>CANIUD010000022.1:300000-748164 GCA_947470075.1 Closterium sp. Yama58-4 | reverse complement strand
TGCTGAGGATCAATGTTGGTGTAAGGGCCTAATAAACTCAAGCTATTAGGACTTAATCAAACTTTAAAAACCTCTCCTCGGGGTCACCTCCAAGGGTCCCTGGGTGCCTGGTACAGACCCGCCCCTATCCTCGGGTCCGAGTTTGTAGAGAGAGGGATCAAGAAGGACTTAGTCAAAACAGCAAGAGTACCTTGAACGTCGCGCAGCGTGCCGTGCAGACCGTCGATCGGATTAAGCTGAGAATTCGCTATATCGAAGCTCGCTCCAAGAGCTTTAAAATGAGCCAAGTTGCCTCGCGAAAAGTTCTGCCATTACGAAGTTATGGCTCAGACGGTGTTTGCCTAGCATTAGAGTGCTAGCGTACTAGCGTTGACTCGGGTAGCATTCCGCCAACGAACCGCGTAGAAACGAAATTCCAGCGAGGAAGGAATTCGCATGAATCAATTTGACTATATTCAGGTACAAACAGAGAAGGATTAAATAGTTCTAGCTAGCAAGGACTTTGGAATCAACCTGGGAACAACCAGGGATGATCCCAAATAATTCCAAGCAACAGAACCAACCTGGCTGGACAAAAATAGCAGGTGGTAGGTTGGTAAAAAACCTCTGGTTCTTTTTTTCCAACCTGGGAAAAAAACAACCAGGTTCAGGTTCAAAAAACAGAACCTGTTTTGTCTTTGCCCAACCAGCCAAATGCTGGTTCCGCTGGTTTCCCCTAGCCTTGTAGCATGCAGATACAGACAAACAACATCCAACCTTCACCTAAATTGTACCCCTATAGTGCCTTTCCTGCTACACTATAGTTAACCAAACAAAACAGTACAATTTCGAGTTGGATAGAACTGAATCTGCGCAATCAACTCAACCGAACTGCAAAGCTTCCATCTTGGGTTCCTTTGCGAGCTCGTCCTTTCTGCTTGCACTGTTCATAGTGCGTACAATGTTGTGCCGAAGCGCACATTGCGCGAGTACCTGCAAATGCATCAAGCAAAAAATTGCGAAAGCAAACAAACACACGAACACACCATTCACACACAAATGCATTCGCACACGCATACTCGTACAAACAGACGGCAGGATGTCGTGCAATGTGCATTTGCACCCAACACACTCCCCCTCAGCCTGCCGGCTGCATCCCCGTCATTCCATGCTAGTTCATGCTCATTCCACTCATGCGCACACAACGCCAATGAGGCTCATCCGCAAGCCTCTTGGTGAGAAAGTCTGCTGGCTGCTGGTGAGTCTTGATGTAGATCGGATTCACCGTCCCCCTCTTCACCTCCTTACGCAGCCAGTGCCACTTGATACGCATGTGCTTGTTCAGCCCATGAAGCACAGCGTTCTTGGCCATCCCAAGAGCCCCCTTGCTATCACAAAACAGCGGCGTAGCAACTTTCTGCTCCTGGCCAATCTCCTCTAACAGCCTCCTCAGCCAAATCACCTCCTTCACCCCATGGAACATCGCCATGTACTCTGATTCTACGGAAGAGAGTGCCGTCTCCGTCTGCTTCTTGGACCTCCAACTAACAGGTCCTCCCCCAACTACGCAGATGTATCCTCCCACAGATGAGGAATCCTCCTTCTCAGAAGCCCACGTAGCATCGGTAAAGCAAGTGAGAAATAGCTTGCCTTCTCCAAGCCTCTCCCCCTTCTCTTTCAGCACCTCCACCCCTTTCTGCTTCACCTGTGCAGATGCGGAGTATTGAACTCCAATGCTTGGGTGAGAGTTCAGGTACTTCACCACACGCTCAGCTGCATCCACCTGCTCCTCTGATGGATTCTGCACCACCCTAGCCAGCTGCCCAACCGAGAAAGAGATGTCGGGCCTCGTGTGAACTGCTGCGTACAAGAGGCTGCCCACCAAGCTGTGAAATTGCTGCTGCTCTTCAGCTTCAACCCCTTCATCCTCTGCAGCCTTCACAAGCTTGAATTCTGCTGGCAAGGGAGTTGCAACCTTGCGCTCATTCTCAATCCCATACTTCTCCCCCAGCTCCTTGATGAACTTCTCCTGGTGCAGCTTCAACCACCTGTGATCTGGATCCCTCTCCACGTGCATCCCGAGGTAGTACTTTACCTCCCCAAGGTTCTTGCACTTGAAGTTTTCCATCAGTTGCTGCTGCACTTTCTGGATCTCCTTCATGCTGCTGCTAAAAGAAGAATGTCGTCCACATAGACCAGAAACAGCACCAGCTTCTTCCCCTCGCCCTTGAGAAAGAGGCTCTCATCACAGCTGCTGGTCCTGAATCCCATCTCCTCTAAAACAGCTGCCAACTTCTGGTACCAGCAGCGTGGCGCCTGCTTCAAGCCGTAGATGGACTTGTTGAGCTTGCACACCCTGCCCGTACCATCCTCATACCCAGGCGGCTGCGTCATGTACACATCCTCCTCTAAAATCCCATTCAGGAATGCCGTTGAAATATCCATCTGAATGATGAATTTCCCACTAACAGCTGCATCTGCCAACAAGACACGGAGGGTAGGGGGTTTGGCAGTGGGAGCAAAGATCTCGTTGAAGTCCTGCTTCTCCTTCTGCATAAACCCCTTCGCCACCAGCCTACTCTTGTAGATGGTGACCTGCCCCTTGTCATCAGTCTTGATCCTCAGCACCCACTTGCATTGTATCGCTTTCTTCCCATCAGGCAGCACCACCAGATCCCATGTCCTATTCTCCAGCAGACTCTGGTACTCAGCATCCCTAGAAGCCAGCCACTTGTCCCTATCTGGTCCAGCTAATGCCTCCTCCATGCTAGCTGGTTCCTCTGGTGCAGGGGCAAGAAAACAGTACGCAGGCTCATCCTCCTCATCCGGGTCATAGCCATGAGGTAGAATCAGCAATGCCTCTTCGGTCCCTAGCTGCTGCTCTGCTGCATCAGTTCCTGCAGTCAGCTTCTTAGTAGCCATACGGGTACGTCCTGGCCTGGAGACGGGTGTCTCCCATCCCTTCATAACGACACCCTTCGGCTTCTTAGTTTTTCCCTGCTGCTTCTCTCCTCCCTCGGGTCCAGCAGCTCCACTAGTGCTGCCGCCAGTTTCCACACCATTTTCTCCACCAGCAGATGCCTCCTGTACCTTCTCTCCATCACCATTTCCAGCAGCTGCCTCCTCTCCCTCCTCCCACACACTAGGAGTCAGGTCCAGCTGCATGGTGATCTGCTCCATCTGCTGGGACACCCTTGCCTCCGGCTGTTTCTCCCAGCTCCCATACATCATGCCCTCAATGAATTTCACATCCCTGCTGTCAAACAACACACCCTTGGATGGTTCCCACAGCAGCCATCCCTTGCTCTCAGCAGCCAGGCCCAAATGCACACACCAGATTGCCACTGCCCCAACTTACTGCGGTAGGTCTTAGGGACGTGGGCGACTGCCATGCAACCGAACACCCTCAGCATGTCCACCGGCGGCTTCCTCCCAAGCCACCTCTCCAACGGCACCCACGAGTCATCCCCAACCTTGGTGAGCACCCTGTTCCTAGCGACAGTGGCGTGCCGGACAGCATGAGGCCATATAGAATTGCTCAGCCCAGATTCTATGAGCAGCGCTCTAGCTGTCTCCAGAATGGTCCGGTTTGCCCGTTCTGCTACACCATTGGACTGTGGGGTATAAGCCGTGGTCAGCTCTCTCTGGATGCCCTGCTTCTTGAGCCAGGCCGTCATTTCAGCTCCAAGGAACTCACCACCCCGGTCTGTCCTAATCCGCTTCACTACACACTCCGCCTGCTTCTCCACGAATGGCAGCCAATCGTCCCGTATCGTGGAGGCGGCGTGGTCCTTCTGCTTCAGCGGATACGCCCACATCAGCCTGCTCCAGTCATCCACAATTGTAAGAAAATACCGCTCCCCCTTGTGCCCTTGCACCGGCAGCGGCCCCACCAAGTCCATGTGGACCAGCTCCAAAGGCTTCTTGCTCCTGCCAGCCACACTATGGAAAGGGAAACGGGTGAACTTTGAAAGCAAACAGATTTCACAGTTGTCATCGGGTGGCTGTCCGTTCAGCTTCAGACCCTTAACGGCTCCATCCTTCTCCAGCTGCTTCAGCAAAGGCATTGCCACATGCCCTAAGCGCCGGTGTGCCGTTGCCCAATCTGTCTCCCCAGATCTGGCCGACACTTTCACACCAACCCCTCCAACGGCATTGCACTCCCCCTGGGATGCAGACCCCTCTCCAGCCTGCCCCCCACCATGCCACGCCAGGGCCGGCAGCTGCCACATAGATCTGTACACGTCCTTGCTCTCGTGCAGATCCCAAAGCACCCGATTGCCCAGCTTCCCCTTATAAGTGCGTGCCCCATCCGTGTTGGTGTTCACCCCAGCCTTGCCAAGCTTACGGAGGGAGATAAGGTTGGCCTTCAGGTCGGGACGGAGAGAAGAGAACGTCGTGCAGCACCACCGGCTTGCCATCCGCTCCCTTAAACGCAGCTCGTCCCGCACCAGCCACCTTCAACATGTGTCCAGAGGCGGAGCACACTTCATTGATCGGTGCAGCTCGTACTTCGTCCAGCAGGTCCTTGCGCAGCGTCATCGTCCAAGCAGCGCCTGTGTCCAACACCCAATAGTCTAGGGGGTGCAGCTCTGCTCCAACTTTGGCAGAGGCGTCTCCTTGCTCCCCCTTGTCTCCCACATGGAAGAATTGGCCCGTGGTGCGCTCCTTCTTCTTCTCCGCACCGCCGTTGCCCTTCGGGTTGTTGTCGGACGAATCAGCGACCATGTTGGCGCCGTTTTTCTGGTTCCTCCGCGCGCCGCCATCCTGGTGACGATTCTGGGGGGTCCATCCATCGGGTTTCTTATAGCACAAAAACCAGGGGTGCCCTTCCTTCTCACAATACCAGCAACTCCCTTTCATTTTGCCACCAGCACCCGACTTGCCCCCACGTCCAGATTTCGCACCGCGACCCCAACCGGTACCTCCTTGTTGGTCGTTGGAGTCGTCGTCCTTCTTTGCACCGCGTCCAGCACCACCGAAGCCACGTCCTCTGCCACGTCGGCTCCCTTGCATCCCGTAGCCGCTGCTGCCGTCGTCTCCACCCCTCAGTTGGCGGCGACGGAAGTCCTCCTCCAGAATCTTCGTCCGCACCCACTCGAGCGTCCACAAGCTCTGGTTCTGCGGCAGGCTCAATCCGCTCGTAAATTGAAGCCACGATTCTGGCAGCAGCGAGAGCATCTTCAAGCACTTGGTCTGCTCCGGGTAGGTGATTCCCGCGGTCGCCAACTTCGCGTAGAGGTCGCGCATCTTGTCCAGGACTGGTTGCACCGGCTCTCCCTCGCTCAGGCGCAACGCGGACAGCTCCCTCTCCAGCATCAACGTTGCGACAACGGAGGTCGGGGCGTGCAGCTCCTTCAACACGGTCCACGCCTTCGGACCGCATTCAACCTCCGGCAGCAGGTGCATGACGTGGTGACGCTGGTTCAGCTCCAAACTCTGCGACATCAAATAGTAGCCAGCCGAGGAGCGCTCGTCCCAATCTTCCTGCAGCGTGGGGTCACTCGGTCTAGGCTCCTCCCCAATCATTAGTTTCAGCAAACCGATCTGACGGAAATATAATTGCATTTTCCAGGCCCAATCATCATAGCCCTCACCATTGAACTTCTCGACGGTGAAATTCTTCAGCACCTCCTTGACAAGCGAGCCCTGGTTTGTTCGCGCTCCCCTTGGCGCTGAAAGACCAGAATCTTGGCTGCCGCTACGATCTTGGGCTGAAGATTCACCAGCTCCCGCCGAGGTGTTGCCCGCCATAGCTACCTATAACGAGGATCACTATAACGCGGCTCTGATACCAGCTTGTTGGTGTAAAGGCCTAATAAACTCAAGCTATTAGGACTTAATCAAACTTAAAACCTCTCCTCGGGGTCACCTCCAAGGGTTCCTGGGTGCCTGGTACAAGACCAGCCCCTATCCTCGGGTCCGAGTTTGTAGAGAGAGGGATCAAGAAGGACTTAGTTAAAACAGCAAGAGTACCTTGAACGTCGCGCAGCGTGCCGTGCAGACCGTCGATCGGATTAAGCTGAGAATTCGCTATATCGAAGCTCGCTCCAAGAGCTTTAAAATGAGCCAAGTTGCCTCGCGAAAAGTTCTTCCATTACGAAGTTATGGCTCAGACGGTGTTTGCCTAGCATTAGAGTGCTAGCGTACTAGCGTTGACTCGGGTAGCATTCCGCCAACGAACCGCGTAGAAACGAAATTCCAGCGAGGAAGGAATTCACATGAATCAATTTGACTATATTCAGGTACAAACAGAGAAGGATTAAATAGTTCTAGCTAGCAAGGACCTTGGGAATCAACCTGGGAACAACCAGGGATGATCCCAAATAATTCCAAGCAACAGAACCAACCTGGCTGGACAAAATAGCAGGTGGTAGGTTGGTAAACAACCTCTGGTTCTGTTTTTCCAACCTGGGAAAACAACAACCAGGTTCAGGTTCTAAAAACAGAACCTGTTTTGTCTTTGCCCAACCAGCCAAATGCTGGTTCCGCTGGTTTCCCCTGGCCTTGTAGCATGCAGATACATACAAACAACATCCAACCTTCACCTAAATTGTACCCCTATAGTGCCTTCCCTGCTACACTATAGTTAACCAAACAAAACAGTACAATTTCGAGTTGGATAGAACTGAATCTGCGCAATCAACTCAACCGAACTGCAAAGCTTCCATCTTGGGTTCCTTTGCGAGCTCGTCCTTTCTGCTTGCACTGTTCATAGCGCGTACAATGTTGTGCCGAAGCGCACATTGCGCGAGTACCTGCAAATGCATCAAGCGAAAAATGCGAAAGCAAACAAACACACGAACATTCCATTCACACGCAAATGCATTCGCACACGCATACTCGTACAAACAGACGGCAGGATGTCGTGCAATGTGCATTTGCACCCAACAATCAAGACCGATGACAAAGGGCAGGTCACCATCTACAAGAGTAGGCTGGTGGCGAAGGGGTTTATGCAGAAGGAGAAGCAGGACTTCAACGAGATCTTTGCTCCCACTGCCAAACCCCCTACCCTCCGTGTCTTGTTGGCAGATGCAGCTGTTAGTGGGAAATTCATCATTCAGATGGATATTTCAACGGCATTCCTGAATGGGATTTTAGAGGAGGATGTGTACATGACGCAGCCGCCTGGGTATGAGGATGGTACGGGCAGGGTGTGCAAGCTCAACAAGTCCATCTACGGCTTGAAGCAGGCGCCACGCTGCTGGTACCAGAAGTTGGCAGCTGTTTTAGAGGAGATGGGATTTAGGACCAGCAGCTGTGATGAGAGCCTCTTTCTCAAGGGTGAGGGGGAGAAGCTGGTGCTGTTTCTGGTCTATGTGGACGACATTCTTCTCTTCAGCAGCAGCATGAAGGAGATCCAGAAAGTGCAGCAGCAACTGATGGAAAACTTCAAGTGCAAGAACCTTGGGGAGGTAAAGTACTACCTCGGGATGCACGTGGAGAGGGATCCAGATCACAGGTGGTTGAAGCTGCACCAGGAGAAGTTCATCAAGGAGCTGGGGGAGAAGTATGGGATTGAGAATGAGCGCAAGGTTGCAACTCCCCTGCCAGCAGAATTCAAGCTTGTGAAGGCTGCAGAGGATGAAGGGGTTGAAGCTGAAGAGCAGCAGCAATTTCAGTCCTTGGTGGGCAGCCTCTTGTACGCAGCAGTTCACACGAGGCCCGACATCTCTTTCTCGGTTGGGCAGCTGGCTAGGGTGGTGCAGAATCCATCAGAGGAGCAGGTGGATGCAGCTGAGCGTGTGGTGAAGTACCTGAACTCTCACCCAAGCATTGGAGTTCAATACTCCGCATCTGCACAGGTGAAGCAGAAAGGGGTGGAGAGTGTTGAAAGAGAAGGGGGAGAGGCTTGGAGAAGGCAAGCTATTTCTCACTTGCTTTACCGATGCTACATGGGCTTCTGAGAAGGAGGATTCCTCATCTGTGGGAGGATACATCTGCGTAGTCGGGGGAGGACCTGTTAGTTGGAGGTCCAAGAAGCAGACGGAGACGGCACTCTCTTCCGTAGAATCAGAGTACATGGCGATGTTCCATGGGGTGAAGGAGGTGATTTGGCTGAGGAGGCTGTTAGAGGAGATTGGTCAGGAGCAGAAAGTTGCTACGCCGCTATTTTGTGATAGCAAGGGGGCTCTTGGGATGGCCAGAAACGCTGTGCTTCATGGCCTGAACAAGCACATGCGTATCAAGTGGCACTGGCTGCGTAAGGAGGTGAAGAGGGGGACGGTGAATCCAATCTACATCAAGACTCACCAGCAGCCAGCAGATTTTCTCACCAAGAGGCTTGCGGATGAGCCTCATTGGCGTTGTGTGCGCATGAGTGGAATGAGCATGAACTAGCATGGAATGATGGGGATGCAGCCGGCAGGCTGAGGGGGAGTGTGTTGGGTGCAAATTTACATTGCACGACATCCTGCCGTCTGTTTGTACGAGTATGCGTGTGCGAATGCATTTGGGTGTGAATGGAATGTTCGTGTGTTTGTTTGCTTTCGCAATTTTCGCTTGATGCATTTGCAGGTACTCGCGCAATGTGCGCTTCGGCACAACATTGTATGCACTATGAACAGTGCAAGCAGGAAGGACGAGCTCGCAAAGGAACCCAAGATGGAAGCTTTGCAGTTCGGTTGAGTTGATTGCGCAGATTCAGTTCTATCCAACTCGAAATTGTACTGTTTTGTTTGGTTAACTATAGTGTTGGGTGCAAATGCACATTGCACGACATCCTGCCGTCTGTTTGTACGAGTATGCGTGTGCGAATGCATTTGCGTGTGAATGGTGTGTTCGTGTGTTTGTTTGCTTTCGCATTTTTCGCTTGATGCATTTGCAGGTACTCGCGCAATGTGCGCTTTGGCACAACATTGTATGCGCTATGAACAGTGCAAGCAGGAAGGACGAGCTCGCAAAGGAACCCAAGATGGAAGCTTTGCAGTTCGGTTGAGTTGATTGCGCAGATTCAGTTCTATCCAACTCGAAATTGTACTGTTTTGTTTGGTTAACTATAGTGTAGCAGGGAAGGCACTATAGGGGTACAATTTAGGTGAAGGTTGGATCTTGTTTGTCTGTATCTGCATGCTACAAGGCCAGGGGAAACCAGCGGAACCAGCATTTGGCTGGTTGGGCAAAGACAAAACAGGTTCTGTTTTTAGAACCTGAACCTGGTTGTTGTTTTCCCAGGTTGGAAAAACAGAACCAGAGGTTGTTTACCAACCTATCACCTGCTATTTTGTCCAGCCAGGTTGGTTCTGTTGCTTGGAATTATTTGGGATCATCCCTGGTTGTTCCCAGGTTGATTCCCAAGGTCCTTGCTAGCTAGAACTATTTAATCCTTCTCTGTTTGTACCTGAATATAATTCAAATTGATTCAAGCAAATTCCTTCCTCGCTGGAATTTCGTTTCTGCGCTATTCGACGGCGGAATGCTACCCGAGTCAACGCTAGTATGCTAGCACTCCAACGCTAGGCAAACGCTGTCCGAGCCATAACTTAGTAATGGCAGAACTTTTCGCGAGGCAACTTGGCTCATTTTAAAGCTCTTGGAGCGAGCTTCGATATAGCGAATTCTCAGCTTAATCCAATCGACGGTCTGCACGGCACGCTGCGCGACGTTCAAGGTACTCTTGCTGTTTTGACTAAGTCCTTCTTGATCCCTCTCTCTACAAACTCGGACCCGAGGATAGGGGCTGGTCTTGTACCAGGCACCCAGGGACCCTTGGAGGTGACCCCGAGGAGAGGTTTTAAGTTTGATTAAGTCCTAATAGCTTGAGTTTATTAGGCCCTTACACCAACAAGCTGGTATCAGAGCTGCGTTATAGTGATCCTCGTTATAGGTAGCTATGGCGGGCAACACCTCGGCGGGAGCTGGTGAATCTTCAGCCCAAGATCGTAGCGGCAGCCAAGATTCTGGTCTTTCAGCGCCAAGGGGAGCGCGAACAAACCAGGGCTCGCTTGTCAAGGAGGTGCTGAAGAATTTCACCGTCGAGAAGTTCAATGGTGAGGGCTATGATGATTGGGCCTGGAAAATGCAATTATATTTCCGTCAGATCGGTTTGCTGAAACTAATGATTGGGGAGGAGCCTAGACCGAGTGACCCCACGCTGCAGGAAGATTGGGACGAGCGCTCCTCGGCTGGCTACTATTTGATGTCGCAGAGTTTGGAGCTGAACCAGCGTCACCATGTCATGCACCTGCTGCCGGAGGTTGAATGCGGTCCGAAGGCGTGGACCGTGTTGAAGGAGCTGCACGCCCCGACCTCCGTTGTCGCAACGTTGATGCTGGAGAGGGAGCTGTCCGCGTTGCGCCTGAGCGAGGGAGAGCCGGTGCAACCAGTCCTGGACAAGATGCGCGACCTCTACGCGAAGTTGGCGACCGCGGGAATCACCTACCCGGAGCAGACCAAGTGCTTGAAGATGCTCTCGCTGCTGCCAGAATCGTGGCTTCAATTTACGAGCGGATTGAGCCTGCCGCAGAACCAGAGCTTGTGGACGCTCGAGTGGGTGCGGACGAAGATTCTGGAGGAGGACTTCCGTCGCCGCCAACTGAGGGGTGGAGACGACGGCAGCAGCGGCTACGGGATGCAAGGGAGCCGACGTGGCAGAGGACGTGGCTTCGGTGGTGCTGGACGCGGTGCAAAGAAAGACGACGACTCCAACGACCAACAAGGAGGTACCGGTTGGGGTCGCGGTGCGAAATCTGGACGTGGGGGCAAGTCGGGTGCTGGTGGCAAAATGAAAGGGAGTTGCTGGTATTGTGAGAAGGAAGGGCACCCCTGGTTTTTGTGCTATAAGAAACCCGATGGATGGACCCCCCAGAATCGTCACCAGGATGGCGGCGCGCGGAGGAACCAGAAAAACGGCGCCAACATGGTCGCTGATTCGTCCGACAACAACCCGAAGGGCAACGGCGGTGCGGAGAAGAAGAAGGAGCGCACCGCGGGCCAATTCTTCCATGTGGGAGACAAGGGGGAGCAAGGAGACGCCTCTGCCAAAGTTGGAGCAGAGCTGCACCCCCTAGACTATTGGGTGTTGGACACAGGCGCTGCTTGGACGATGACGCCGCGCAAGGACCTGCTGGACGAAGTACGAGCTGCACCGATCAATGAAGTGTGCTCCGCCTCTGGACACATGTTGAAGGTGGCTGGTGCGGGACGAGCTGCGTTTAAGGGAGCGGATGGCAAGCCGGTGGTGCTGCACGATGTTCTCTTCGTCCCCGACCTGAAGGCCAACCTTATCTCCCTCCGTAAGCTTGGCAAGGCTGGGGTGAACACCAACACGGATGGGGCACGCACTTATAAGGGGAAGCTGGGCAATCGGGTGCTTTGGGATCTGCACGAGAGCAAGGACGTGTACAGATCTATGTGGCAGCTGCCGGCCCTGGCGTGGCATGGTGGGGGGCAGGCTGGAGAGGGGTCTGCATCCCAGGGGGAGTGCAATGCCGTTGGAGGGGTTGGTGTGAAAGTGTCGGCCAGATCTGGGGAGACAGATTGGGCAACGGCACACCGGCGCTTAGGGCATGTGGCAATGCCTTTGCTGAAGCAGCTGGAGAAGGATGGAGCCGTTAAGGGTCTGAAGCTGAACGGACAGCCACCCGATGACAACTGTGAAATCTGTTTGCTTTCAAAGTTCACCCGTTTCCCTTTCCATAGTGTGGCTGGCAGGAGCAAGAAGCCTTTGGAGCTGGTCCACATGGACTTGGTGGGGCCGCTGCCGGTGCAAGGGCACAAGGGGGAGCGGTATTTTCTTACAATTGTGGATGACTGGAGCAGGCTGATGTGGGCGTATCCGCTGAAGCAGAAGGACCACGCCGCCTCCACGATACGGGACGATTGGCTGCCATTCGTGGAGAAGCAGGCGGAGTGTGTAGTGAAGCGGATTAGGACAGACCGGGGTGGTGAGTTCCTTGGAGCTGAAATGACGGCCTGGCTCAAGAAGCAGGGCATCCAGAGAGAGCTGACCACGGCTTATACCCCACAGTCCAATGGTGTAGCAGAACGGGCAAACCGGACCATTCTGGAGACAGCTAGGGCGCTGCTCATAGAATCTGGGCTGAGCAATTCTATGTGGCCTCATGCTGTCCGGCACGCCACTGTCGCTAGGAACAGGGTGCTCACCAAGGTTGGGGATGACTCGTGGGTGCCGTTGGAGAGGTGGCTTGGGAGGAAGCCGCCGGTGGACATGCTGAGGGTGTTCGGTTGCATGGCAGTCGCCCACGTCCCCAAGACCTACCGCAGTAAGTTGGGGGCGAGTGCAATCTGGTGTGTGCATTTGGGGCTGGCTGCTGAGAGCAAGGGATGGCTGCTATGGGAACCATCCAAGGGTGTGTTGTTTGACAGCAGGGATGTGAAATTCATTGAGGGCATGATGTATGGGAGCTGGGAGAAACAGCCGGAGGCAAAGGTGTCCCAGCAGATGGAGCAGATCACCATGCAGCTGGACCTGACTCCTAGTGTGTGGGAGGAGGGAGAGGAGGCAGCTGCTGGAAATGGTGATGGAGAGAAGGTACAGGAGGCATCTGCTGGTGGAGAAAATGGTGTGGAAACTGGCGGCAGCACTAGTGGAGCTGCTGGACCCGAGGGAGGAGAGAAGCAGCAGGGAAAAACTAAGAAGCTGAAGGGTGTCGTTATGAAGGGATGGGAGACACCCGTCTCCAGGCCAGGACGTACCCGTATGGCTACTAAGAAGCTGACTGCAGGAACTGATGCAGCAGAGCAGCAGCTAGGGACCGAAGAGGCATTGCTGATTCTACCTCATGGCTATGACCCGGATGAGGAGGATG
Source organism: Closterium sp. Yama58-4 (assembly GCA_947470075.1). NCBI lineage: Eukaryota > Viridiplantae > Streptophyta > Zygnematophyceae > Desmidiales > Closteriaceae > Closterium > Closterium sp. Yama58-4. The sequence goes on along the minus strand of CANIUD010000022.1, from coordinate 735,412 downwards.
AGCCTGCGTACTGTTTTCTTGCCCCTGCACCAGAGGAACCAGCTAGCATGGAGGAGGCATTAGCTGGACCAGATAGGGACAAGTGGCTGGCTTCTAGGGATGCTGAGTACCAGAGTCTGCTGGAGAATAGGACATGGGATCTGGTGGTGCTGCCTGATGGGAAGAAAGCGATACAATGCAAGTGGGTGCTGAGGATCAAGACCGATGACAAGGGGCAGGTCACCATCTACAAGAGTAGGCTGGTGGCGAAGGGGTTTATGCAGAAGGAGAAGCAGGACTTCAACGAGATCTTTGCTCCCACTGCCAAACCCCCTACCCTCCGTGTCTTGTTGGCAGATGCAGCTGTTAGTGGGAAATTCATCATTCAGATGGATATTTCAACGGCATTCCTGAATGGGATTTTAGAGGAGGATGTGTACATGACGCAGCCGCCTGGGTATGAGGATGGTACGGGCAGGGTGTGCAAGCTCAACAAGTCCATCTACGGCTTGAAGCAGGCGCCACGCTGCTGGTACCAGAAGTTGGCAGCTGTTTTAGAGGAGATGGGATTCAGGACCAGCAGCTGTGATGAGAGCCTCTTTCTCAAGGGCGAGGGGGAGAAGCTGGTGCTGTTTCTGGTCTATGTGGACGACATTCTTCTCTTCAGCAGCAGCATGAAGGAGATCCAGAAAGTGCAGCAGCAACTGATGGAAAACTTCAAGTGCAAGAACCTTGGGGAGGTAAAGTACTACCTCGGGATGCACGTGGAGAGGGATCCAGATCACAGGTGGTTGAAGCTACACCAGGAGAAGTTCATCAAGGAGCTGGGGGAGAAGTATGGGATTGAGAATGAGCGCAAGGTTGCAACTCCCCTGCCAGCAGAATTCAAGCTTGTGAAGGCTGCAGAGGATGAAGGGGTTGAAGCTGAAGAGCAGCAGCAATTTCAGTCCTTGGTGGGCAGCCTCTTGTACGCAGCAGTTCACACGAGGCCCGACATCTCTTTCTCGGTTGGGCAGCTGGCTAGGGTGGTGCAGAATCCATCAGAGGAGCAGGTGGATGCAGCTGAGCGTGTGGTGAAGTACCTGAACTCTCACCCAAGCATTGGAGTTCAATACTCCGCATCTGCACAGGTGAAGCAGAAAGGGGTGGAGGTGCTGAAAGAGAAGGGGGAGAGGCTTGGAGAAGGCAAGCTATTTCTCACTTGCTTTACCGATGCTACGTGGGCTTCTGAGAAGGAGGATTCCTCATCTGTGGGAGGATACATCTGCGTAGTTGGGGGAGGACCTGTTAGTTGGAGGTCCAAGAAGCAGACGGAGACGGCACTCTCTTCCGTAGAATCAGAGTACATGGCGATGTTCCATGGGGTGAAGGAGGTGATTTGGCTGAGGAGGCTGTTAGAGGAGATTGGCCAGGAGCAGAAAGTTGCTACGCCGCTGTTTTGTGATAGCAAGGGGGCTCTTGGGATGGCCAGAAACGCTGTGCTTCATGGGCTGAACAAGCACATGCGTATCAAGTGGCACTGGCTGCGTAAGGAGGTGAAGAGGGGGACGGTGCATCCGATCTACATCAAGACTCACCAGCAGCCAGCAGACTTTCTCACCAAGAGGCTTGCGGATGAGCCTCATTGGCGTTGTGTGCGCATGAGTGGAATGAGCATGAACTAGCATGGAATGACGGGGATGCAGCCGGCAGGCTGAGGGGGAGTGTGTTGGGTGCAAATGCACATTGCACGACATCCTGCCGTCTGTTTGTACGAGTATACGTGTGCGAATGCATTTGCATGTGAATGGTGTGTTCGTGTGTTTGTTTGCTTTCGCATTTTTCGCTTGATGCATTTGCAGGTACTCGCGCAATGTGCGCTTTGGCACAACATTGTATGTGCTATGAACAGTGCAAGCAGGAAGGACGAGCTCGCAAAGGAACCCAAGATGGAAGCTTTGCAGTTCGGTTGAGTTGATTGCGCAGATTCAGTTCTATCCAACTCGAAATTGTACTGTTTTGTTTGGTTAACTATAGTGTAGCAGGGAAGGCACTATAGGGGTACAATTTAGGTGAAGGTTGGATGTTGTTTGTCTGTATCTGCATGCTACAAGGCCAGGGGAAACCAGCGGAACCAGCATTTGGCTGGTTGGGCAAAGACAAAACAGGTTCTGTTTTTAGAACCTGAACCTGGTTGTTGTTTTCCCAGGTTGGAAAACAGAACCAGAGGTTGTTTACCAACCTCTGGTGTTGGGTGCAAATGCACATTGCACGACATCCTGCCGTCTGTTTGTACGAGTATGCGTGTGCGAATGCATTTGTGTGTGAATGGTGTGTTCGTGTGTTTGTTTGCTTTCGCATTTTTCGCTTGATGCATTTGCAGGTACTCGCGCAATGTGCGCTTCGGCACAACATTGTATGCGCTATGAACAGTGCAAGCAGAAAGGACGAGCTCGCAAAGGAACCCAAGATGGAAGCTTTGCAGTTCGGTTGAGTTGATTGCGCAGATTCAGTTCTATCCAACTCGAAATTGTACTGTTTTGTTTGGTTAACTATAGTGTAGCAGGGAAGGCACTATAGGGGTACAATTTAGGTGAAGGTTGGATGTTGTTTGTCTGTATCTGCATGCTACAAGGCCAGGGGAAACCAGCGGAACCAGCATTTGGCTGGTTGGGCAAAGACAAAACAGGTTCTGTTTTTAGAACCTGAACCTGGTTGTTGTTTTCCCAGGTTGGAAAAACAGAACCAGAGGTTGTTTACCAACCTACCACCTGCTATTTTGTCCAGCCAGGTTGGTTCTGTTGCTTGGAATTATTTGGGATCATCCCTGGTTGTTCCCAGGTTGATTCCCAAGGTCCTTGCTAGCTAGAACTATTTAATCCTTCTCTGTTTGTACCTGAATATAGTAAAATTGATTCAAGCGAATTCCTTCCTCGCTGGAATTTCGTTTCTGCGCTATTCGACGGCGGAATGCTACCCGAGTCAACGCTAGTATGCTAGCACTCCAACGCTAGGCAAACGCTGTCCGAGCCATAACTTAGTAATGGCAGAACTTTTCGCGAGGCAACTTGGCTCATTTTAAAGCTCTTGGAGCGAGCTTCGATATAGCGAATTCTCAGCTTAATCCGACCGACGGTCTGCACGGCACGCTGCGCGACGTTCAAGGTACTCTTGCTGTTTTGACTAAGTCCTTCTTGATCCCTCTCTCTACAAACTCGGACCCGAGGATAGGGGCTGGTCTTGTACCAGGCACCCAGGGACCCTTGGAGGTGACCCCGAGGAGAGGTTTTAAGTTTGATTAAGTCCTAATAGCTTGAGTTTATTAGGCCCTTACACCAACAGTTTGTCTGTATCTGCATGCTACAAGGCCAGGGGAAACCAGCGGAACCAGCATTTGGCTGGTTGGGCAAAGACAAAACAGGTTCTGTTTTTAGAACCTGAACCTGGTTGTTGTTTTCCCAGGTTGGAAAAACAGAACCAGAGGTTGTTTACCAACCTACCACCTGCTATTTTATCCAGCCAGGTTGGTTCTGTTGCTTGGAATTATTTGGGATCATCCCTGGTTGTTCCCAGGTTGATTCCCAAGGTCCTTGCTAGCTAGAACTATTTAATCCTTCTCTGTTTGTACCTGAATATAATTCAAATTGATTCAAGCAAATTCCTTCCTCGCTGGAATTTCGTTTCTGCGCTATTCGACGGCGGAATGCTACCCGAGTCAACGCTAGTATGCTAGCACTCCAACGCTAGGCAAACGCTGTCCGAGCCATAACTTAGTAATGGCAGAACTTTTTGCGAGGCAACTTGGCTCATTTTAAAGCTCTTGGAGCGAGCTTCGATATAGCGAATTCTCAGCTTAATCCAATCGACGGTCTGCACGGCACGCTGCGCGACGTTCAAGGTACTCTTGCTGTTTTGACTAAGTCCTTCTTGATCCCTCTCTCTACAAACTCGGACCCGAGGATAGGGGCTGGTCTTGTACCAGGCACCCAGGGACCCTTGGAGGTGACCCCGAGGAGAGGTTTTAAGTTTGATTAAGTCCTAATAGCTTGAGTTTATTAGGCCCTTACACCAACATGTAGCAGGGAAGGCACTATAGGGGTACAATTTAGGTGAAGGTTGGATGTTGTTTGTCTGTATCTGCATGCTACAAGGCCAGGGGAAACCAGCGGAACCAGCATTTGGCTGGTTGGGCAAAGACAAAACAGGTTCTGTTTTTAGAACCTGAACCTGGTTGTTGTTTTCCCAGGTTGGAAAAACAGAACCAGAGGTTGTTTACCAACCTACCACCTGCTATTTTGTCCAGCCAGGTTGGTTCTGTTGCTTGGAATTATTTGGGATCATCCCTGGTTGTTCCCAGGTTGATTCCCAAGGTCCTTGCTAGCTAGAACTATTTAATCCTTCTCTGTTTGTACCTGAATATAGTCAAATTGATTCAAGCGAATTCCTTCCTCGCTGGAATTTCGTTTCTGCGCTATTCGACGGCGGAATGCTACCCGATTCAACGCTAGTATGCTAGCACTCCAACGCTAGGCAAACGCTGTCCGAGCCGTAACTTAGTAATGGCAGAACTTTTCGCGAGGCAACTTGGCTCATTTTAAAGCTCTTGGAGCGAGCTTCGATATAGCGAATTCTCAGCTTAATCCGACCGACGGTCTGCACGGCACGCTGCGCGACGTTCAAGGTACTCTTGCTGTTTTGACTAAGTCCTTCTTGATCCCTCTCTCTACAAACTCGGACCAGAGGATAGGGGCTGGTCTTGTACCAGGCACCCAGGGACCCTTGGAGGTGACCCCGAGAAGAGGTTTTAAGTTTGATTAAGTCCTAATAGCTTGAGTTTATTAGGCCCTTACACCAACAAGGTCCACCCCCAACTACGCAGATGTATCCTCCCACAGATGAGGAATCCTCCTTCTCAGAAGCCCAAGTAGCATCAGTAAAGCAGGTGAGAAAGAGCTTGCCTTCTCCAAGCCTCTCCCCTTTCTCCTTCAGCACCTCAACCCCTTTCTGCTTCACCTGTGCAGATGCGGAGTATTGAACTCCAATGCTTGGGTGAGAGTTCAAATACTTCACCACGCGCTCAGCTGCATCCACCTGCTCCTCTGATGGATTCTGCACCACCCTAGCCAGCTGCCCAACCGAGAAAGAGATGTCGGGCCTCGTGTGAACTGCTGCATACAAGAGGCTGCCCACCAAGGATTGGAATTTGCTGCTGCTCCTCGGCTTCAACCCCTTCATCCTCTGCAGCCTTCACAAGCTTGAAATCAGCTGGCAGGGGAGTAGCAGTCTTGCGCTCATTCTCAGTCCCATACTTCTCCCCCAGCTCCTTGATGAACTTTTCCTGGTGCAGCTTCAACCACCTGTGATCCAGATCCCTCTCCACATGCATCCCAAGGTAGTACTTTACCTCCCCAAGGTTCTTGCACTTGAAGTTTTCCATCAGCTGCTGCTGCACCTTTTGGATCTCCTTCATGCTGCTGCTGAAGAGAAGAATGCCTTCCACGTAGACCAGAAACAGCACCAGCTTCTCCCCCTCTCCCTTGAGAAAGAGGCTCTCATCGCAGCTGCTGGTCCTGAATCCCATCTCCTCTAAAACAGCTGCCAACTTCTGGTACCAACTGCGTGGCGCCTGCTTCAAGCCGTAGATGGACTTTTTCAGTTTGCACACCCTGCCCGTACCATCCTCATACCCAGGCGGCTGCGTCATGAACACCTCCTCCTCTAAAGTCCCATTGAGGAATGCTGTTGATATATCCATCTGAATGATGAATTTCCCACTAACGGCTGCATCTGCCAACAAGACACGGAGGGTAGGGGGTTTAGCAGTGGGAGCAAAGATCTCATGGAAGTTCCGTTTCTCCTTCTGCATAAACCCCTTAGCCACCAACCTACTCTTGTAGATGGTGACCTGCCCCTTGTCGTCAGTCTTGATCCTTAGCACCCACTTGCATTGTACCGCTTTCTTCCCCTCAGGCAGCACCACCAGATCCCATGTCCCATTCTCTAGCAGGCTCTGGTACTCAGCATCCCTAAAAGCCAGCCACTTCTCCCTATCTGGTCCAGCTAATGCCTCCTCCATGCTAGCTGGTTCCTCTGGTGCAGGGGCAATAAAACAGTAGGCAGGTTCATCCTCCTCATCCGGGTCATAGCCATGAGGTAGAATCAGCATTGCCTCCTCGGTCCCAAGCTGCTGCTCCGCTACACCTGATCCTGCAGTCAGCTTCTTAGTAGCCATACGGGTACGTCCTGGCCTGGAGACGGGTGTCTCCCATCCCTTCATAACGACACCCTTCAGCTTCTAAGATTTCCCGTGCTGCTGCTCTCCTCCCTCGGATCCAGCAGCTTCACTAGTGCTACTGCCAGTCTCGGCACCATTTTCTCCACCAGCAGGTGCCTCCTGTACCCTCGCTCCATCACCACCCCCTGCAGCTGCCTCCTCTCCTTCCTCCCACACACTAAAAGTCAGGTCCAGCTGCATGGTGATCTGCTCCATCTCCTGTGATATCTTGGCCTCTGGCTGTTGCTTCCAGCCCCCATACATCAGGCCCTCAACAAACTTCACATCCCTGCTGTCAAACAACACACCCTTGCGTGGTTCCCACAGCAACCATCCCTTGCTCTCAGCAGCCAGCCCCAAATGCACACACCAGATTGCACTCGCCCCCAACTTACTGCGGTAGGTCTTGGTGACTGTCATACAGCCAAACACCCTGAGCATGTCCACCGGCGGCTTCCTCCCAAGCCACCTCTCCAACGGCACCCACGAGTCATCCCCAACCTTGGTGAGTACCCTGTTCCTAGCCACGGTAGCGTGCCGAACAGCATGGGGCCACATCGAGTTGCCCAGCCCAGATTCTATGAGCAGCGCCCTAGCTGTCTCTAGAATAGTCCGGTTCGCCCGTTCTGCTACACCGTTGGATTGTGGGGTGTAAGCCGTGGTCAGCTCCCTCTGAATGCCCTGCTTCTTGAGCCATGCCGTCATTTCAGCTCCAAGGAACTCACCACCCCGGTCTGTCCTAATTCGCTTCACCACACACTCCGCCTGCTTCTCCACAAATGGCAGCCAATCATCCCGTATCGTGGAGGCGGCGTGGTCCTTCTGCTTCAGCGAATACGCCCACATAAGTCTGCTCCAATCATCCACAATCGTAAGGAAGTACCGCTCCCCCTTGTGCCCTTGCACCGGCAGCGGCCCCACCAAGTCCATGTGGACCAGCTCCAAAGGCTTCTTGCTCCTGCCAGCGACAATATGGAAGGGGAAACGGGTACACATTGAGAGCAAACAGATTTCACAGTTATCATCCGGTGGTTGTTCGTTCAGCTTCAAGCCCTGAACGGCTCCATCCTTCTCCAGCTGCTTCAGCAAAGGCATTGCCACATGCCCCAAGCGTCGGTGTGCCGTTGCCCAATCCGTCTCCCCAGATCTGGCCGACACTTTTACACCAACCCCTCCAACGGCGTTGCACTCCCCCTGGGATGCAGACCCTTCTCCAGCCTGCCCCCCACCGTGCCACGCCAGCGCCGGCAGCTGCCACATAGATCTGTACACGTCCTTGCTCTCGTGCAGATCCCAAAGCACCCGATTGCCCAGCTTCCCCTTATAAGTGCGTGCCCCATCCGTGTTGGTGTTTACCCCAGCCTTGCCAAGCTTACGGAGGGAGATAATATTGGCCTTGAGGTCGGGGACGAGGAGAACATCGTGCAGCACCACTGGCTTGCCATCCGCTCCCTTAAACGCAGCTCGTCCCGCACCAGCCACCTTCAACATGTGTCCAGAGGCAGAGCACACCTCGTTAATCGGTGCAGCGCGTACGTCGTCCAGCAGGTCCTTGCGTGGCGTCATCGTCCAAGCAGCGCCTGTGTCCAACACCCAATAGTCCAGGGGGTGCAGTTCCGCTCCAACCTTAGCAGATGCGTCTCCTTGCTCCCCCTTGTCTCCCACATGGAAGAATTGGCCCGCGGTGCGCTCCTTCTTCTCCGCACCGCCGTTGCCCTTCGGGTTGTTGTCGGACGAATCAGCGACCATGTTGGCGCCGTTTTTCTGGTTCCTCCGCGCGCCGCCATCCTGGTGACGATTCTGGGGGGTCCATCCATCGGGTTTCTTATAGCACAAAAACCAGGGGTGCCCTTCCTTCTCACAATACCAGCAACTCCCTTTCATTTTGCCACCAGCACCCGACTTGCCCCCACGTCCAGATTTCGCACCGCGACCCCAACCGGTACCTCCTTGTTGGTCGTTGGAGTCGTCGTCTTTCTTTGCACCGCGCCCAGCACCACCAAAGCCACGTCCTCTGCCACGTCGGCTCCCTTGCATCCCGTAGCCGCTGCTGCCGTCGTCTCCACCCCTCAGTTGGCGGCGACGACAGTCATCCTCCAGAATCTTCGTCCGCACCCACTCGAGCGTCCACAAGCTCTGGTTCTGCGGCAGGATCAATCCGCTTATGAATTGAATCCACGATTCCGGCAGCAGAGAGAGCATCTTCAGGCACTTGGTCTGCTCCGGGTAGGTGATTCCCGCGATCGCCAGCTTCGCGTAGAGATCACGCATCTTGTCCAGGATGGGTTGCACCGGCTCTCCCTCGCTCAGGCGCAACGCGGACAGCTCTCTCTCCATCATGAGCTTCGCGGCAACGGAGGTAGGGGCGTGCAGCTCCTTCAACACAGTCCACGCCTTTGGACCGCACTCAACCTCCGGCAGCAGGTGCATGACGTGGTGATGCTGGTTCAGCTCCAAACTCTGCGACATCAAATAGTAGCCAGCCGAGGCGCGCTCGTCCCAATCTTCCTGAAGGGCGGGGTCACTCGGTCTAGGCTCCTCCCCAGTCATTAGTAGCAAAGCGATCTGACGGAAATACAGTTGCATTTTCCAGGCCCAATCATCATAGCCCTCACCATTGAACTTCTCGACGGTGAAGTTTTTCAGCACCTCCTTGATCAGCAAGCCCTAGCTTGTTCACGCTCCCCTTGGTGAAGAAACACCAGAATCTTGGCTGCCGCTACGATCTTGGGCTGAAGATTCACCAGCTCCCACCGAGGTGTTGCCCGCCATAGCTACCTATAACGAGGATCACTATAACGCAGCTCTGATGCCAGCTTATTGGTAAGGGCCTAATAAACTCAAGCTATCAGGACTTAATCAAACTTAAAACCTCTCCTCGGGGTCACCTCCAAGGGTCCCTGGGTGCCTGGTACAAGACCAGCCCCTAACCTCGGGTCCGAGTTTGTAGAGAGAGGAATCAAGAATGACTTAGCCAAAATAGCGAGAGTACCTTGAACATCGCGCAGCGTGCCGTGCAGACCGTCGATCGGATTAAGCTGAAAATTCGCTATATCGAAGCTCGCTCCAAGAGCTTTAAAAAAGGCCAAGTTGCCTCGCGAAAAGTTCTGCCATTACGAAGTTATGGCTCGGACAGCATTTGCCTAGCGTTGGAGTGCTTCCTTGTTGGTCGTTGGAGTCGTCGTCTTTCTTTGCACCGCGCCCAGCACCACCGAAGCCACGTCCTCTGCCACATCGGCTCCCCCGCATCTCGTAGCCGCTGCTGCCGTCGTCTCCACCCCTCAGTTGGCGGCGACGAAAGTTCTCCTCGAGGATCTTCGTCCGCACCCATTCGAGCGTCCACAAGCTCTGGTTCTGCGGCAGGCTCAATCCGCTCGTGAATTGAAGCCACGATTCCGGCAGCAGCGACAGCATCTTCAGGCACTTGGTCTGCTCCGGGTAGGTGATTCCCGCGATCGCCAGCTTCGCGTAGAGATCACGCATCTTGTCCAGAACAGGTTGCACCGGCTCTCCCTCGCTCAAGCGCAACGCGGACAGCTCCCTCTCCATCATGAGCGTCGCGGCAACGGAGGTCGGGGCGTGCAGCTCCTTCAACACGGTCCACGCCTTCGGACCGCACTCAACCTCCGGCAGCAGGTGCATGACGTGATGACGCTGGTTCAGCTCCAAACTCTGCGACATCAAATAGTAGCCAGCCGAGGCGCGCTCGTCCCAATCTTCCTGAAGGGCGGGGTCGCCCGGTCTAGGCTCCTCCCCAATCATTAGTTTCAGAAATCCGATCTGACGGAAATACAGTTGCATTTTCCAGGCCCAATCATCATAGCCCTCACCATTGAACTTCTCGACAGTTTTTCAGCACCTCCTTGATCAGCGAGCCCTGGCTTGTTCGCGCTCCCCTTGGCGCAGAAACACCAGAATCTTGGCTGCCACTACGATCTTGGGCTGAAGATTCACCAGCTACCGCCGAGGTGTTGCCCGCCATAGCTACCTATAACAAGGATCACTATAGCGCAGCTCTGATACCAGCTTGTTGGTGTAAGGGCCTAATAAACTCAAGCTATTAGGACTTGATCAAACTTAAAACCTCTCCTCGGGGTCACCTCCAAGGGTCCCTGGGTGCCTGGTACAAGACCAGCCCCTATCCTCGGGTCCGAGTTTGTAGAGAGAGGAACCAAGAATGACTTAGCCAAAATAGCAAGAGTACCTTGAATGTTGCACAGCGTGCCGTGCAGACCGTCGATCGGATTAAGCTGAGAATTCGCTATATCAAAGCTCGCTCCAAGAGCTTTAAAATGAGCCAAGTTGCTTCGCGAAAAGTTCTGTCATTACGAAGTTATGGCTCGGAAAGCGTTTGCCTAGCATTAGAGTGCTAGCGTACTAGCGTTGACTCGGGTAGCATTACGCCATCGAACCACGAAAAAACGAAATTCCAGCGAGGAAGGAATTCACATGAATCAATTGACTATATCCAGGTACAAACAGAGAAGGATTAAATTGTTCTAGCTAGCAAGGACCTTGGGAATCAACCTGGGAACAACCAGCGATGATCCCAAATAACTCCAAGCAACAGAACCAACCTGGCTGGACAAAATAGCAGGTGGTAGGTTGGTAAAAAACCTCTGGTTCTGTTTTTCCAACCTGGGAAAACAACACAACCGGGTTCAGGTTCTAAAAACAGAACCTGTTTTGTCTTTGCCCAACCAGCCAAATGCTGGTTCTGCTGGTTTCCCCTGGCCTTGTAGCATGCAGATACAGACAAACAACATCCAACCTTCACCTAAATTGTACTCCTATAGTGCCTGCCCTGCTACACTATAGTCAACCAAACAATACAGTACAATTTCGAGTTGGATAGAACTGAATCTGCGCAATCAATTCGACCGAACTGCAAAGCTTCCATCTTGGGTTCCTTTGCGAGCTCGTCCTTTCTGCTTGCACTGTTCATAGCGCGTACAACGTTGTGCCGAAGCGCGCATTGCGCGAGTACCTGCAAATGCTTCAAGCAAAAATTGCGAAAGCAAACAAACACACAAACACACCATTCACACGCAAATGCATTCGCATACGCATACTCGTACAAACAGACGACAGGATGTCGTGCAATGTGAATTTGCACCCAACACTGGCGACGTGCTTGGTCGAGCAACGTATTCCGGCCGGGTCCTCTGCACCGACTTACGTCCCTGCTCGATGACGAAAACAGCAGAAGCGGTGGCTCTGCGGGCGATCGTCTCGGCGATGAAGTCGACGTCGGACAGGCTGCACGCGCACGAGGTCGCCACTAGGCTGGACCTCAAGTCGACGTCTGACGCCGAATCACCGTGTATTAAGTGCGTCGGCGGGAAGCTGGCGCGGCACACCTTCCCCGACCAGGGCTCCGACGCCGACGACGTGCTGGCTGTCGTGCACATCGACTTGTGCGGGCCATTCCGGGTGGCTGCCAAGGACGGCAGCCTGTACTTCTTGCTGCTGAAGGACCGTAAGTCCCGCTACGTGTGGGTGAGGCCGGTCGCCAAGAAGTCGGACGTGCTGCTGGAGTTCCAGAAGTGGCTGGTGCTGGTGGAGCGGGAGACAAAAAAGTCGGTGTTCCTCGGCAAGGAGTTCACCGCCTTCGTGGACGGAAAGGGGATCGTCCACGACCTGACCTGCCCCTACACCCCGCAGCAGAACGGCATGGCGGAGCGGGAGATGAGGACGGTGGTGGAGTCGGTGCGGACGATGCTACTGCATATGGGCGTACAGCACCACTAGTGGCACCTCGCTCTGCGGCAGGCCGTCTGGGTCCGCAACTGCCTGGAGCGGTCGGCGACGCCGGGGACGACGCTGTACCAGCTGCTCACCGGGAAGAAGCCCGACTTGTCGCTGGCGCGCATGTGGGGCTGCATGGCGCAGTTCCTGGTCCCCGAGCAGCAGCGTGGTGGGAAGCTGAAGCCGAAGGCCAAGTGGGGCCTTCATCTTGGCGTGTCGGAGGAGAGCAAGGGATGGGAGCTCCTCGACATCGCCGACAACCGGGTGGTCACCACGTCGGACGTGGTGTTCTACGAGACCATGTCGCTCGAGGTGTGGAAGTCGGAGCATGGGCCAGTGTCAGGGCGGACGCCGGTGGCTACGCCAACGAATACCTCGACGGCAACGCTCCCTCTGCTCGCCGAGGTCGGTGAGCTTGCTGATGAGGACGCCGAGGTCGTCCACCCTTCCTCCCCCTCCCCTGCCCCTCCCCTCGTCGACCTGCGTGGGCTGACTCCCCTCCGGCGATGAGGGGAGCAGTGGGGCGTCGCCTGTGGCGCCGACCAAGGGCATCGCCGGTGGCCGACGGGACGAGCAGCAAGTCGACGAGCAGCAGGTCGAGGAGGTGCACCCGACCTGGGCGAAGCCGACAGGGGAGCAGGCAGCAGCGCGGCCGACCAAGGAGCAGTCGGCGACCTGGCAGTCGGCAGGGGAGCCGACCGCAGGGGAGAAATCGGTTGGGACGCCGACCGAGGTGCAGCAGGACGACGAGGACGGTGGTGAAGATGAAGGGGAGTTGTTGGGCGACGAGGAGCACGCCGATGGTGACGCCGAGGAGGGTCAGCCTGGACCACGGCGCACAGGTCGACTTCGGAGGCCTCCCGACTTCTTCATCCCAGCCGTCTTCATCACGGTGTACGAAGTGGAGGACGACGACGACCTGTTGTACGACGACGCCGAGGAGGATGAGGAGTTTCCGGAGCTCGACCCCGACATGCTGGCCGACCCCGAGCACCGCTGGGACATCTCGACGATGACGGTGAAGGAGGCGTTGGCAAGCTGGAAGGGCCCGACGGTAAAGGCCGCCATGGAGGAGGAGATCCGCAGCCTCATCAGCATGGGGACGTGGGAGCTGGTCGAACGCCCGCCGGGAGTGAACATCATGAAGAACCGGTGGGTGTTGATGACGAAGTACCACATCGACGACACCGTCGAGCGCGAGAAGGCAAGGCTGGTCGTGAAGGGCTTCACGCAGGTGTACGGCGCCGACTACGACGAGACGTTTGCGCCGGTGAGCAGCTACATCACGCTGAGGATCTTCCTCAGCATCGTCGCCGTGCTCAACCTCAACCTGATGCAGCTCGACATGAAGAACGCCTTCCTGCAGAGTAACATCGACCGCGTGGTGTACATGTCCCAGCCGGACTACTTCAACGACGGGTCCGGCCGGGTGTGCAAGCTGCTGAAGAGTCTGTACGGGCTGAAGCAGTCGCCGCAGCTGTGGTACTTAACACTCGAGCAACGACGTGCTGGTCGGCGCTGGCTAGAAGAAGAGCCAGGTCGACGAGGCCCTCTACTTCAAGGTCGGCGACGACAAGGTGACCTGCTGGGTGCTGGTCTACGTTGACGACCTGCTTGTCAACGGGAGTTGGGCGTTGGCCCCGTCCTCGCTTGGGCGGAGTTGACTTGGTGGTCGGGTGTAGGGTGCAGCCGACCTGCAGCAGTGGGCGAGTTGGTCGACCTGCACGGGAGCCATTGCATGGGCGCCGACTTCGGGAGGGCGCCAACTTCGGCTGGTCGACCTGGGACGTCGACCAGCCCTTCTGGTCGACCTGGGACGTCGACCAATCACTTCCGGTCGACCTGGGACGTCGACCAACCCCTTCTGGTCGACCTGGGACGTCGACCAGACCTTCTGGTCGACCTGGTAAGTCGACCAGGCCTTCTGGTCGACCAGGAGTGACGTCGACTTGGAGCTGGTCGACCAGGGGATAGTGGTCGACCTGGGGAGGTCGACTGGAGGTGGCCGTCGACTTGGGAGGTCGACTGGCACGTACCAGAGGGAGTGGTCGACCTGGGAGGTCGACCGGAAGTGGTCGTCGACCTGGGTGGTCGACGGGCATGCACTGGAGCCTCTGGTCGACCTGGTTGCCCGGTCGACCAGGTTACCTGGGTGACGAGGTGCTGCGAAGGCTTGCGATGGTCGCCCAGGTGGTTTTGGCGAGGACGACCTCGGTGCTGGTCTCCCGAGGTCGACGTGGTGCATCAGGAGCAGTCGGCGGCACGAAGTTGATGTGGTGTGTGCGTTGTGCAGGTGACGAGGCACTGCACGCCAATCGTCTGCGAGCACCTGCGAAGTAGGTGCGCTGCTGTCCTGCGGGAGCAACGTTGGCGCGCCGTCAACCTGCGACGTTGGCACGCCGTCGACCTGCAGTGTTGGCAAGCCGCGACTCTGCACTGCTGGAGCACGGTCGACCAAGTCGTGCTGGCACGCGGTCGACCGTGCTGCGCTGGCAGTCGACCTGCTTGCATGCTAGCTCTGATGTAGTCTTGCCTTGCCAACTTCTTTGTATCATTGTTGTCAACTTTTTCTAGTGAAACTCTTGCCAAATTGCCTTGTGAACTAGCAAGCAGTGTGTACACTAGGAAAACGACTAAGGACCAACGAACGCAGAGATCACACGAGCACCCGTGCCTAGCCCGTAGTCTAGCTCCCGTTGTAGTAGTTATCTCCGCACTGCTCGTCGCCAGCAGCAGTACAGCGATGTTGCAGGAGCTGAAGAAGCTACGGGAGGCCGCCTTCGAGCTGCGCAAGATCTCGCTGGTACAGAAGAAGTACCTCGGGCTAGAGATCGTGCGCTACAGGTCGACGAGGAAGCTGTGGCTGCACTAGCAGGGCTACGCCGACAAGCTGCGTAGGCGTTTCATCGACGAGGAGCAAGGTGGCCGGACTCCGAAGACGCCGGTCTCGGTCGACGCCTACGCCGAGCTCACCTTCGACGACGAGGAGGCACAGGAGCGCCAGGAGGAGGAGTACCGGCAGAAGGTTGGCTCGCTGCAGTTCGCGGCGACGACGACGAGGCCGAACATCGCCTTCGCCTGCAGCAAGCTGACTAGCGCGAGGTCGACCGCTGCCTCGCCTACCTCGCCAACACGCGTGACACCGCCCTGGAGTTCGGCGGTGGACCTGAGTCGCTGGAGCTGGTCGGCTACGTGGACGCCGACGACGCCGGCGACAAGCAGAACCGGATGAGTACAGGTGGCTACGTGTTTGTCTACGAAGGGGTCGCGGTCTCCTGGTCGAGCCAGCGCATCAAGTGCGCGACGCTGTCGTCGACCGAGTCGGAGTACGTGGCGGCCGTCGAAGCCGTCAAGGGGGTGCGCCGACTTCGCTTCCTCCTGGCAGAGTTTCAGCAGCTGGACGCTAGAAGGGCGACGGTCCTGAGGGTGGGCAACAAGTCGGCCATCACAGCCGCCGAGGGCATGGGGTTCACCATGGAGCGGCGACAGGCCTGGCTGCAGCACATGGTGAAGCGGGGGAAGTTTGCGTTGCAGTATATCCCGACCGCTGAGCAGCCGACCGACTTCCTGACGAAGGCGCTGCACTATCCGGCCTTCAACCGGTGCTCCGTTGCAATCGGCCAAGTGCGTCTGGCCGACGTGGGCGACGGCGATGACGACGTGCAGCAGTAGGTGCCATGCCCTCTTGCATGGCTGGTGCGGTGGACGACGTGCTGTGTAGTGGGTGCACGTCGACGAGCTTTTCTCCGAGAAGTACTGCCGTGGGGGCTGGGAGCCCAAGCGTGAACGCGGCAGGGGAGTGTCAACGGGAATTGTGTGTTGGCCCCGTCCTCGCTTGGGCGGAGCCGACTTCGTGGTCGGGTGTGCAGCCGACCTGCAGCATTGGGCAAGCTGGTCGACGAGGTTGGTCGACCTGCACGGGGAGCCACTGCAAGGGCGCCGACTTCGGGAGGGCGCCAACATCGGATGGTCGACCTGGGAAGTCGACCTGCAGAGGGCGTCGACTTGGTGACGCCGTCCTGGGGCAGCCGACTCGGGTGGTCGGCTAACAGACTTGCTAGTCGACTTGGTTGGTCGACCAGGCCTGCTGGTCGACTTGGTAGGTCGATCAGGAGTGACGTCGACCTGAAGGTGGTCGACCAGAGGTGTGGTCGACCTGGTGAGGTCGACCAGAGGTGGCCGTCGACTTGGGAGGTCGACGGGCACATACAGGAGCAGCTGGTCGACCTGGTTGCCCGGTCGACCAGTTTACCCGGGTGACGAGGTTCTGCGGACGAGTGCGACGGTCGTCCAGGTGGTTTTGGCGAGGATGACCTCGGTGGTGGTATCCCGAGGTCGACGTGGCTGATCAGAAGCAGCCGTCAGCACGAAGTTGACGTGGTGTGTGCGCTGTGCGCGGGACGAGGCACTGCACGCCAATCATCTGCGAGCACCTGCGAAGCGGGTGCGCTGCTGTCCTGCGGGAGCAACGTTGGCACGCCGTCAACCTGCGATGTTGGCACGCCGTCGACTTGCAGTGTTGGCAAGCCGCGACTCTGCACTGCTGGAGCGCGGTCGACCAAGTCGTGCTGGCACGCGGTCGACCGTGCTGCGCTGGCAGTCGACCTGCTTGCATCCTAGCTCTGATGTAGTCTAGTCTTGCCAACTTCATTGTATCATTGTTGTCAACTTTCTCTAGTGAAACTCTTGCCAATTCTCCCTGTGAACTAGCAAGCTGTGTGTGCACTAGGAAAACGACTAAGGAACAAGGAACGCAGAGATTACACGAGCACCCGTGCCTAGCCCGTAGTCTCGCTCCCGTTGTCGTAGTTATCTCCTTAAGTACCACTCATATGGCTAAGAAATGCGCTCACTCTTTGTACATCTCATATGGCTAAGTAACGCGTTTACTCTTTGTACCAACCATATGGGTAAGTAACACGCTTACTCTTAGTACCATTCATATGGCTAAGTAACGCACTTACTCTTTGTACATCTCATATGGCTAAATAACGCACTTACTTTTTGTACATCTTATATGGCTAAGTAACAAGCATACTTTTAGTACCGCTCATATGGGTAAGTAACACGCTTACTCTTAGTACCACTCATATGGCTAATCTTAGTACCACTCATATAGCTAAGTAACGCACTTACTCTTAGTACCACTCATGTCGCTAGGTAACGCGCATACTCTTAGTACCACTCATATTGCTAAGTAACGTGCTTACTCTTAGTATCACCCATATTGCTAAGTAATGCGCTTATTCCTAGTACCACTCATATGGCCGTAACGCGCTTACTCTTTGTACCTCTCATAATGCGAAGTAACACGCTTACTCTAAATGCCACTCATATTCTAAAAACAAATCCATACTCTAAGTACCACTCATATGGCTAAAACAAATGCCTATTGTTCGTATCACTTGAATGGCTAAGTAGCACGCTTATTCTTGGTATCGCTCATATCGCTAAGTAATGCGGATAGTGGGTCCTAGTACCACTCATATGGCTAAGTAACGCGCTTACTCTTTGTACCACTTATATGGCTAAGTAACACGCTTACTCTTAGTACCACTCATATGGCTAGGTAACACGTTTACTCTTAGTACCACTCATATGCCTAGGTAACACGTTTATTCTTAGTACCACTCATATCGCTAAGTAACACGCATACTCTTAGTACCGCTCATATGGCAAAGTAACACGCATTTACTCTTCGTACCACACATCTGGCTAAGTAATGCGCTCACTCTTTGTACCACTCATATGGCTAAGTAACGCGCTTACTCTTAGTACCATTCATATGGCTAAGTATCGCATGTACTCTTTGTACATCTCATACGGCTAAGTTGTTGGGTGCATATTCACTTTGCACGACATCCTGCCGTCTGTTTGTACGAGTATGCGTGTGCGAGTGCATTTGCATGTGAATGGTGTGTTCGTGTGTTTGTTTGCTTTCGCAATCTTCGATTGAAGCATTTGCTGGTACTTGCGCAATGTGCGCTTTGGCACAACATTGTACGCGCTATGAACAATGCAAGCAGAAAAAACCAGCTCGCAAAGGAACCCAAGATGGAAGCTTTGCAGTTCGGTTGAGTTGATTGCGCAGATTCAGTTCTATCCAACCCGAAATTGTACTGTTATGTTTGGTTGACTATAGTGTAGCAAGGCAGGCACTATAGGGGTACAATTTAGGTGAAGGTTGGATGCTGTTTGTCTGTATCTGCATGCTACAAGGCCAGGGGAAACCAGCAGAACCAGCATTTGGCTGGTTGGGCAAAGACAAAACAGGTTCTGTTTTAAGAACCTGAACCTGGTTGTTGTTTTCCCAGGTTGGAAAAACAGAACCAGAGGTTGTTTTCCAACCTACCACCTGCTGTTTTGTCCAGCCAGGTTGGTTCTGTTGCGTCGAATGATTTGGGATCATCCCTGGTTGTTCCCAGGTTGATTCCCAAGGTCCTTGCTAGCTAGAACTATTTATTCCTTCTCTGTTTGTACCTGAATATAGTCAATTGATTCATGCGAATTCCTTCCTCGCTGGAATTTCGTTTCTACGCGGTTCGACGGCGGAATGCTACCTGAGTCAACGCTAGTACGCTAGCACTCCAACGCTAGGCAAACGCTCTCCGAGCCATAACTTTGTAATGGCAGAACTTTTCGCGAGGCAACTTGGCTTATTTTAAAGCTCTTGGAGCGAGCTTCGATATAGCGAATTCTCGGCTTAATCCGATCGACGGTCTGCACGGCACGCTGCGCGACGTTCAAGGTACTCTTGTTATTTTGGCTAAGTCTTTCTTGACTCCTCTCTCTACAAACTCGGACCCGAGGATAGGGGCTGGTCTTGTGCCAGGCACCCAAGGACCCTTGGAGGTGACCCCGAGGAGAGGTTTTAAGTTTGATTAAGTCCTAATAGCTTGAGTTTATTAGGCCCTTACACTAACAAGCTGGTATCAGAGCTGCATTATAGTGATCCTCGTTAAAGGTAGCTATGGCGGGCAACACCTCGGCGGTAGCTGGTGAATCTTCAGCCCAAGATCGTAGCGGCAGCCAAGATTCTGGTGTTTCAGCGCCAAGGGGAGCGCGAACAAACCAGGGCTCGCTGATCAAGGAGGTGCTGAAAAACTTCACCGTCAATGGTGAGGGCTATGATGATTGGGCCTGGAAAATGCAACTTGATTGGATTGCTGAAACTAATGATTGGGGAGGAGCCTAGACCGAGTGACCCTGCCCTGCAGGAAGATTGGGACGAGCGCGCCTCGGCTGGCTACTATTTGATGTCGCAGAGTTTGGAGCTGAATCAGCGTCACCACGTCATGCACCTACTGCCGGAGGTTGAGTGCGGTCCGAAGGCGTGGACCGTGTTGAAGGAGCTGCACGCCCCTACCTCCGTCGCCGCGACGCTTATGATGGAGAGGGAGCTGTCCGCGTTGCGTCTGAGCGAGGGAGAGCCGGTGCAACCTGTCTTGGACAAGATGCGTGATCTCTACGCGAAGCTGGCGATCGCGGGAATCACCTACCCAGAGCAGACCAAGTGCTTGAAGATGCTGTCGCTGCTGCCGGAATCGTGGCTTCAATTCACGAGCGGATTGAGCCTGCCGCAGAACCAGAGCTTGTGGACGCTCGAGTGGGTGCGGACAAAGATTCTGGAGGAGGACTTCTGTCGCCGCCAACTGAGGGGTGGAGACGACGGCAGCAGCGGGTACGGGATGCAAGGGAGCCGACGTGGCAGAGGACGTGGCTTCGGTGGTGCTGGACGCGGTGCAAAGAAGGACAACGACTCCAACGACCAACAAGGAGGTACCGGTTGGGGTCGCGGTGCGAAATCTGGACGTGGGGGCAAGTCGGGTGCTGGTGGCAAAATGAAAGGGAGTTGCTGGTATTGTGAGAAGGAAGGGCACCCCTGGTTTTTGTGCTATAAGAAACCCGATGGATGGACCCCCCAGAATCGTCACCAGGATGGCGGCGCGCGGAGGAACCAGAAAAACGGCGCGAACATGGTCGCTGATTCGTCCGACAACAACCCGAAGGGCAACGGCGGTGCGGAGAAGAAGAAGGAGCGCACCGCGGGCCAATTCTTCCATGTGGGAGACAAGGGGGAGCAAGGAGACGCATCTGCTAAGGTTGGAGTGGAACTGCACCCCCTGGACTATTGGGTGTTGGACACAGGCGCTGCTTGGACGATGACGCCGCGCAAGGATCTGCTGGACGAAGTACGCGCTGCACCGATCAATGAAGTGTGCTCCGCCTCTGGACACATGTTGAAGGTGGCTGGTGCGGGACGAGCTGCGTTTAAGGGAGCGGATGGCAAGCCGGTGGTGCTGCACGACGTTCTCCTCGTCCCCGACCTGAAGGCCAACCTTATCTCCCTCCGTAAGCTTGGCAAGGCTGGGGTGAACACCAACACGGATGGAGCACGCACTTATAAGGGGAAGCTGGGCAATCGGGTGCTTTGGGATCTGCACGAGAGCAAGGACGTGTACAGATCTATGTGGCAGCTGCCGGCGCTGGCGTGGCACGGTGGGGGGCAGGCTGGAAAGGGGTCTGCATCCCAGGGGGAGTGCAACGCCGTTGGAGGGGTTGGTGTGAAAGTGTCGGCCAGATCTGGGGAGACGGATTGGGCAACGGCACACCGACGTTTGGGGCATGTGGCAATGCCTTTGCTGAAGCAGCTGGAGAAGGATGGAGCCGTTAAGGGCTTGAAGCTGAACGGACAACCACCCGATGATAACTGTGAAATTTGCCTCCTTTCAAAGTTCACCCGTTTCCCCTTCCATAGTGTGGCTGGCAGGAGCAAGAAGCCGTTGGAGCTGGTCCACATGGACTTGGTGGGGCCGCTGCCGGTGCAAGGGCACAAGGGGGAGCGGTATTTCCTAACCATAGTGGATGACTGGAGCAGGCTAATGTGGGCGTATCCGCTGAAGCAGAAAGATCACGCCGCCTCCACGATTCGGGATGATTGGCTGCCATTCGTGGAGAAGCAAGCGGAGTCTGTGGTGAAGCGGATTAGGACAGACCGGGGTGGTGAGTTCCTTGGAGCTGAGATGACGGCTTGGCTCAAGAAGCAGGGCATTCAGAGGGAGCTGACCACGGCTTACACCCCACAGTCCAACGGTGTAGCAGAACGGGCGAACCGGACTATTCTAGAGACAGCTAGGGCGCTGCTCATAGAATCTGGGCTGGGCAACTCGATGTAACCCCATGCTGTTCGGCACGCTACCATGGCTAGGAACAGGGTAGTCACAAGGTTGGGGATGACTCGTGGGTGCCGTTGGAGAGGTGGCTTGGGAGGAAGCCTCCGGTAGACATGCTGAGGGTGTTCGGTTGCATGGCAGTCGCCCACGTCCCCAAGACCTACCGCAGTAAGTTGGGGGCGAGTGCAATCTGGTGTGTGCATTTGGGGCTGGCTGCCGAGAGCAAGGGATGGTTGCTGTGGGAACCACGCAAGGGTGTGCTGTTTGACAGCAGGGATGTGAAGTTTGTTGAGGGCCTGATGTATGGGGGCTGGAAGCAACAGCCAGAGGCCAAGATATCACAGGAGATGGAGCAGATCACCATGCAGCTGGACCTGACTCCTAGTGTGCAGGAGGAGGGAGAGGAGGTAGCTGCAGAGGGTGGTGATGGAGAGAAGGTGCAGGAGGCACGTGCTAATGGAGGAGGTGATGTGGAGACTAGTGGTAGCATCAGGGAAGCTGCTGAATCTGAGGGAGGAGAGCAGCAGCAAGGCAAAGCTAAGGTGCCTAAGCTACCACAAAGGAGGAAGCCAAAGGGTGTTGTAATGAAGGGATGGGAGACACCCGTCTCTAGGCCAGGACGCACCCGCATGGCAACAATGAAGCTGACTGCAGGAGCTGATGCAGCAGAGCAACAGCTAGGGACCGAGGAGGCATTGCTGATTCTACCGCACGGCTATGACCCGGATGAGGAGGATGAGCCTGCGTACTGCTTTCTTGCCCCTGCACCAGAGGAACCAGCTAGCATGGAGGAGGCATTAGCTGGACCAGATAGGGACAAGTGGCTGGCTTCTAGGGATGCTGAGTACCAGAGCCTGCTGGAGAATGGGACTTGGGAACTAGTGGTGCTGCCTGAGGGAAAGAAAGCGGTACAATGCAAGTGGGTGCTAAGGATCAAGACTGACGACAAGGGGCAGGTCACCATCTACAAGAGTAGGCTGGTGGCTAAGGGGTTTATGCAGAAGGAGAAGCAGGACTTCAACGAGATCTTTGCTCCCACTGCCAAACCCCCTACCCTCCATGTCTTGTTGGCAGATGCAGCCGTTAGTGGAAAATTCAATAGGATATATCAACGGCATTCCTCAATGGGATTTTAGAGGAGGAGGTGTTCATGACGCAGCCGCCTGGGTATTTGGATGGTACGGGCAGGGTGTGCAAACTGAAAAAGTCCATCTACGGCTTGAAGCAGGCGCCACGCTGCTGGTACCAGAAGTTGGCAGCTGTTTTAGAGGAGATGGGATTCAGGACCAGCAGCTGCGATGAGAGCCTCTTTCTCAAGGGAGAGGGGGAGAAGCTGGTGCTGTTTCTGGTCTACGTGGATGGCATTCTTCTCTTCAGCAGCAGCATGAAGGAGATCCAAAAGGTGCAGCAGCAGCTGATGGAGAACTTCAAGTGCAAGAACCTTGGGGAGGTAAAGTACTACCTCGGGATGCACGTGGAGAGGGATCTGGATCATAGGTGGTTGAAGCTGCACCAGGAAAAGTTCATCAAGGAGCTGGGGGAGAAGTATGGGACTGAGAATGAGCGCAAGGTTGCTACTCCCCTGCCAGCAGATTTCAAGCTTGTGAAGGCTGCAGAGGATGAAGGGGTTGAAGCCGAGGAGCAGCAGCAATTCCAGTCCTTGGTGGGCAGCCTCTTGTACGCAGCAGTTTACACGAGGCCCGACATCTCTTTCTCAGTTGGGCAGCTGGCTAGGGTGGTGCAGAATCCATCAGAGGAGCAGGTGGATGCAGCTGAGCGCGTGGTGAAGTATTTGAACTCTCACCCAAGCATTGGAGTTCAATACTCCGCATCTGCACAGGTGAAGCAGAAAGGGGTTGAGGTGCTGAAGGAGAAAGGGGAGAGGCTTGGAGAAGGCAAGCTCTTTCTCACCTGCTTTACTGATGCTACTTGGGCTTCTGAGAAGGAGGATTCCTCATCTGTCGGAGAATACATCTGCGTAGTTGGGGGTGGACCTGTTAGTTGGAGGTCCAAGAAGCAGACGGAGACGGCACTCTCCTCTGTTGAGTCAGAGTACATGGCAATGTTCCATGGGGTGAAGGAGGTGATTTAGCTTAGGAGGCTGTTAGAGGAGATTGGCCAGGAGCAGAAGGTCGCTACGCCGCTGTTTTGTGATAGCAAGGGGGCTCTTGGGATGGCCAGGAACGTTGTGCTTCATGGGCTGAACAAGCACATGCGTATCAAGTGGCACTGGCTGCGTAAGGAGGTGAAGAGGGGGACGGCGAATCCTATTTACATCAAGACTCACCAGCAGCCAGCAGACTTTCTCACCAAGAGGCTTGCGGATGAGCCTCATTGGCGTTGTATGCGCATGAGTGGAATGAGCATGAACTAGCATGGAATGATGGGAATGCAGCCGGCAGGCTGAGGGGGAGTGTGTTGGGTGCATATTCACTTTGCACGACATCCTGCCGTCTGTTTGTACGAGTATGCGTGTGCGAGTGCTTTTGCATGTGAATGTGTTTGTTTGCTTTCGCAATTTTCGCTTGAAGAATTTGCAGGTACTCGTGCAATGTGCGCTTCGGCACAACATTGTACACGCTATGAACAGTGCAAGCAGAAAAGACCAGCTCGCAAAGGAACCCAAGATGGAAGCTTTGCAGTTCGGTTGAATTGATTGCGCAGATTCAGTTCTATCCAACTCGAAATTGTATTGTTATGTTTGGTTAAGTATAGCGTAGCAAGGCAGGCACTATAGGGGTACAATTTAGGTGAAGGTTGGATGTTGTTTGTCTGTATCTGCATGCTACAAGGCCAGGGGAAACCAGCAGAACCAGCATTTGGCTGGTTGGGCAAAGACAAAACAGGTTCTGTTTTAAGAACCTGAACCTGGTTGTTGTTTTCCCAGGTTGGAAAAACAGAACCAGAGGTTGTTTTCCAACCTACCACCTGCTGTTTTGTCCAGCCAGGTTGGTTCTGTTGCTTCGAATTATTTGGGATCATCCCTGGTTGTTCCCAGGTTGATTCCCAAGGTCCTTGCTAGCTAGAACTATTTATTCCTTCTCTGTTTGTACCTGAATATAGTCAATTGATTCATGCGAATTCCTTCATCGCTGGAATTTCGTTTCTACGCGGTTCGACGGCGGAATGCTACCTGAGTCAACGCTAGTACGCTAGCACTCCAACGCTAGGCAAACGCTGTCCGAGCCATAACTTCGTAAGAGCAGAACTTTTCGCGAGGCAACTTGGCTTATTTTAATGTTCCTGGAGAGAGCTTCGATATAGCAAATTCTCAGCTTAATCCGATCGACGGTCTGCACGGCACGCTGCGCGACGTTCAAGGTACTCTTCTAATTTTGGCTAAGTCTTTCTTGACTCCTCTCTCTACAAACTCGGACCCGAGGATAGGGGCTGGTCTTGTGCCAGGCACCCAAGGACCCTTGGAGGTGACCCCGAGGAGAGGTTTTAAGTTTGATTAAGTCCTAATAGCTTGAGTTTATTAGGCCCTTACACCAACATAAGTAACGCGCTTAATCTTAGTACCACTCATATGGCTACGTAACGCGTTTACTCTTAGTACCACTCATATCGCTAAGTAACGCGCTTACTCTTAGAACCATTAATATGGCTAAGAAACGCTTTTACACTTTGTACATCTTATATGGCTTAGTAAATACTTATTCTTTGTACATCTCATATGGCTAAGTAACGCGCTTATTCTTAGTACCAAACATATCGCTCTATAACGCGCTAACTGTTTGTACATCTCATATGGCTAAGTAAGGCGGTTGTTCCTAGTACCACTCATATTTCTAAGTAACCCATTTACACTTTGTACCACTCATATGGCAAAGTAACGCGCTTACTCTTAGTTCCACTCACATGGTTTTGTAACGCACGGACTCTTAGTACCACTCATAGGGCTAAACTACACACTTACTTTTAGTACCACTCATATGGCTAAGTAACGTGCTTACTCTTAGTGCCACTCATATGGCTAAGTAACGCGCTTACTCTTTGTACCACTTATATGGCTAAAAATCACGCTTACTCTTAGTACCACTCATATGGCTAGGTAACACGTTTACTCTTAGTACCACTCATATTGCTAAGTTATACATTTACTCTTAGAACCACTCATATCGCTAAGTAATGCGCTTACTCTTAGTACCACTCATATGGCTAAATAACGCGCTTATTCTGAGTACCACTCAAATGGCCAAGTAGAGAGCTTACTCTTAGTACCACTCATATCGCTAAGTAATGCGCTTACTCTTAGCACCACTCATATCGCTACGTATCGCAATTACTACTAGTACCGCTCATATGGCTAAGTAACTCACTAAATTTTAGTACCACTTATATGGCTATGGAACGGGTTTACTCTTAGTACCACTCATATGGGTAAGTAACGCAGTTACTCTTAGTACCACTCACATTCCTGAGTAACGCGCTTACTCTTTGTACGACTCATAAGGCTTAGTAACCCGCTTACTCTTTGTACCAGTAATATGGCTAAGTAGCGCGCTTAATTTTAGTACCACTTTTATGGCTTTAGAACGCTCTTACTCTTAGTACCACTCATATGGCTAAGTAATGCACTTACTCTTAGTACCACTCACATGGCTAAGTATCGCGCTTACACATTGTACCACTCATATGGCTGAGTATATGAGCGTTACCTAGCCATGTGAATGGTACCAAGAGTAAGCGTGTTACTTAGCCATATGAGTGGTACTAGGAGTAAGCGCGTTACTTAGCCATATGAGTGGTACTAAGAGTAAGCGCGTTACTTGGCCATATGAGTGGTACAAATAGTAAACGCATTACTTAGCTGAATGGTACTAAGAGTACGGGCGTTGCTTGGCCATATGAATATTAATGAAGTTAAGCTAGTTACTTTCCGATATGAACCGTTCTAAGAGTAAGTGTGTTACTTAGCGATATGAGTGGTACTATGAGTAAGCGCGTTACTTAGCCATGTAAGTGGTACTAAGAATATTTGCGTTACTTAACCATACGAAAAGAACTAAGAGTAAGCGCATTACTTAGCCATATAATTGATAGTAAGAGTAAGCGCGTTACTTGGCAATATCAGAGGTACTAAGAATAAGCACGCTACTTAGCCATTTGTGGGACTAAGAGTAGGCGCGTTACTAGCTATATGAGTCGTACAAATAGTAAGTGCATTAGTTAGCTTAGTAGTTCTAAGGGTAAGCGCGTTAGTTAGCCATATGAGTGGTACTAAGAGTAAGTGCGATATTTAGCGATATGAGTGGTACTAAAATTAGGCACGTTACTTAGCAAAAATGAGTGGTTCTAAGGGTAAGGGCGTTACTTAACCCAATGAGCCGTACTAAGAGTATGCGCGTCACTTAGCGATATGAGTGGTAC
The DNA here is from genome assembly GCA_947470075.1 of Closterium sp. Yama58-4. Classification (NCBI taxonomy): domain Eukaryota; kingdom Viridiplantae; phylum Streptophyta; class Zygnematophyceae; order Desmidiales; family Closteriaceae; genus Closterium; species Closterium sp. Yama58-4. The sequence continues at coordinate 708,886 of CANIUD010000022.1, read as the reverse complement.
TAAGAGTAAGCGCGTTACTTAACGATACCAGTAGTACTAAAAGTAAGTGCGTTCCCTAGCCATATGAGTGGTTCAAAGAGTAAGCACGTTACTCAGCGATATCAGTGGTACTAAAAGTAAGCACTATACTTAGCCATATGTGGGACTAAGAGTAAGCGCGTTACCTAGCCATATGCGTTGTACAAATAGTAAGTGCGTTCCTTAGCTGGGTGGTTCTTGATAAAAAGCGTGCGAATCTGGAGAACGTAACAAGAGGTTAAGTCCGCTGACTTCGGCGAACCATTGCGTGCAGCTCACGTAACCTATTACTATGAGCAGGTACGCGTTAGAAAGATCTTAATCTCTACTTTCCAGAATGGTAAAGCACGCCTTCATCCAAGATCTAGGCCGATCGCTATCGCGATTTATGTGCGACGGGGTATCCTGGCGGAATTACTTGGCAGCCATGGATTAGATCTAGAAAGTAGCTTTAGCAAGAGTTCAGATCTGAAAAGTGACGAGTTGGTGAAACCCTACCAACCCAACCCTCGCCCTACAACAATCCCCAACACCTTAAAGTGCCAAACTAGCAACACCAAAGGTGTTGTAGTTGGTAACAAAGGTTTGTTGGTGCTTGTTAGGTGCGAGTTCAAATCCAGCCCGCAACAAGTCCAACCACCACATTTTGCCCAAACCCTTAGCCCACAACCAGCTAGAGCAAAATACCACAACCACCTACACAATCAACACTCCCCCTTGCTCGTGCTGGAGGTGGCTGAACACCACTGGGCAAAATCCTTCACTCCACTCCCCCTTGCCCAGGGAGGGGCGCCATCCACAGCATGAGGTCGTCAAGGCAGAGAAGCACCAATCCTCCCACATCCTGCTCAGGCACCATGCTAACATGGGGCTGCATCCCCATCAAGGACATGCACACACCATGCCGCTCAAAAGGAAGGGGTTTGGTGAGTATGTCTGCTGCCTGACAGTCGGTTGGGCACCACCGGCCACCGAACCTGCATGTGCTTGGTGCGGCCATGCAAGCATGCATTCTGTGCAAGGGCAATGGCAGACTGGTTGTCCACAAACACAGGCACACCACCAGCAAACTCATGCCCAAACTCCCCAAACAAACGCTTCAGCCACACACCCTCCTGAATGCACTGACACAGACTGATGTACTCACTCTCAGTGGTGGACAATGCAACCACCGGCTGCCTCTTGCTCTGCCAAGAGATGGCTGCACCATTGAGGCAATAGACATAGCCGGTGTGACTCTTGCGATCAGCTGAATCTCCAGCATAATCAGCGTCACTAAAGCCCACCAACTCGACCTGAGGCTTGCTGTGTGCGGGGTAGAAGATACCTGACTTGACACAACCTTTCAAGTACCTTAGCACTCTCTTAGCAGCCTGCAGATGAAATGCCTTGGGACAAGACACTACCTTGGACAGCTGTGACACTGCATAAGCAATCTGGGGCTGTGTGGTCGTGCTTGCATACATGAGAGACCCCACAATGCTTTGATAGAGCCGAACCAGCTCATCTCTCAGCAAGGGCTCCTCAGCGTGTGCATGCACGTCGAACCCTGTAGGGAGAGGGGTACGCACGGGGTTAGCCTCAGAAAGCCCAAAGGACTCAAGCATGTTGAGAATGTACCTCTCCTGATGAATCAAGATGCCACTCTCATCACGCTCAATCTGCACCCCCAAATAGTACTTAGCCTCCCCCAAGTCCTTCATGCGGAAACGAGAGGACAAGAGGCCCTTCACCTCGTCCAGCAAACCCATGCTCGAAGAGATGAGCAGAATGTCATCCACATAGAGGTAGAGGGACAACCTGCCATCATGCCTCACCAAGTGGTACAAGGCGAGGTCACACTCCGACCTCTCAAAGCCAAAATCCATCAGCGCCTCATCAAACTTGAGGTACCACTGCCTTGGAGATTGCTTCAGCCCGTAGATTGATTTTATGAGTCGGCATACTCTGCCTGACCCATCATCAAAGCCAGGGGGCTGCCTCATGTAAAGCTCCTCCTTCAAGACCCCATGAAGATAGGCAGTGGTCACATCCATGTGATGGACGTGAGATCCCGAGGATGCTGCCATCCCAAGGGATCCTCTCAGGGTAGTAGGCTTACCCAACGGGGTATATACCTCGTCATAGTGAACACCTCGTGTTTGAGTGTTCCCCATGGCCACCAACCTGGACTTAGGCCGCTCAATACTCCCATCAGCCATGTGTTTATACTTCCACACCCACTGACACCTCAAGACCTCCATTCCAGGTGGCACACAAGCTGGATCAACCAGCTCAAAGGACTCGTTCACCCTATGAGACTCAAGCTCCTCACGCATGGACTCGACCCACTCAGGACGGGACAAGGCCCAAGCTCACCCCCCTCAGCATCCACAAGCATGCACTCCTCCAAATCATGCACCTCATGATCATGCATGCAAGCATACTGTGCGCTTGGTGTGAACCTGTCAGGTGGCCGGGAGATGCGTGTGGTGCGGCGCAGAGGTGATGCCTCCCCCTGCTCCAAACTTTGCAGCTTCTCCTTCCAAGTCACTCTCTTCATGGGGGACCGTGGTGACTTGGACAGCTGCTGCTGCAATAGTTGCTGCCACCTTCCCACAGCAATAGGCGGTGTATGCTGCTGTGGTGGCTGCTGCTGCTGCTGCTGCTGCTGCTGCTGCTGCTGCTGCTGCTGCTGCTGCTGCTGCTGCTGCTGCTGTTGCTGCTGCTGCGGCTGCTGCTGCCGCTGCTCTTGGGGCTGCGACGGTTCATGGGCTGGTTTGTTCGGGTCAGGGGTGGAACCAGCAGTTGGGGAATCTTCATGGTGAGGTGCAGCTGCCTTGTGTTCCTCCTGCTGCTCCTCTACCTCCTCTCCAGGGTCCTCCCATGTCCCCTCAAAAATGGAAGAGGTGTAGGGATCCTGGAGGGAGCTCCCAACTGTACTAGCACCATGCTCCTTCCACCCCTTGTAGCTCAGCCCCTCATGGAAAACCACATCCCGGCTTTCCACCACCCGCTGATCCGCCACACTCCACAACATCCAAGCTTTGCTCCTCTCCGACACACCAAGGAAAATGCCCCATTGTGCCTTGGGATCCAGCTTCCTCCGTTGCTGGTCGGGCACTTTGTACTGCGCCATGCACCCCCAGACTCGTGCCATGGACACACTAGGCACCTTCCTGGTCCACATGAAGTATGGGCTCTTGCCCCCTAGCCCCTTGCTGCCCATCCGGTTCTTGACCCAGTTGGCATATTGCACTGCTGCCCCCCACCAAGTATGGTCCAGCTGCGCATGAGCAAGTATGGCTCGGGCAAGGTCAATGAGGGTCCGGTTAAGCCGCTCCGCTGCTCCATTTTGCTGCGGCGAGTAGGCAACTGAAAGTTGGTGGGTGATGCCCTTATCCTCAAGGAAAGACTCCAGATCCTTCCCCATGTACTCCCCACCCCGATCAGACCGTAGTATTTTCACCTTGGCCCCGGCTTCCCTCTCCGCATAGCGTATCCAACGCTTGAACACCTTGGCCACCTCATCCTTGGTTTTCACCAAGGTGACCCAACTGAGGCGGCTGTAGTCATCCAGGAATGTGATGAAGTATTTGCTGCCCTTCTCCCTATCCGGTGTTTGCATGGGGCCACACACATCCGTGTGCACCAACTCAAGAGGTGCGGAGGCTCTAGTGGTGGAGGTAGGGAAAGAGGTCCTTGGCAGCTTCCCGGTCGTGCAATCAGGGCACTTGCTTGGCTGCCCACCACCCTCCTTGATCTCCACACCCTTCAGCTCCCCCTTCTTCACACACTCCACAAGTTGCTGCCTTCCTGCATGCCCCATGCGTAGGTGCAGCAAATCTGCCGTCACTTGCTCCACATCCTTCCAACGGGTGCTGCAAGCGGCATCCTCGGCTTCAACCCCATGTGCCCTTTCCACCTGAGGCACACAAACTGGAACAAGGTATAGACCCTTCTCTAACTTGGCCTCCATCACCACAGCTCCACCCTTGCAAACCGTGCCACCTTCCATGGTGAAGGTGCATATGTATTCTTGCTTCGCAAGCTGAGAGCATGAGAGAAGGTTGGCTGCCAATTCAGGAACATGAAGCACACCCTTCACATTCAGCACCTCCCCCTCCTTCCCTTTGACGGTGATGGTGCCGATGCCGATTGCTTGTAGCTTATCTCCGCTCCCCACAATCACATTTCTGGAGTTAGGTGGGAGGGAGTGATAGATGGTGAAGAGGTCGTGCCGAGACACCATTCCACAGGTTGCTCCGGAGTCTAGAATGAGCTGATTGGGGTCAGCCAACGTACGACCAGCAAGCGCCGTCTCTATCTCCAAGGATAAGAAGGCGAAGCCATCATCCGATGAGTCCTCCTTTCCCTTCTTATCCTCGTTTGTCGCCGCTGCTGCCGCTTTCTCTTTGCTGCCCTTCTTGTTCCATGCTCCATTCTTCATCCTCCTCTCCACCCATTCAGGCCTAGTGACAGGTGGAGCCTCTCCTGGGTACCCTTGAGGCTTCCACCCATCTGGTCGGCTCCAACACTCCTTCCAAGAGTGCTTCCGGTTGCATCCAGGGACAAGGCACTTGTCGAGTTCCTTCTTCTTCCCCCCACCTCCTTGCCGCTGCTGGTATTTCTTGGAGGCAGCCCTATCACCTGCCCCCATTCCCCCTTCAACTCCTCTACCAGCATCCCTTTTGCGAGCCTCATCAGAGACCAACACCTCCCATATCCAGGCCTTGGTCCATTTCTGTTGCTCAAGGTGAAGGTACTGCAGTAGGGCCTCGTTCGCCTCTTGGTCCAGCCCCTGGAGTGCGGTGTAGATGATCTCCTTCTCATCTACAGTGTAGTTTAACTCCTCCAAGGCTCTCACATACTCATCCACCCTCTGGAGATACTGCACCATGGTCTCCCCATCACCATAGTTGCGTTCCATGGTGTAAAACCGCTTCCTCCAGGTGAGTATGCTTAGCAGCCCTTTTTGCAAGTGCCGATCTTGAACTCTCTTCCATGCTTGGGCAGCTGCACCTTGCTTCCCCTTCAGGTCAATCAGCATCTTTAGGAGCTCTAGTTGGCCTTCCAAGGCCCAACACAGGTACTGGAACGCTTGCTTGTCCTTGCGGTCCCATGCTTCCTGTGCCTTGATAAGCTCCTCCGCACTAAGCCGTTGCCTTCCGGTTCGCGGTGCTGCTGATCCACCTCCACTTCCCTCAGTTGAGGATGAGCTAGAGGCTCCCCCAGCCCCTTCTCCTACTTGGTTAGAAACTCCAATAGATGCCTTCCCTTCATCAGCTTCAGGTCTTCGCTCCGATCCCTCCAAAACGCCCTCTAGGTCCTTAATACCTAGCCAAAGCGTAAACTGGAACCGCCATAGCGAAAAATCCGAGCCGGTGAACCTAGGAGGGCCATCTAATTTCTGGGCCATGACCAACCCTAGATCTGGAGATTCTTAAGCCAATTCGAAATACGATAATACGAGGGAATATCGCTGGCCTAACCAGCTCTGATACCACTGATAGAAAGCGTGCGAATCTGGAGAACGTAACAAGAGGTTAAGTCCGCTGACTTCGGCGAACCATACGTAACCTATTACTATGAGGAGCTACGCGTTGGAAAGATCTTAATCTCTACTTTCCAGAATGGTAAAGCACGCCTTCATCCAAGATCTAGGCCGATCGCTATCGCGATTTATGTGCGACGGGGTATCCTGGCGGAATTACTTGGCAGCCATGGATTAGATCTAGAAAGTAGCTTTAGCAAGAGTTCAGATCTGAAAAGTGACGAGTTGGTGAAACCCTACCAACCCAACCCTCGCCCTACAACAATCCCCAACACCTTAAAGTGCCAAACTAGCAACACCAAAGGTGTTGTAGTTGGTAACAAAGGTTTGTTGGTGCTTGTTAGGTGCGAGTTCAAATCCAGCCCGCAACAAGTCCAACCACCACATTTTGCCCAAACCCTTAGCCCACAACCAGCTAGAGCAAAATACCACAACCACCTACACAATCAACAGTTCTAAGGGTAAGCGTGTTACTTAGCTATATGAGTGGTACTAAGAGTATGCGCGCTACTTAGCCATGTCTGGGACTAAGATGTTAGAGATAATGAACTGAGTCTACGAAGATTAGGTGCCGAAATATCACAAAATCGTTGGTCTCAATTTCTGGACAGAAACCGCGACTTCACAAGAAACGTCGTCGCTGAAACGTTCACCGTTGAAATCTCACGAAAACCGAGTATGTTGTAGCTCTAGACAGTGGCTACAATTCCCAATTTCAATCACATGAAAAGGTGAAATATTTCTTGAGTTATCTGTTTCGGCGCACAGGGGGGTAAGCTGCCATAGAATCTTAACTCAATCACAATAGTTTCTCACAACACAAGTTTCACAAAAGTTGCACACAAGAGAGTTAGAGTAGCACTAAACCAGGTGGGGGAAGAGGAGGACGAGAGGGAAGGTCCCAAGGGAGTCCCCAACCAAGGAAACCCCATGCCACACAATTTCCCTCTCCATAGGCAACCCCACTTTCACATTTGTCACTTTCCCAACTCATGCCATCCACCTCAACCCACTTGGCCACACTTGCCAACCTGGTTTGGTTTCACCCAACCACTTGGCAGCATCTACAGTGATGGGTTCGAATTTCCCAACCCCAAAAGTCTATACCCCTTATAAAGTCAACCCCACAACTTCCCATAGTCGCCGCATCCCAATCAAAACTTCGAACGATCATAACTTTCTCGTTCTTGCTCCGATCGCGACGATTCTTGGCTCGTCGGAAAGCTCTTGAGTAGAGCTGTCACTTCAGATATCTGCTCAAGCCAAATATCATTCACACACACTCAGAGAATCCAAACAGCACAACACACAAATTCTTGCACACGCTCACATCACGCATGCAACGCACGAACACATGATGGGAGGCAGACAGACGTGAATGCATATGGTTGCATCACACAACAAACTCCCCCTCTGGCTGCCAACCATCATCCCACATGTCATAGCTCATGCATGCAACCTTAATGCACACTTCTTCCAGCAAGCTTCATGCATTTCCCAATCAAGGGACATTTGCACATCTCCTTCCAACATCCCACTTCCAACATCTCCATTTTGCTCAAGTCTGCAGCACCCCTCTGCAGCCTCTGTCGCACAGCACTATCCTCCAGAGCATTTGAACGTAGCCCCACAGCAATAGGCTATCTCATCCTCATTCATTCGCTGAACCACACTCCCAGCAGGTACCACACTTGGATTTCCAAAGCTGGGATAGGTCAGCCTGTTAGGAGGGCGCACATCCCTCCTAGGACGGTCAGCCGAACGTGCGGCACCTTGTGGAGCACCTTGCTGCTGCTGCTGCTGCTGCTGCTGCTGCTGCTGCTGCTGCTCCACCACCTCAGGTTCTTCTCCATCCTCAGTCACTCCAGAGATCTCCTTCTCAGAGACAGAAACCTCCACCTGCCTCGAAGGCCGTTGCACCTCATCAGCCTCAATGATTAGCGGCGTCGTAGGAAGCTTCTGCTGCTGCTGCTTCCACTCCTTGTAGTACAGAGACTCGAGGAATTTCACATCCCTCGACACAGTCAGCTGCTGGCTGGTCAAGTCCCATATCAACCAGCCCTTGTGATCCTTTGCAAGTCCCAAGTGCACACCCCATCTCCCAGAAGCTTCCAACTTTCCCCTCTTCTCCTTCGGCACATGAAACACCACCATGCAGCCGTAGCCTCTCAGCCTGTTGACTGTTTGTGCACTCCCATACCACTTGGTGTAGGGGATCCAATGCTTGTCCCCCACTGTCGCCTGTCAACGGGAGTTGTGTTTGGCCCCGACTCGCTTGGGCGGAGCCGACCGTGGGAGCCACGAAATTGCAGTGGCCCGTGGGAGCCACGAAATTGCAGTGGTCCGTGGGAGCCACGAAATCGTGGGGGACCGCGGAGCCACGAAATCGTGGGGGACCGCGGAGCCGGGGGATTGTGGAGCCACGAAATCACGGGGGATCGTGGATCCACGAAACCGCGGAGGACCGCGGTGACCGAGAAACCGCGGGAGGACCGCGAAGTACCCGGTCAACCAGGATACCCGGGCGACGTACGCGAAAGTCGCCGGGACTGTTATCTACGATGGCGATCTCGGGGGTGGTATCCCGAGGTCGACGTGGAGTGTGGGCGCCGTCACGGGTGGAGTGTCTGCGCTGGGCATGTGACGGGGAGTTGGGCGCCAACCAGCTGCACGCACCTGCGAAGCAGGTGCACCGTTGTCCCGCGGATGCGACGCTGTGCAGCCGACATACTGCAGCGTTGGCGCACCGCGGACTTGCAACGTTGGCAAGCCGACATACTGCAGCGTTGGCGCACCGCGGACTTGCATCTCCTTCCAACATCCCACTTCCAACATCTCCATTTTGCTCAAGTCTGCGGCACCCCTCTGCAGCCTCTGTCGCACAGCACTATCCTCCAGAGCATTTGAACGTAGCCCCACAGCAATAGGCTATCTCATCCTCATTCATTCGCTCAGCCACACTCCCAGCAGGTACCACACTTGGATTTCCAAAGCTGGGATAGGTCAGCCTGTTAGGAGGGCGCACATCCCTCCTAGGACGGTCAGCCGAACGTGCGGCACCTTGTGGAGCACCTTGCTGCTGCTGCTGCTGCTGCTGCTGCTGCTGCTGCTCCACCACCTCAGGTTCTTCTCCATCCTCAGTCACTCCAGAGATCTCCTTCTCAGAGACAGAAACCTCCACCTGCCTCGAAGGCCGTTGCACCTCATCAGCCTCAATGATTAGCGGCGTCGTAGGAAGCTTCTGCTGCTGCTGCTTCCACTCCTTGTAGTACAGAGACTCGAGGAATTTCACATCCCTCGACACAGTCAGCTGCTGGCTGGTCAAGTCCCATATCAACCAGCCCTTGTGATCCTTTGCAAGTCCCAAGTGCACACCCCATCTCCCAGAAGCTTCCAACTTTCCCCTCTTCTCCTTCGGCACATGAAACACCACCATGCAGCCGTAGGCTCTCAGCATGTTGACTGCTGGTGCACTCCCATACCACTTGGTGTAGGGGATCCAATGCTTGTCCCCCACTGTCGCCTGTCAACGGGAGTTGTGTTTGGCCCCGACTCGCTTGGGCGGAGCCGACCGTGGGAGCCACGAAATTGCAGTGGCCCGTGGGAGCCACGAAATTGCAGTGGTCCGTGGGAGCCACGAAATCGTGGGGGACCGCGGAGCCACGAAATCGTGGGGGACCGCGGAGCCGGGGGATTGTGGAGCCACGAAATCACGGGGGATCGTGGATCCACGAAACCGCGGTGACCGAGAAACCGCGGGAGGACCGCGAAGTACCTGGTCAACCAGGATACTCGGGCGACATACGCGAAAGTCGCCGGGACTGTTATCTACGATGGCGATCTCGGGGGTGGTATCCCGAGGTCGACGTGGAGTGTGGGCGCCGTCACGGGTGGAGTGTCTGCGCTGGGCATGTGACGGGGAGTTGGGCGCCAACCAGCTGCACGCACCTGCGAAGCAGGTGCACCGTTGTCCCGCGGATGCGACGCTGTGCAGCCGACATACTGCAGCGTTGGCGCACCGCGGACTTGCAACGTTGGCAAGCCGCGACTCTGCTCTGCTGGAGCGCGGTCGACAGAGTTGTGCTGGCACGCGGTCGACCGTGCTGCGCTGGCAGTGGACCAGCAAGCCTTGCTAGGTCTGATGTAGTCTGTGTTGCCAATGTTGATGCAATTCATTCTGAACTTTCTTGTTGTGATGATTTCCTAGTGAAACTCTTGCAAATTTTCCTCGTGAACTAGCAAGCAGTGTTAGCACTTGGAAACGACTAAGGAACGAACGAACGCAGAGATCACACGAGCACTCGTGCCTAGCCCGTAGTCTAGCTCCCGTTGCACTAGTTATCTCCGCATCGCCAGCACCCTGTTCTTCACAACGACGACCTGCCGCAGTGCAGTCACCCAAAACGGATCCGGCAGCCCTGCGCGCCCAAGTAGAGTGCGGGCACCTTCTTGCAGGATTCGGTTAAACCGCTCAGCTACGCCATTCTGCTGCGGGTTGTAGGGCACTGTGAGCTGATGCTGGATTCCCTTCTTCTTCAGCACCGCCTCAAAATCAGCGCCAATGAACTCTCCTCCGTTGTCAGTGCGGATCACCTTCACCTTGTGTCCGCTCTCCCTTTGAGCTCTCGGCATCCACTCCTTAAGAACAGCCGCTGCCACATCCCCCTTAGTCTTGAGAGGGTACACCCACACTGCACGCGTGTGGTCGTCCACAATGGTTAAGAAGTAGCGGCTGCCCGAGAGAGAAGGGGCCCTCGTAGGCCCCACCACATCCATGTGCACAAGCGCAAGTGGTGCCTTGGCTGGTCCCGTGCTGCTGCTGAAGGGAAACTTCGTAAACTTGGTCTCAAGGCATGTAGGGCAGCTCCCAATCTCCTTCCCTGCCCCCTTCACCTCCAATCCCTTCAAGCTCCCATCCTTCACTAACTTCTGCAGCATCGGAATGTTGATGTGGCATAGCTTCTCATGCCACGTCTCCCAATCGGCCTCACCACTCCCATAACTTCGTAATGGCAGAACATTTCGCGAGGCAACTTGGCTTATTTTAATGCTCCTAGAGAGAGCTTCGATATAGCAAATTCTCAGCTTAATCCGATCGACAGTCTGCACGGCACGCTGCGCGACGTTCAAGGTACTTTTCTAATTTTGGCTCGGTCTTTCTTGACTCCTCTCTCTACAAACTCGGACCCGAGGATAGGGGCTGGTCTTGTGCCAGGCACCCAAGGACCCTTGGAGGTGACCCCGAGGAGAGGCTTTAAGTTTGATTAAGTCCTAATAGCTTGAGTTTATTAGGCCCTTACACCAACATAAGTAACGCGCTTAATCTTAGTACCACTCATATGGCTACGTAACGCGTTTACTCTTAGTACAAGTCATATCGCTAAATAACGCGCTTACTCTTAGAACCATTAATATGGCTAAGAAACGCTTTTACACTTTGTACATCTTATATGGCTTAGTAAATACTTACTCTTTGTACATCCTATATGGCTAAGTAACGCGCTTATTCTTAGTACCACACATATCGCTCTATAACGCGCTACCTGTTTGTACATCTCATATGGCTAAGTAAGGCGATTATTCCTAGTACCACTCATATTTCTAAGTAACCCATTACTCTTTGTACCACTCATATGGCAAAATAACGCGCTTACTCTTAGTTCCACTCACACGGTTTTGTAACGCACTGTCTCTTAGTACCACTCATAGGGCTAAACTACACACTTACTTTTAGTACCACTCATATGGCTAAGTAACGTGCTTACTCTTAGTACCACTCATATGGCTAAGTAACGCGCTTACTCCTAGTACCACACATATGACATAGTAGCGTGCTTACTCTTAGTACCACTCAGATCGCTAAGTAACGCGCTTAGTCGTTGTATCATTCATATGGCTATGTAACACATTTCATCTTTGTACATCTCATATGGCTAAGTAACGCACTTACTCTTTGTACATCTCATATGGCTAAGTAACGCGCTTATTCTTAGTACCACTCATATCGCTAAGTAACGCGCTTACACTTAGTACCACTCATATGGCTAAGTAATGCGCTCACTCTTTGTACATCTCATATGGCTAAGTAACGCGTTTACTCTTCGTACCACTCATATGGCTAAGTAACGCGATAAATTTTAGTACCACTCATATGGCTAAGTAACGTGCTTACTCTTAGTACCATTCATATGGCTAAGTAACCAACTTACTCTTTGTACATCTCATATGACTAAGTAACGCACATACTTTTTGTACGTCTCATATGTCTGAGTAACGCTCTTACTCTTAGTACCACTCATACGGCTAAGTAACGCGCTTAATCTTAGTACCACTCATATGGCTAAGTAACGCATTTACTCTTAGTACCACTCATATCGCTAAGTAACACGATTATTCTTTGTACCACTCATATGGCTAATCTTAGTACCACTCATATGGCTAAGTAACGCACTTACTCTTAGTACCAGTCATATCGCTAAGTAACGCGCATACTCTTAGTACCACTCATATTGCTAAGTAACGTGCTTACTCTTAGTATCACCCAGATCGCTAAGTAGTGCGCATACTTCTAGTACCACTGATATGGTTGTAGCGCGCTTACTCTTTGTACCTCTCATAATGCTAAGTAACACGCTTACTCTAAATACCACTCATATTCTAAAAAAATTGATACTCTTTGTACCACTCAAATGGCTAAAACAAATGCTTATTCTTTGTACCATTCATATGGCTAAGTTACGCGCTAACTCTATGTACCACTCATATGGCTAAAACAAATGCCTATTCTTTGTATAACTCATATTGCTAAATAACGCGCTTACTCTTAGTACCACTCATATGGCGAAGTAGCACGCTTATTCTTAGTACCGCTCATATCGCTAAGTAATGCGCATACTACTAGTGCCACTCATATGGCTAAGTAACGCGCTTACTCTTTGTACCACTTATATGGCTAAAAATCACGCTTACTCTTAGTACCACTCATATGGCTAGGTAACACGTTTACTCTTAGTACCACTCATATTGCTAAGTTATACATTTACTCTTAGAACCACTCATATCGCTAAGTAATGCGCTTACTCTTAGTACCACTCATATTGCTAAATAACGCGCTTATTCTGAGTACCACTCAAATGGCCAAGTAGAGAGCTTACTCTTAGTACCACTCATATCGCTAAGTAATGCGCTTACTCTTAGCACCACTCATATCGCTACGTATCGCAATTACTACTAGTACCGCTCATATGGCTAAGTAACTCACTAAATTTTAGTACCACTTATATGGCTATGGAACGGGTTTACTCTTAGTACCACTCATATGGGTAAGTAACGCAGTTACTCTTAGTACCACTCACATTCCTGAGTAACGCGCTTACTCTTTGTACGACTCATAAGGCTTAGTAACCCGCTTACTCTTTGTACCAGTAATATGGCTAAGTAGCGCGCTTAATTTTAGTATCACTTTTATGGCTTTTGAACGCTCTTACTCTTAGTACCACTCATATGGCTAAGTAATGCAGTTACTCTTAGTACGACTCACATGCTTAAGTAACGTTCCTACTCTTTGTATGACTCATAACGCTAAGTAACGCGCTTACTCTAAGTACCCTTAAGAGCATTCATATGGGAAAGTTATACGTGTACACTTAGTACCACTCATATGGCTGAGTATATGAGCGTTACTTAGCCATATGAGTGGTACAAAGAGTAAGCGCGTTACTTAGCCATATGAGTGGTACTAGGAGTAAGCGCGTTACTTAGCCATATGAGTGGTACTAAAAGTAAGCGCGTTACTTAGCCATATGAGTGGTACTAAGAGTACGGGCGTTACTTGGCCATATGAATACTAATGAAGTTAAGCTAGTTACTTTCCGATATGAATGGTACTAAGAGTAAGCGCGTTACTTAGCGATATGAGTGGTACTATGAGTAAGCGCGTTACTTAGCCATCTAAGTGGTACTAAGAGTATTTGCGTTACTTAACCATACGAATAGAACTAAGAGTAGGCGCATTACTTAGCCATATGAGTGGTACTAAGAGTAAGCGCGTTACTTGGCAATATCAGAGGTACTAAGTGTAAGCACGCTACTTAGCCATTTGTGGGACTAAGAGTAGGCGCGTTACTAGCTATATGAGTCGTACAAATAGTAAGTGCATTAGTTAGCTTAGTAGTTTTAAGGGTAAGTGCGTTACTTAGCCATATGAGTGGTACTAAGAGTAAGTGCGATATTTAGCGATATGAGTGGTACTAAAAGTAGGCACGTTACTTAGCAAAAATGAGTGGTACTAAGGGTAAGGGCGTTACTTAACCCAATGAGCCGTACTAAGAGTATGCGCGTCACTTAGCGATATGAGTGGTACTAAGAGTAAGCGCGGTACTTAGCCATATGAGTGGTACTAAGAGTAAGCGCGTTACTTAACGATACCAGTGGTACTAAAAGTAAGTGCGTTCCCTAGCCATATGAGTGGTTCAAAGAGTAAGCGCGTTGCTCAGCGATATCAGTGGTACTAAAAGTAAGCACTATACTTAGCCATATGTGGGACTAAGAGTAAGCGCGTTACCTAGCCATATGCATTGTACAAATAGTAAGTGCGTTCCTTAGCTGGGTGGTTCTAAGGGTAAGCGTGTTACTTAGCTATATGAGTGATACTAAGAGTATGCGCGCTACTTAGCCATGTCTGGGACTAAGATGTTAGAGATAATGAACTGAGTCTACGAAGATTAGGTGCCGAAATATCACAAAATCGTTGGTCTCAATTTCTGGACAGAAACCGCGACTTCACAAGAAACGTCGTCGCCGAAAGGTTCACCGTTGAAATCTCACGAAAACCGAGTATGTTGTAGCTCTAGACCGTGGCTACAATTCCCAATTTGAATCACATGAAAAGGTGAACTATTTCTCGAGTTACCTGTTTCGGCGCACAGGGGGGTAAGCTGCCATAGAATCTTAACTCAATCACAATAGTTTCTCACAACACAAGTTTCACAAAAGTTGCACACAAGAGAGTTAGAGTAGCACTAAACCAGGTGGGGGAAGAGGAGGACGAGAGGGAAGGTCCCAAGGGAGTCCCCAACCAAGGAAACCCCATGCCACACAATTTCCCTCTCCATAGGCAACCCCATTGTCACATTTGTCACTTTCCCAACTCATGCCATCCACCTCAACCCACTTGGCCACACTTGCCAACCTGGTTTGGTTTCACCCAACCACTTGGCAGCATCTACAGTGATGGGTTCGAATTTCCCAACCCCAAAAGTCTATACCCCTTATAAAGTCAACCCCACAACTTCCCATAGTCGCCGCATCCCAATCAAAACTTCGAACGATCATAACTTTCTCGTTCTTGCTCCGATCGCGACGATTCTTGGCTCGTCGGAAAGCTCTTGAGTAGAGCTGTCACTTCAGATATCTGCTCAAGCCAAATATCATTCACACACACTCAGAGAATCCAAACCGCACAACACACAAATTCTTGCACACGCTCACATCACGCATGCAACGCACGAACACATGATGGGAGGCAGACAGACGTGAATGCATATGGTTGCATCACACAACATAAGAGTGAGCGCGTTACTTAGCCATATGCGACGTACGAATAGTAAGTGCGTTACATAGCTGATTGGTTCTAAGAGTAAGCGTGTTACTTAGCCATATGAGTGGTACTACGAGTAAGCACGTTATTTAGCGATATGAGTGGTACTAAGAGCAAGTGCGTTACTTAGCGATATGAATGGTACTAAGAGTAAGTGCGCTACTTAGCCATATGAGTGGTACTAAGAGTAAGCGCGTTACTTAGCGATATGAGTGGTACTAAGAGTAAGCGCATTACTTAGCCATATGAGTGGTACTAAGAGTAAGCGCGTTACTTGGCCATATGAGTGGTACAAATAGTAAACGTGTTACATAGATGACTGGTACTTAGAGTACGGGCGTTTCTTAGCTATATGAATAGTATTGAAGTTAAGCTCGTTACTTTGCTATATAAGTGGTACTAAGAGTAAGTGCGTTATTTAGCGATATGAGTGGTACTAAGAGTAAGCTCGTTACTTAGCCATGTAAGTGGTACTAAAATTAATCACGTTACTTAGCCATATGAGTGGTACTAAGAGTATGTGCGTTACTTAGCCATATGAATGGTACTAAGAGTAAGCGCATTACTTAGCCAGATGAGTGATACTAAGAGCAAGTGCGTTACTTGGCGATATCAGTTGCACTAAGAGTCAGCACTGTGAGAGCTTATGCTTGTTATTCATGCTTGCTTTCATTACCTTACGCTACTGCTAGCTTAGGTTTAATTTCTGCATGCATGAATTGATAGATTCCTAGGCTAGGTGCTTTCCTATATTTTATATAGTTATAAGCACCGTGCTAGGTTACACCGAATTCGGAGCTATTCGGTTGCCACCGAACAGCTTTCTACCGAATTCAGGAAGGGTCTGTTCGGGACGCTTCGCGACCCGCAGAACCTTCTCGTAACACCTGGTTACCTCCCTCGTATCGAGCCCTATATATAGCCTCGTGTTGTACCCAGGTGATCAATCAATTCTCATTCTCGATTCTGAACTCGATCCTCGATCCTCACACTTGGTAATCAGAGCTCGTTTACACGCGAAGTTCTTTCGACCGCTAAAAACCAGTCTTCAAAAAACCGCGGGGGCGACACAGTTAAACATCGATTTCGGGTACGTAAAACCGGTTCCGTGTTTTTCCGCTCCTCCTCGATTCGGTTTTTCGGACGCGTAATGTCAGGCATGGAAGGCCAGGGCGACAACTACGCGACAACGAGCGACGTCGCGAGCCTCCGCACCGACATGGAGCAGACGCAGGCGACGCTTCGTCGACTCGAGGCTTTTCTGACAAGCCATCCGGCGTTCGCCACGACAGCAGCAGCGACTGCAACGACTGCAGCACCGACAACTCCAGCAGCAGTGGCGACACCGACATTTCACGGACCGATGGCACCACCGACGCCGAACCTTGAAGCAGCACGACCGAGGCTCCCGGAGGCGTTCGATCCAAGCGCGAAGGGATCCGACGTCCGGCGATTCGTGGCCACCCTCGAAATTTACTTCGAGGCCATTGGCTGTTCGACCCCGACACACGACGCGACACGAATCCGGCTCGCAGCAATACTGTTACGCGGACCAGCACTCGAGTGGATCTACAACACTGACGTGGCCCGCGGGGAGAAAACGTGGACGCAGTTTCGGGCAGAATTAATCGGGCGTTTCGAACCGATTGATACGACCTACATGGCGCGACAACAAATTCATCGGCACAAGCAGTACAGTAGTGTAGCACAGTACACGCAGCAGATGGAGCTCCTGTTCAACCGCATCACCGACCTGACCGAAGGCGAAAAAATCCAGGCGTACACAGAAGGGTTAAAATTAGAGATTCGACGGCAGGTGATCGCGGCGAATCACGAAAGCTACAGGGACATCATGCGTGCAGCCGAGCGATACGATGCGCTGACTCGAGGTCAACCCGAAACACGACGTTTCGGGCCGAACCGTACATTCGGCACGGAGCGATCGGCACCCCCCACGTTCGCCGAACCGATGGATATAGACAAATTTGACGCGTAGCAGCAGCCGACCAAATGCGAATTTTGCGGCGCAGCAGGGCATCAGATTTTGTCGTGCTACAAAATGAAGAAAGTACGTGCGATCATGCAGGGCGGTAACAGTGCAGCACCCCCGAAGTAAAAAAACGGGAATCGCCAGTAGCCGCGGATCGAACTGGCGATCGCGTAAAGATCCGAAAAGCGAAAAAGGGCGACGACGTGGCGACTTCGGAGCGGGCGAAAAAAGGAGAAAATGATGGCGCGAATCTAAAACGTCACGACCGGCCGGCATCAGGGGAAATCGCCGAGGCAACTGGTGGCTCCGCGAAAAAAGACTCTTTATCGACCGGGAAACTCCAGCCGAACACCCACGAAAGTAAGAATTCGTTAAAAGTATCCTATAAAGATACTCTAACGAAAAATATTGCTTCTCGTGGTTTTCAAGCCTTTGAAAAATTCAGGGGAGAGTTAGAGGCCAAGAAAAAGCCTTTAGAAATTATTCAGGTACCTGCAAATATGGGCAAAGTATTACGGAGCGTAGAAAAGGGTCGTGCGTTCCGTGGTGTTAATATTCTCTCCCCGCAGCATGGTGTTAAGGCTCCCCGTTGCCCACAGGTGAAGCCTACACAGCTGCAAAGGCTTAGAGGAGACATCCAGGCTCAGGAGAAATTATACAAGCCTCGGAAAAATCCTCCTACCCCTCAGGTGAAGTCAGAAAGTGCTGAGTCAGGTATAGGAAATAGGGAAGGTATTCACTTTGATGTACCCTATGATCCTATTAATGAGACCCTCTTTGGCTACTCAGCACAGCAGAAACCACTACTCCTCGAGGTGTTATGCAATGGGCGACGCCTCCAGGCAATGGTGGACAGCGGTGCATCCTACTCAGTATGTGATCGCGGAGCATTGGAGAAAATCGGAGAGAAGGTGGAGGAAACCCAGTTTTCAGCAACGATGGTGGACGGTACGAAACTTCCCATCCACGGCGAAGCAACCTTGCAGCTGCATATAGGTGCGTTGAGATGGAAGCCGAAGCTACCTGTTACCAACATCAAAGGGTTAGATTTCATCTTGGGGCGAGATTTCCTGAAGCGGTTCAACCCCGAGATCGACTGGGTCAACAGCAACGTATGCATCTACAACAACGGGAAGCGGATAGCACTGCGAAGCTGGACGGATACAGGGGACATTCCTGAAATGACACTGGCACGGTTCGAACAGACGGTGAACGAGAGCAACACGGGTTACTTAGCACTGGTCATGGCAGCAGCAGAAGAGGTTAAAAAGGGTTCCGAGCTGCTCGCAGCAGTGAAAGAGGTCTTGGAGCAGTACAAAGACATCATGCCCGACGACCTACCTGCAGGCGTACCTCCTGCACGCACCCACGAGCACGAGATCATGGAGGAACCAGGTGCGAAACCCGTCTCACGTGCACCTTACAGACTGAGTCCGACCGAGCTGACAGACATGAAAAAACAGATCGAGTATCTACTGGACAGACAACTGATCCGACCATCCACCTCTCCCTATGGAGCACCAGTTCTCTTCACACCGAAACCAGACGGCAGTTTACGGATGTGCATCGACTACCGCGCACTGAACAAACAGACAGTAAAAAACAAATACCCCATACCGCGCATCGACGACTTACTGGACCAACTGCGTAGTGCAACAGTCTTCTCGAAGCTGGACTTACGGTCGGGTTACTGGCAGATCAAGATGGCGGACAATTCGATCCACAAGACGGCGTTCCGTACGCGATACGGCTCCTACGAATACTTGGTGATGCCGTTCGGACTCTGCAACGCACCAGCGACGTTCCAGGTGGAGATGAACCACATCCTACGGCCCCTGCTGGACGAGTGCGTAGTAGTGTACCTGGACGACATTCTCATCTACTCCAAGAATATGAAGGAGCACGTGGAGCATCTACGGAAGGTGTTCGAGATCCTGCGGAAGAACAAGTTCTACGTGAAGCTGTCGAAGAGCGACTTCGCACTGGAGAAGGTGCAGTTTTTCGGGCACATGGTGAGTGCCAAGGGCGTACACGTGGACCCGCGGAAAATCGAAGCCGTTAAAAAGTGGAAGGTTCCGGAGAACGTGAAGGAGTTACAGCAGTTCCTCGGCTTCGCTAACTACTACAACAGGTTCGTGCCACAGTACGCTAAGATAGCAGCGCCACTGACCGACCTACTGAAAAAGGACACGCCCTTCAAATGGGATGCTCCTCATCAGCAAGCCATGGAACAGCTACAGACAGCACTGACCACAGCGCCAGTACTCATCCTACCGGACCCCGACAAGGACTACGTAGTTGAAGCAGACGCTAGTGACCAGGCAGTCGGAGTAGTACTGATGCAGGATCACGGGAACGGTTTACAGCCTATCGCCTACCTCAGTAAGAAGCTACACAGAGCAGAACTGAACTACCCCATTCACAACAAGGAAGCCTTAGCTATAGTCGTAGCCTTCAAGGCATGGAGGTGTTACCTAGAGGGAGCCAAGACCACAGTCTATACAGACCACTGCAGTCTCAAATACCTGAAGTCGCAGCCGACGCTCTCACGACGACAGGTGCGGTGGGTGGATTTCTTGGAAACTCACTTCCACTACGACATCGTCTACAAACCCGGGCTCCACAACAAAGCAGACGCGTTGAGCTGCCTAGGTCACGTAGCAGGCATCCAGCTCGACGGGATGAACCCTCTGCTCAAGGGTCTATTCCAACATGGGTACTCCGTGGACGGCGAGATAGCAACGGCAGAGAAACAGAAGCTGTTACAGTGGGAGAAAGACTTAGCGGTAAGGAAGGGTTCAGGAAAGATTTGGGTACCGAATTACGCCCCTCTACGACAAATCCTATTGGAGGAGTTTCATGACGTACCATACGCGGGACATTTCGGGAGTAACAAGACGTTAGCGGGTATAGCAAAGTATTACTACTGGCCCCGGATGGCAGCAGACGTACAGCAGTTCGTCACCTCCTGCGACACGTGCCAGCGGATGAAGAGTAGCAAGCAGAAGAACGCCGGGTTACTTCATCCACTACCCGTACCGGAGCTGCCTTGGCAGGTCGTTAGTCTCGACTTCATCACAGGACTTCCCTCGACCTCACGGGGACACGATTCCATCCTCGTAGTCATCGACAAGTTCTCCAAAATGGGTCACTTCATACCGACCAACGTTACGGCTACAGCTGAAGCAACTGCTCGACTCTTCTTCGACCGCATCATCACCATCCACGGCATCCCCGCTACGCTCATCTCAGACAGAGACCCAAAATTCACGAGTAAGTTCTGGAAGGAGCTTATGGGATTGTTGGGGACTAAGCTTGCGATGTCTTCAGCATACCATCCCCAGACTGACGAACAGACAGAGCGACTCAATCAGGTGGTTGAACAGTTACTGCGCACAGCTTGCAAAGACGATATCAGCGCTGGGACACACAGTTACCGACCCTAGAGTTCGCTTACAACAACGCCTCGCATGCGGCCACAGGGAAAACCCCTTTCTTCCTGTGTTACGGACGGGAACCACTCACCCCACAGCAGCCAACCACACCGGCACACGTCCAAGCCGCACACGACTTCGTCACCACCATGCAGCAGCTATGGGAGAAGACTCAGCGACGTCTCACCACGATGCAGACCTCCCAGAAGCAGTATGCCGATCGTCAGCGACGAGATCACTCAGTAGCAGTCGGAGATCAGGTGCTTCTTGACACGCGCAACTTGAACTTGTCTCACCTACCATCCAAACTCCGGCCTCGCTTCTGTGGTCCTTTTCTCGTAGAGGCACAGGTGACACCAGTTACATTCCGCTTGCGCTTACCAGATACGTGGAAGCTTCACAACGCTTTCCATGTTCAACTACTGAAGCCCTACAAGGACCCCAACCAACAGTTCCAGGGACGGCAGCTACCGCCACCACCACCTGTTCTTGTGCAGGATGAACCCGAGTACGAGATCGAGCGCGTTCTCACTCATCGACGCCGCGGCGGCAAGACCCTCGAGTTCCTGATACGCTGGAAGGGATATGACCCCACCGAAGACAGCTGGGTTGCAGAAGCTGATATGGGCAACGCACGCCGTGCTCTCAAGGATTATCTTGTCAAGCAGGGTGTATCTCACGCCACCCAGCTTTGAGGGGGGGACGTGTGAGAGTACGACGGCTTATGCTTGTTATTCATGCTTGCTTTCATTACCTTACGCTACTGCTAGCTTAGGTTTAATTTCTGCATGCATTGATTGATTCCTAGGCTAGGTGCTTTCCTATATTTTATTATAGTTATAAGCACCGTGCTAGGTTACACCGAATTCGGAGCTATTCGGTTGCCACCGAACAGCTTTCTACCGAATTCAGGAAGGGTCTGTTCGGGACGCTTCGCAGAACCTTCTCGTAACACCTGGTTACCTCCCTTGTGTCGAGCCCTATATATAGCCTCGTGTTGTACCCAGGTGATCAATCAATTCTCATTCTCGATTCTGAACTCGATCCTCGATCCTCACAAGCACGCTACTTAGCCATTTGTGGGACTAAGAGTAGGCACGTTACTTAGCTATATGATTTTTACAAATAGTAAGTGCATTTTTTAGCTGAGTGGTTCTAAGGGTAGGTGCGTTACTTAGCCATAGGAGTGGTACTAAGAGTAACCGCGATATTTAGCAATATGAGTGGTACTAAGAGTAAGCACGTTACTTAGCCAAATGAGTGGTACTAAGAGTAAGGGCAGTACGTATCCATATGAATAGTACTAAAAGTAAGTGTTTTACTTAGCCATTTGAGTGGTACTTATAGTAAGTGCGTTATTTAACGATATGAGTGGTACTAAGAATAAGCGCGTTACTTAGCGATGTGGGTGGTACTAAGTGTACGTGCTTTACTTAGCCAAATGAGTGGCCAGACCTTCTGGTCGACCTGGGAAGTCGACCAGACCTTCTGGTCGACCTGGGACGTCGACCAACCCCTTCTGGTCGACCTGGGACGTCGACCAGCCCTTCTGGTCGACCTGGGACGTCGACCAGACCTTCTGGTCAACCTTGGACGTCGACCAGACCTTCTGGTCGACCTGGTAAGTCGACCAGACCTTCTGGTCGACCTGGTTGGTCGACCAGGCCTTCTGGTCGACCAGGAGTGACGTCGACTTGGAGCTGGTCGACCAGGGGATAGTGGTCGACCTGGGGAGGTCGACTGGAGGTGGCCGTCGACTTGGGAGGTCGACCGGCACGTACCAGAGGCAGTGGTCGACCTGGGGAGGTCGACCGGAAGTGGTCGTCGACCTGGGTGGTCGACGGGCACGCACTGGAGCCTCTGGTCGACCTGGTTGCCCGGTCGACCAGGTTACCTGGGTGACGAGGTGCTGCGAAGGCTTGCGATGGTCGCCCAGGTGGTTTTGGCAAGGACGACCTCGGTGATGGTATCCCGAGGTCGACGTGGTGCATCAGAAGCAGTCGTCAGCACGAAGTTGATGTGGTGTATGCGTTCTGCAGGTGACGAGGCACTGCACGCCAATCATCTGCGAGCACCTGCGAAGTAGGTGCGCTGCTGTCCTGCGGGAGCAACGTTGGCGCGCCGTCAACCTGCGACATTGGCACGCCGTCGACCTGCAGTGTTGGCAAGCCGCGATTCTGCACTGCTGGAGCGCGGTCGACCAAGTTGTGCTGGCACGCGGTCGACCGTGCTGCGCTGGCAGTCGTCCTGCTTGCATGCTAGATCTGATGTAGTCTTGCCTTGCCAACTTTTTTTGTACCATTGTTGTCAACTTTCTCTAGTGAAACTCTTGCCAAATTGCCTTGTGGACTAGCAAGCAGTGTATGCACTAAGAAAACGACTAAGGACCTTCGAACGCAGAGATCACACGAGCAACCGTGCCTAGCCTATAGTAGTTATCTCCGCATGGTGCGGTGAGCGTGGACGGCACCCGACTTACCTTTCAGTCTAGTCGACTTGGTAGGCACCTTACCTAAGTTGTTCGTAGGCCGGCAGCTGTGCGGTAGTCACTATGGTAGGCGCCGTAGGTGACACGGGGGTGGCAGACACCCTGGAGGCACGGCTGGAGAGCGCGAAGAGACGCCATGAGGCGAAGGAGTTCGGTGATATCCCTAGGGCAGTCGTTGACGCTGGCATCCCATGTGGGCGACGGAGCACCCTTCTCGGCCTGCGTCTCCTCGACCGGTGAACGACGAAGGCGGCGTCGACGTGGGCGTCAACGCCGGAGGCGACCAAGTCGGCAGCAGTGCGGGAGGCACGTCGTCGAGGCAGCGTGGTGTGATTCACGCCGACGAAGTCGGTGGCGTTCAGGCGCGAGGGATGCTATCGTCGGCGGCTGCAGGCTCCTCGCAGGGTGACGTCGGAGGTCGGCGAAGTGGATCTGTGCCGATGTCGGCGACCCAGGTGACAGCAGGCGGGATTGCACCAAGCTACGGCTACTTCAAGTTTACGCCGGACAGGATCTTGGTCACTCCCCCGCTGGTTGGTCGACCCGACATACTCACCTGGAAAGAAGCCATCGAGTATCAGCTGGAGATGGCCGGGCTGATCAACTTTGCTCGTGGTACCGTGGCGACGCCGAACGACCCCGACTTGCGAGCAGAGTTTCGCGCTGTGCAGCTGTTGAAATTCACGGTCATCTCACGGTGCTGCTCGCCGGGCGTGTAGATTGCCTTGAAGTGGTGCCGAGAGTACCTCGACGCCGGCCACCGGGCGTGGCATTTCATCGAGTCGACCTACCAAGTCACCGACGACTTGTTCATCGCCCAACTGGAGGGGCAGCTGACACACCTGCGTATGGGCGATCAGAAAACGGCGACCGACTACTGCAACCGAGCCCGGCGAATTCTCGCCACCATCAGGATGGCCGGCGCGGAGTACTCGACGGCGTCGTACATCACCCATGTCATGCAGGGACTCCCAAGCAGCTACAACCTGCTGAAGCGGCTGTCAATGGCGCCGAGCACGCGGGCGACGCTCAACGAGGACACGTTGACCTCGTACATCCTGCAGGACGAGGCGATGCAGGAGGCCGAGCGGTCCCAAGAGCTCTTGGCGCAGGTGAACTACGTCACCCCGGCGAAGCAGGCAGTCGACCAGGGCAGCGTGGACAGTCTGGTGGCGGTGGTAGCAGTGGCTCGAAGTCGACCAAGGAAGTTGACAAGAAGAAGTCGACCAAGGACAACGGCCGAGGAGGAGGAAGTCGACGTCGGGAGTGCTGGCTGTGCGGCGACCCCGACCACCTCTCCTTCGAGTGCCCCGACCGCAGTGACTCGGACGACGACGACAAGGGAGGCCGCGGGAGGTCTGGCAGTCGTCGACCTCGTCGAGGAGGGAGCCAGCCGCGCAAGGAGAAGCAGTCGACCAAGTCGTCGACCTCGGCGAAGGACGCCGACTCCTCTGCTGGAGGCAAGGGGCGAGACGACATATCGGCGTCGTGCTCTCTGGTCGGCGTCGTGGAGCCGACCGTCTCGCTGGCGCCAGAGGCCGGCGAGGACTTCCAGGCGGTGGCGGCAGCTGTGCAGGCTAACCCGGCGGTGGTCCTGCTCGACAGCGGCTGCTCCCACCACCTGATGGGGACAAAGGACGCCTTCGTCGACCTGGGGCCGAGCGGCGACGTGAAGCACGTGCGTGGCTTCAATGGGGCGCTGCAGGACGTCCAGGGCCGCGGCACCGTCGCCCTGCAAGGCGAGGCCGGGAAGCGGGTGCTCATTCCCGACGTGCTGTACGTCCCGGGTGTGCGGGCAAACCTGCTGTCGTCCGGCCAGTTGAAGGAGCACGGCGTGAAGTTGCGGGAGGACGGCGACGGGATGCTGCTCGTCTCGGCAGCGGGGGAGGTACTTGGTCGGGCGACGTACTCCGGCCGAGTTCTCTGCACCGACCTGCGTCCCTGCTCAACGAGGTCGACGTCACCCACGCCGGACCTGCGGGCGATTGTCTCCAAGACGAAGTCGACGCCGGACAGGATGCATGCTCGGCTTGCGCACGTCGGCATGGACACCATCCGGAGCTCGGCGAAGAACGAGGTCGCCATTGGGCTGGACCTCAAGTCGGCGACGGGCGCCGACTCACCGTGTGTCTCGTGCGTCGGCGGGAAGCTGGCACGGCACACCTTCCCTGACCAAGGCTCCGACGCCGCCGACGTGCTAGCTGTCATCCACATCGACCTGTGCGGGCCATTCCGCGTGGCTGCCAACGACGGCAGCTTGTACTTCCTGGTACTGAAGGACCGCAAGACCCGCTTCGTGTGGGTGAGGCCAGTCGCCAAGAAGTCGGATGTGCTGCTGGAGTTCCAGAAGTGGCTGGTGCTGGTGGAGAGGCAGACGAAGAAGTCGGTGTTGATGCTGCGCTCGGACCGAGGCGGGGAGTTCCTCGGGAAGACGTTCACCGACTTCATGGACGGCAAGGGGATCGTCCACGACTTGACCTGCCCGTACACCCCGCAGCAGAACGGCATGGCGGAGCGGGAGATGCGGACGGTGGTGGAGTCGGTGCGGACGATGCTGCTGCACATGGGCGTGCAGCACCACTGGTGGCACCTTGCTCTGCGGCAGGCCGTCTGGATCCGCAACTGCCTGGAGCGGTCGGCCACGCCGGGGACGACGCCGTACCAGCTGCTGACTGGGACGAAGCCCGACTTGTCGCTGGCGCGCGTGTGGGGCTGCATGGCGCAGTTCCTTGTCCCCGAGCAGCGACGTGGTGGCAAGCTGAAGCCGAAGGCCAGGTGGGGCCTTCACCTCGGCGTGTCGGAGGCGAGCAAGGGCTGGGAGCTCCTCGACATTGCCGCCAACCGGGTGGTCACCACGTCGGACGTGGTGTTCTACGAGGACATGTCGTTGGAGGAGTGGAAGTCGGCGCACGGGCCTGTGTCAGGGCGGACGCTGGTGGCCACGCCGACGGATACCTCGACGGCAACTCTCCCTCTGCTCGCCGAGGTCGGTGAGCTTGCTGAGGACGATGCCGAGGTCGTCCACCCTTCCTCCCCCTCCCCTGCCCCTCCCCTCGACGACCTGCGTGGGCTGACTCCGCTGTCGGCCTCCGGCGATGAGGGGAGCAGTGGGACGTCGCCTGTGGCGCCGACCAAGGGCATCGCCAGTGGCCGACGGGACGAGCAGCAAGTCGACGAGCAGCAGGTCGACGAGGGAGTGCAGTCGACCTGGATAAGGGGGGAGCAGGTCGAGGAGGTGCAGCCGACTTGGGTGCAGCCCACAAGGAAGCAGGCAGCAGCAAGGCCGACCAAGGAGCAGTCGGCGACCTGGCAGTCGGCAGGGGAGCTGACCGCAGGGGAGAAGTCGGTCGACCTGGTAAGTCGACCAGACCTTCTGGTCGACCTGAGTGGTACTAAGAGTAAGCGCGTTATTTAGCGATATTAGTGGTTCTATGAGAAAGCGAGTTTCTAAGCAATATGAGTGGTACTTGTCAACGGGAGTTGTGTTTGGCCCCGTCCTCGCTTGGGCGGAGCCGATCTCGTGGTCGGGTGTGCGGGGGATGCAGCCGACCTGCAGCAGTGGGCATGGGGGCCACTGCAAGGGCGTAGTGCTGGTGGGGCGCCTGGCTGGAGGGCGCCGAGCAGGTGGACGCCGACATGGGCGTCTGCTCGGCGTCCCGAGCAGGTGGACGCCGACCTGGGCGTCTGCTCGGCGTCCTGGGCGCCTGGACGCCGACCTGGGCGTCTGCTCGGCGTCCTGGGCGCCTGGACGCTGACCTGGGCGTCTGCTCGGCGTCTGGACGCTGACCCGATGGTCTGCTCGGCGTCCCGGGCGCCTGGACGCCGACCAGGGCGTTTGGATGGCGTTCTGGACGTGGCCGACCTGGACGCCAGGACGCCGACCTGGGGATGCCGGGTTTGGCGTGGCCGGCGATCGAATAGGCTGGGCGACCAGGCGGGGTTGCCCGGTCGACCGGGATACCCGGGCGACATGCGCGAAGGTCGCCGGGGGCGGTTCTGCGAGGACGACCACGGGGATGGTATCCCGAGGTCGACGTGGCTGATGGGCGCCGTCACAGGCGGGAATCTGTCAGAATGAATGAAGCAGGAATTGAATCAACTAGCAGAAAGTTGGGTACAAGTAGGAAACCCTAAGTTTGTGTACCCCCTAAGGTGAAACCCACTACAGCCTACACAACTTAAACATACAATGTTTGACACACCCCCATAGGCGCAGTGGGAGACAACCAGAGGGTCACGAGACCAGTCAAAGCAAAGCAAAACAAGCTCAGGGTGGATCTCAATGATACCACACAAATTCCGAGCACAAGCAAGCAGTCACAAGACCAGTTCACATACAGTTTGATAATATAACAAGAGATACAGTGATCACAACCTAGCAAGTGTAAACATGCAGGTATATATATAGAGATCACAGTACAAGCAGAGTCAAGAAGTAAGCAAGTGAGGTCCAGCAGGCACAAGGCCTAGAAGAGTACAGAAACGCTGATGGTCACAAGGCTGAAGCGCCTTGGTGAACACATCAGCAGTGTTGGCCCGAGTGGCCACGTAACGCAGACGAAGCTGACCGCGCTGCTGCAGCTCTCGAGCAAGGAAGTAGCGTAGAGCGATGTGATTCGTTCTGTGCTCCAGTCTGTGCTCCTCACACAAGGCAATGGCAGCCTTGTTGTCGACGTACAGCACTGGAGGAGAACGAGGCCGCTCTCCCAAGTCGGTCAGCAGGTAGGTGAGCCAGCGTAGCTCCTGGGCTGCCATGGCTGTGGCGTAGATCTCAGCCTCACAACTGGAGCTGAGAACAGAAGAAGAGCGTGTAGAACGCCAAGAAACTGAACCAGAGCCAAGACTGAAGGTGTAACCCTGAGACGACCGCTGAGTAGCCTGGTCGTCCGCCCAAGAAGCGTCTGAATGCCCAGTAAGTACAACTCGGTCTCGCCCTCCAAGCACTAGCCCCATGCCCGACGTACTACACAAGTAGCGCAACACCCTCTTAGCGGCATCCATGTGCTCCTTCCGGTGACGGCCAGGAGCGACATAGCGTGCAAGGATGCTAAGAGGGTATGCAAGGTCAGGACGAGTGCAGGTCATCAGGTACATGAGGCAGCCCACAAGCTCTGGATATGGGCCACTCGGCTCTACGGACTCATCCGAAGGCTGAGCTGAGAGCGAGTGACCGGTAGGCAGAGGAGTGGGCTGAGGCGAGGAGTACGTGAAGCGGAAGCGCTGAAGGACCTGCTGCACCATGTGTGACTGAGTCAAGGTGATGGTGCGCCGTGCTCTGTCCCGGGTGATCCGCAAGCCAAGATAGCTTGTCAGTTCACCCAGGTCTGTGCACGTGTATCTCTTCTGCAGCTCCGACTTCACGTGGGCAAGTGCCGCAGTGTCAGCAGTGGCAAAGACCAAGTCGTCGACGTACACGAGGA
This sequence comes from Closterium sp. Yama58-4, assembly GCA_947470075.1. Taxonomy (NCBI): domain Eukaryota; kingdom Viridiplantae; phylum Streptophyta; class Zygnematophyceae; order Desmidiales; family Closteriaceae; genus Closterium; species Closterium sp. Yama58-4. The sequence continues at coordinate 680,405 of CANIUD010000022.1, read as the reverse complement.
TGTAGAACGGCGGCAGCGAGGTGTCGGTGCGTAGAAACAGCGACGGGTCAGTAGTGGAAGGAGCGAACCCAAGAGCCGCAAGTGTTGTCCTCACTGTGCCGTGCCACTCACGTGGCGCCTGGCGGAGACCGTAGACCGGCCGCCAGAGGCTCCACTGGGTACCAGGAGGAAACGACCCAGTGAAGCCAGGAGGGCGGCGCAGCCAGATCTCCTCGTGCAGGCTGCCCTGCAAGAAAGCGGTGCTGAAGTCAAGTGAGTGAAGCTCATAGTCGCGCTGAGCGGCAATGTGCAGCAGCACCCGAAGAGTGGTCATCTTCGGGGTGGGGGAGAAGGTCTGGAAGAAGTCTACTCCCTCTCGCTGACTGAAGCCTCGAGCAACGTAACGCGCCTTGAAGACAGGAGGAGAACCCGGCGGCCGCTTCACCCTGAAAATCTACATGCCACTGACGATGTTCGCCCCAGGTGGGGGAACCTCGTCGACGTAGGTGCCTGTGGACTTCCAGAAAGCCACCTCTGCGTCCATGGCTGTCTGCCACTGAGAGGAGTAGGGACCCTCCATCGCCTCTGCGTAAGAGCGCGGAGTCGGGATGTCTGGTGCATCCAGGTCTCCCTCAGGGGCAACTAGCATGGACACGAGATGGGGCAAAGCAGCAGCAAAGCACTGGAACTCCTCCTGCCTATCCTCAAGGACGTCCGTGCCAAGAGCACACTCACCCCCGACGGACGGAGGACAGACAGACTCAGACTCAGCAACAAGGCTAGCGGCATAGTCTAGACGACACGTGGCAGCAAAGTCAACCAACTCAGCGACCAGAGCAGACGCAGCAGAGGACTCAAAGGTAGGGTCAGTGACAACAGTGGCGAGGAGACGCGTGACAGTAGGACGGGCAGCACGAATGGAGTCAGACTCCGGGTCAGAAAGAGTAGGAAGAGAGGACGCAGGAGGAGATGGCAGAGGGACACGCTGAGGAGAAGTGGAGGGACGCAAATGTTAAACTGTATTATGCTTGTAGGCTGTAGTGGGGTAGCCAATATGGGGTACAACCCCAACTAGGGTTTCATATTTGTACCCAAACTTCTGCTAGTTCATTCATTCTTGCCTAGTGATTCTGATATGGTATTCAGAGCAGGAGGTCCCTAGGACCTACCGACCGTTTTTTTTTAAGGGCCCACCACCGCTCGCATGCGGTTACCACGCTACCCCGTGCCCTAGCCTCGTAGCGCCCTCGTGCGCCCTCGTTAGCGCCCTCGCGCGCCCCTCGTTAGCGCCCTCGCGCGCCCCTCGTTAGCGCCCTCGCGCACCCTCGTTAGCGCCCTCGCGCGCCCCTCGTTAGCGCCCTCGCGCGCCCCTTGCAGTGTCAAACATTGCATGTTTATATTGTCTAGGCTGTAGTGGGTTACACCTTAGGGGGTACACAAAGTTAGGGTTTCCTACTTGTACCAAACTCTGTTCTAGTTCATTCATTCCTGTTCAGTTATTTCTGACATGGTTTCAGAGCAGGTCCTTCGCTAGGACTGTTCTTAGGGCCCACCGACTTACCTACCTGCTTACCTTCGCTTCTTTTCGGCCCCGATGGCCCCGTCGATCTAGCACGATCTAGCGGCCCTGCGGCCCCTTCGAATTTTTTTTAGCGGCCTCTCACGGCCCCCGTCGCGTCGCCCCTTAGCGCCCCGATCGGCCCCGTCACGCCGCCCGCGAACCGCACAGCGCGCCGCGCTCACAGCCCGCGAACCGCCCACGCACAGCCCGCGAACCGCCTGCGCAGCCCGCGACCAGCCCGCGCAGCCCGCGCACAGCCCGCGAACTGCCCGCGAGCAGCCCGCGACCTGCCCGCGAACCCCCGCGAGCCGCCCGCGACCCGCTTACGCAGCCCGCGAGCAGCCCGCGCAGCCCGCGCTGAGCCTGCGCGGCTCGTGCGCTGACCGCCGCCGGCCCGCACGCTGCCCGCACTGCTCCCGGCCCGCCGCTGCTGAGCCCGCAGCCGCCCGCGCACCACCGCTGCTGAGCCCGCAGCCGCCCGCGCACCGCCTCTGCTGAGCCCGCCGCCGCCCGCGCACCGCCGCTGCTGCGCCCGCTGCCGCCCGCGCACCACCGCTGCTGAGCCCGCCGCCGCCCGCGCACCGCCGCTGCTGCGCCCGCCGTCGCCCGCGAATCACCGCTGCTGAGCCCGCCCCTGCTACGCCGGCTCTCGCTGCCGCCTGCTGCGCCTGTGCACCACTGCATTCCTACTACTACACTTTCTGCTACTACTGCTTGTGCGCCACTACAGTCCGTAGGCCCCACCGGCCCCGCTGACCCTGCGCACGCCTTTTCAGTGACTTTACTGCTTCTACTACTGCCGCTGTCGCTATGGCTAGTCCTCCTGTTCTAGCTTTCGACGCCGAGGGCCGTCCGGTCAAATTCGAAACCTGGCTAGATGACCTGCACCTTTTCCTACAGCTCACTGCCAAGGAAGATATTACACTGTACGACCACGCTCTCGGCCATGCGACCGCCCCACTCGCTACTGCCCCCCCAGCTGAGCGCTCACAGTGGCAGACCCGTGACGCGCACGCTCGCTTTGCTATTCGCAACTCCCTGCCGCTAGATGAGCGCGAGCACTTCGGCCAGTGCAAGACTGCTAAGGACCTCTACACAGCTGTAGTGGCCCGCTACTCCTCACCCGCTTCTGCCACACTAGGCCGCCTCACTCTCCCCTACCTGTTCCCCGACCTAGCCTCCTTTCACACTGTCGCAGACCTCATCACCCACCTTAAGACTAGTGAGGCTCGCTTTCGCGCTGCCATGCCTGATGAGTTCCTCGCTAGCAACCCCCCCCCGCTCTGGATCACTCTCTACCACGTTGTCACCCGCCTCCCTGACTCTCTGCGCCCTGTCAGGGACCAGTTCCTCTCTCGCTCCCCCACTGAGCTCACCATAGCCCTCCTCGAGAAGGAACTGCTTGCAGCCGAGGCTAGTATCGTCGCTGTAAGCACCTCTCGTGGCGACCCCCGCGGCCCCTTCTTCGAGGGGTGCTCCCCTTCCCCCCTCCTCCCCTCTGTCGCCTCTGCTGCTGCTGTCGACCTCCTTGGTGCTGAGAAGGTCGGGGCTGCGTCTGCTTCAGGCGGACGACGCAGGGGCAGGAGTGGCAGGAGTGGGGGTGGTGGCGGAGGAGGCGGGGGTGGAGGTGGTGGCGGTGGAGGTGCGACTGGAGAGACTAGTGGCGGCAGTGGTGGAGGTGACAGCGGTGTTGGGAGTGGTGACAGGGGCGGAGGTGGCAGCGGAGGCGGAGGTGGTCGTGGCAGCGGCAGGGGTGGAGGTGGCCGGGGCGGAGGCGGAGGGGGTGGTGGTCGTGGAGGCCCGGGGGGCGGTCAGAGTCAGCAGCCTTCCCCGACCCTTCAGGCCGCCCGTGAGTGGTATGCGCGGCGCAGCGTCACCTGCCAGTACGTTATTCGTACAGGTGACCGCACTGGCCAGATGTGTGGGGGGCCGCACCAGACGGAGCGCTGCTTCGCCCGCCTCAACGATGCGTGGCGCACCCAGTTTCCTGGTGGGGGTGAGCTGCCGCGCTGGGCTGATCTGCTCAGGAAGGGTGTTGATATTTGGGCACTTGACTTTGATGCTATTCTCACTGCCATGTATGCGATGTCTATTAGTGGAGAGGGTGCTCAGTACTTGCGTGTTCCGCCCGACCCGGGCATTCAGGCCAGCCCCGCTGCTGCTCTAGGTGCTAGTGTGTCTGCTTCCACAGGTACTACTGCAGCTGCTGCTCTAGGTGCTTGTGCGTCTGTGCCCCCTGGTACTGAGTCGACTGCAGCACTGCACACCTTCACACTGGACTCAGGTGCTTCTCGCTCTTTCTTTCGTGACCGCACTGTCCTTGAGCCTCTAGCTCGGCCGGTTGCTGTCTCTCTTGCTGACCCCTCTGGGGGTCCGGTCCTTGCGACCTCCTCCACCACCCTTCCGTGTCCAGCGGTTCCGTCCGGCACACTCTCAGGTCTCTACCTCCCCTCGTTCTCCACGAACTTGGTGGCAGGTAGTGCGCTCCAGGACTCGGGTGTTCACCAGTTCACCCCTGCCTACGAGCGTGTGACTCACTGCACGTGTGCTCGGACGGGCCGCCACCTGGCTACTTTCACTCGAGAGCCGGGGTCTGACCTGTACACACTGACCACTGAGTCCCCTCAGGTAGCTGCGTCTGCGTCAGCGTCAGGTCAGCTGTCCGCCCCCTGCTCGTGTCGCTCTCTGGCGAACGACACCGTCCTCTGGCACCACCGCCTTGGTCACCCGTCTGTGCAGCGCCTGCGGGCCATGCACAAACGGGACCTTGTTGCTGGTCTTCCCAGGGTGCTCCCTCCCCTTCCTGACTCCCCTGCTCCTGACTGCATTCCCTGTGTCGAGGGGCGGCAGCGCGCCGCTCCTCACTCCTCCTCCTTTCCCCCGACGACCGCTCCCCTGCAGACACTCCACATGGACGTGTGGGGCCCAGCCCGCGTCCGTGGTCAGGGTCAGGAGAGGTACTTCCTGATAGTTGTTGACGACTACTCGCGCTACACCACGGTCTTCCCCTTGCGCGCCAAGGGTGACGTCCCTGGTGTTTTGATCCCCTGGATCAGCCGAGCCCGTCTCCAGCTAGGCGAGCGCTTTCACTCGGACTTTCCTGTCCTGCGCTTGCACTCTGACAGGGGTGGTGAGTTCGCCTGCAGCCTACTGTGCTGAGCACGGCATTGAGCAGTCGTACACGCTTCCGGCCTCTCCACAGCAGAATGGGGTTGCTGAGCGCCGCATTGGCTTAGTCATGGAGGTCGCTCGTACCTCCCTGACCCATGCGGCTGCTCCCCACTTTCTGTGGCCGTTTGCGGTCCGGTACGCAGCACATCAGCTCAACCTCTGGCCCCGTGTCTCCTTGCCGGAGACTTCCCCGACTCTACGGTGGACGGGAGAGGTTGGCGATGCGTCGCGTTTCCGGGTCTGGGGATCTCGAGCCTTTGTCCGCGACACGTCTGCGGACAAGCTCTCACGTCGCACTGTTCCCTGTGTCTTTCTTGGCTTTGTTCCCGACGCGCCTGGATGGCAGTTTTACCACGTCACCTCGCGCCGGGTTCTGGCCTCTCAGGACGTCACTTTTGACGAGTCCGTCCCCTTCTACCGCCTCTTCCCCTACCGCACTGCCCCACTCCCCCCCCCGCCTCTCTTCCTCGCTCCAGGTGCTGAGGTACCAGACCCCCTCCCCCCTCAGGGTGCCGCTCCCTCAGGTGTGTCCCAGGTAGACCCGGGTGAGCCTGTCGAGGTAGCTGTTGACTCGCGTCCTGCGTCTGGGGGTGCTGAGCCTGGGGGTGCTGCGTCTGAGGGTGCGGAGCCTGGGGGTACTGAGCCTGGAGGTGCGGAGCCTGGGGGTGCTGAGCCTGGAGGCGCGGAGCCTGGAGGTACTGAGCCTGGAGGTGCGGAGCCTGGGGGTGCTGAGCCTGGAGGTGCGGAGCCTGGAGGTGCGGAGCCTGGTGGTGCTGAGTTTGGACGTGCTGAGTCTGGACGTGCTGAGTCTGGGGGTGCTGAGTCTGGGGGTGCTGAGTCTGGGGGTGCTGAGTCTGGGGGTACTCCACCTGGAGGAGCCCTCTCCTCCCAGCAGCTGCAGGAGAGGTACCTCGAGTACTGCCGCCTCCGGAGAGGTGCTTCTGGAGCTCGTCCCGGTACTTCCCCTCCTACCCAGGAGCTCCCCCCCATTCAGGTGATCCGCGAGTGGTACACGCGGCGCTGCAGTCTTCGTAGTGGTGCTCCTGGTGCTGCGGACCCGAGCGGTGGTGCTGTTGCTGGTGCTGAGGACCCGGACGCTGGAGCTGCTGCTGGTGCTGAGGACCCGGGGGCTGGAGCTGCTGCTGGTGCTGAGGACCCGGGCGTTGGAGCTACTGCTGGTGTTGAGGACCCGACCGGTGGCGCTGCTGCTGGTGCTGAGGACCTGACCAGTGGCCCTGCTGCTGGTGCTGAGGACCCGGGCGTTGGAGCTGCTGCGGGTGCTGAGGACCCGACCGGTGGTGCTGCTGCTGGTGCTGAGGACCCGGGCGTTGGAGCTGCTGCTGGTGCTGAGGACTCGGGCGTTGGGGCTGCCACTGGTGTCCCTGCTGTTTCTGGAGACGCTGCGCGGCCGCGACCGTACTTCGTACCGCTCCTTCAGCAGGTTCTTGGTCAGGCTCCTCCTCTTAGTCCTCCTCCCTCCGTAGCGTGTCCTCCGCCTGTCCAGCCGCAGTCACAGTTACCGCCTGTCTCGCCTCTCCCTGCTCCCTCCCCTTACGCTGGTCCCACAGGAGGTCTTACAGAGCGTCGTGAGCCTGAGTCTCGTCCTGCGTCGCCTGTTCGTCCTGCTCGCACTGGTCGTCGTGTCCCACGTGAGCGTCCTCCTCCTGTCCCTGGCACTCACTACATGACTCTGCGTCCCTCCACTGCTCCGCAGCGTGTCCCACTGCCGTCTCCTCCTGCGTCCTCTCTTCCTACTCTTCCTGACCCGGAGTCTGACTCCCGTCGTGCTGCCAGTCCCACTGTTACGCGTCTCCTCGCTACAGTTGTCACTGACCCGACCTTTGAGTCCTCTGCTGCGTCTGCCCTGGTCGCTGAGTTGGTTGACTTTGCTGCTCGCTGTCGCCTAGACTACGCTGCCAGCCTTGTCGCTAGGTCTGAGTCTGCGTCTGCCTGTCCTCCGTCCGTCGGGGGTGAGTGTGCCCTCGGCACGGACGTCCTTGAGGACAGACAGGAGGAGTTCCACTGCCTTGCTGCTGCTTTGCCCCGTCTCGTGTCCTTGCTAGTTGCCCCTGAGGGAGACCCGGATGCACCAGACATCCCGACCCCACGCTCTTACGCTGAGGCGATGGCGGGTCCCTACTCCTCTCAGTGGCAGACAGCCATGGACGCAGAGATGGCCTCCTGGAAGTCCACAGGCACCTACGTAGACGAGGTTCCCCCTCCTGGGGCGAACATTGTCAGTGGCATGTGGATTTTCAGGGTGAAGCGGCCGCCGGGTTCTCCGCCTGTTTTCAAGGCGCGCTACGTGGCTCGAGGCTTCAGTCAGCGAGAGGGAGTAGACTTCTTTCAGACCTTCTCCCCCACCCCGAAGATGACTACTCTTCGGGTGCTGCTGCACATAGCCGCTCACCGCGACTACGAGCTTCACTCTCTTGACTTCAGCACTGCTTTCTTGCAGGGCAGCCTGCACGAGGAGATCTGGCTGCGCCGCCCCCCTGGCTTCACTGGGTCAGTTCCTCCTGGCACCCAGTGGAGGCTTCAGCGGCCGGTCTACGGTCTCCGCCAGGCGCCACGTGAGTGGCACGACACACTGAGGACGACACTTGCGGCTCTTGGGTTCGCTCCCTCTACTGCTGACCCGTCGCTGTTTCTACGCACCGACACCTCGCTCCCGCCGTTCTACATCCTCGTGTACGTCGACGACTTGGTCTTTGCCACTGCTGACACCGCGGCACTCGCTCACGTGAAGTCGGAGCTGCAGAGGAGACACACGTGCACAGACCTGGGTGAGCGGAGCTATCTTGGCTTGTGGATCACCCGGGACAGAGCACGGCGCACCATCACCCTGACTCAGTCACACATGGTGCAGCAGGTTCTCCAGCGCTTCCGCTTCACGTACTCCTCGCCTCAGTCCACTCCTCTGCCTACCGGTCACTCGCTCTCAGCTCTGCCTTCGGATGAGTCCGTAGAGCCGAGTGGCCCGTATCCAGAGCTTGTGGGCTGCCTCATGTACCTGATGACCTGCACTCGACCTGACCTTGCATACCCTCTTAGCATCCTAGCACGCTATGTCGCTCCTGGCCGTCACCGGAAGGAGCACATGGATGCTGCTAAGAGGGTGTTGCGCTACTTGTGCAGTACGTCGGGCATGGGGCTTGTGCTTGGAGGGCGAGACCGGGTTGTTCTCACAGGGCACTCAGACGCTTCTTGGGCAGACGACCAGGCTACTCAGCGGTCGTCCCAGGGTTACACCTTCAGCCTTGGCTCTGGCACAGTTTCTTGGCGTTCTACTCGCTCTTCTTCTGTTCTCAGCTCCAGTTGTGAGGCTGAGATCTACGCCACAGCCATGGCCGCTCAGGAGCTACGCTGGCTGACCTACCTGCTGACCGACCTCGGAGAGCGGCCTCGTTCTCCTCCAGTGCTGTACGTCGACAACAAGGCTGCCATTGCCTTGTGTGAGGAGCACAGACTGGAGCACAGAACGAAGCACATCGCTCTGCGGTACTTCCTGGCTCGAGAGCTGCAGCAGCGTGGTCAGCTTTGTCTGCGTTACGTGGCCACGGAGGCCAACACTGCTGATGTGTTCACCAAGGCGCTTCAGCCTTGTGACCATCAGCGCTTTTGCACTCTGCTAGGCCTTGTACCTACTGGGCCTCACTTACTTACCTCTTGACCTTGCTTGTACTGTGATCACTATATATATATGCCTACTTGTTTACGTTTGCTAGGTTGTGATCACTGTATCTCTTGCTTTGTTATAAACCTGCATGTGAACTGGTCTTGTGACCGCTTGCTTGTGCTCGGAATTTGTGTGGAATCCTTGAGATCCACCCTGAGCTTGTTTTGCTTTGCTTTGACTGGTCTTGTGACCCTGTAGCTGTCTCCCACTGCGCCTATGGGGGTGTGTCAAACATTGCATGTTTATATTGTCTAGGCTGTAGTGGGTTACACCTTAGGGGGTACACAAAGTTAGGGTTTCCTACTTGTACCAAACTCTGTTCTAGTTCATTCATTCCTGTTCAGTTATTTCTGACAGCTAGCGCCCTCGCGCGCCCCTCGCTAGCGCCCTCGCGCGCCCCTCGCAGCGTCGCCCGCCCGCCGAGCCGCCCGCTCGCAGCGTCGCCCGCCCGCCACGCTGCCCGCTCGCCCCTCGCCCGCCGCGCTGCCTGCTCGCAGCGTCGCCCGCTCGCCCCGCTGCCCGCTTCGCAGCCCGCTCGCCCCGCTGCCCGCTTCGCAGCCCGCCCGCCCGCTCGCTGCCCGCTTCGCGGCCCGCCCGCTTCGCTGCCCGCTCGCAGCGCCGCCCGCCCGCCCGCTACCTGCTTCGCAGCGTCGCCCGCCCGCTTGCTGCCCGCTCGCAGCGTCGCCCGCCCGCCCGCTGCCCGCTTCGCAGCGTCGCCCGCTCGCTCGCTGCCTGCTCGCAGCGTCGCCCGCCCGCCCGCTGCCCGCTCGAAGCGTCGCCCTCCCGCCTCGCTGCCCGCTTGCAGCGTCGCCCGCCCGCCCGCTGCCCGCTTGCAGCGTCGCCCGCCCGCCCGCTGCCCGCTTCGCAGCCGCCCGCCGCGCTGCCCGCTCGCCGCGTCGCCCGCTCGCCCCGCTGCCCGCTTCGCAGCCCGCCCGCCGCACTTCCCGCCTGCAGCGCCGCCTGCCCACCGCGCTGCCCGCTTCGTAGCCCGCCCCCCGCACTACCTGCTCGCCGCGTCGCCCGCCCGCCGCGCTTCCCGCCGAGCTACCTACCTGCAGCGCTGTGGCAGCTTCCTTTGCTCAGTCGCACTGTCGCTATGGCTTCCATCCGCGTGCTGTCGTTCGATGCTGAGGGCCGCCCTGTGAAGTTCGCCACTTGGCTGGATGACCTGCAGCTGTTCCTTCTGAGCGATAGCAAGGAGCATGTGTCGCTCTATGATTACGCGTCTGGTGCTGCACCTGCCCCCCCTGCCACAGCTGAGCTTAGTGTTCGTTCCCACTGGCAGACTCGTGACGCAGCTGCTCGCCTAGCCATTCGCAGTCACCTGCCGCTAGCTGAGCTCGAGCATTTTGGCGACTGCAAATCCGCTAAGGCCCTGTACGATGCTGTCGTTGCTCGCTACTCCTCGCCTGCCACAGCCGAGCTTAGCCGCCTCATGCTGCCTTACCTGTTCCCTGACCTGTCCACCTTTGCTACAGTCGCCGATCTTATCACCCACCTTCGCACTAGTGATGCTCGCCTGCGTGCCGCCCTTCCCACCGAGTTCTGCGCTAAGAACCCCCCTCCCCTGTACTGGGCACTCCACTTCATAGTCACCCGTCTCCCTGACACCCTCAGCTCAGTGCGCGACTATTTCCTTGCTCGCTGTCCCACTGAGCTCACTGTCGCCCTCCTAGAGGAGAAGCTGCTAGCAGCCGAGAAGAGCATTGTAGCTGTTGGTGCTGCTCGCGGCGCTCCTCGCACCCCCATCTTTGAGGGGTGCTCTCCCTCTCCCCTCGCTCCCTCCTATGCTACTGCTGCTGCTGTTGACTTCCTTGGTGCTGAGTCTGCTGGCGCTGCTTCTGCTCCTGGTGGGAGGCGCCGCACCGGCAAGGGCAAGGGGGGCAAGGGTGGCGGGGGTGGCGCTGGGGGGGGAGGGGGTGGGGGAGGTGGGGGGGGAGGCGGTGCTGGAGGGAGCGGTGGCGGGAGTGCCGGTGGGAGTGGGGCCGGCGGCGGAGGCGGGGGCGGCGGCGGGAGCAGTGGCGGTGGTGGCAGCGGCGGCAGTGGCGGCGGTGGCGGTAGTGGCGGTGGCGGTGGTGGCGGTCGGAGCGGAGGTAGTGGCGGCGGTGGAGGTCGGAGTGGAGGCACCGGCTCGGGCCAGAGCTCCCAGCAGCAGCAGCGTCCCCAGTCGACCCAGCAGCTTCGTGAGTGGCTTGCTCAGCGTGGGACGTCGGGGGGCAGTGGCCGCTGTTCCTATGTCATTCGCACAGGTGATCGCAAGGGGCAGACGTGTGGAAAGTTCCACACTCAGTACCGCTGCTTCTTCCGCCTTGACGACGCTTGGCGTGAGGAGATGGGCGAGGATGTTGAGCGCCCTCGCTGGGCTGAGCTGATGAGGGCTGGTGTTGATATCTTTGCTCTTGACTATGATGCTATTATTGCTGCCATGTATGCATTGACTGTTAGTGCCGAGGGAGACTGTTACTTGTGTGTGCCGCCTGACCCAGGTATAGGGCCCGCTGCCCTAGGTACTAGTGAGTCTGCTCTCTCTGGTATGGTGCCCCCTGTACCTGCTCCCTCCAGCACTGTCCCTGCTGCTTGCGAGTCTGCTCTCTCAGGTACAGCACCCACAGAGACTGCTCTCTCAGGTACTGCACCGGCTGAGACCTGTCACACCTTCACCCTTGACTCAGGTGCTTCCCGCTGCTTCTTTCGAGACAGTACTGAGCTCACACCGCTTCCTGCACCGGTCCCAGTCTCCTTGGCTGACCCCTCTGGGGGCCCAGTCCTTGCCCAGTCCACCACTGTGCTCCCTTGTCCGGCGGTTCCGTCTGGCTCGTTGACGGGTTTCCACCTCCCCTCGTTCTCGACGAACCTGGTGAGCAACGCTGTCATCCAGGATCAGTGGGTTGACACCTTTACCCCTGGAGGACAGCGTGTGGCGATCTGCACGTGCTCCAGGACCGGCCGTCACCTGGCTACGTTTACTCGTCGGCCGGGGTCGAGTCTCTACACACTGACCACTGCGTCTCCTCAGGTCGCTGCTGTCGGTCAGGTGTCCGCGTCAGGTCTGGTGGCCCACGCCTGTGAGTGTCGTTCCCTGTCGCACCAGACTCTTCTCTAGGACCACCGCCTGGGTCACCCCTCCTTGCCACGCCTTCGTGGCATGCACCGTCGCCACCTTGTGTCTGGTCTTCCCAGGTCCCTCCCTCCCCTCCCTGCCTCGCCTGCGCCGCCTTGCCTTCCTTGCGTCGAGGGGCGGCAGCGCGCCGCTCCTCACTCCTCCTCGTTCCCCCCGACAGAGGCTCCTCTGCAGACCCTCCACCTGGACGTGTGGGGCCCAGCCCGCGTTCGTGGTCAGGGCGGTGAGCGGTACTTTTTGCTGGTTGTCGACGACTACTCGCGTTACACCACGGTCTTCCCCTTGCGCACCAAGGGTGAGGTCCCTGCTGTTCTGATCCCTTGGATCCGCACAGTTCGTCTCCAGCTCCGCCGCCGTTTCCGGACGGATCTTCCTGTCCTGCGTCTGCACTCTGACAGAGGTGGTGAGTTTTCCTCCGACCTCTTGAGGACCTTCTGTCAGGCGGAGGGCATCGAGCAGACCTTCACGCTTCCGGACTCCCCACAGCAGAATGGGGTTGCTGAGCGCCGCATTGGCCTGGTCATGGAGGTTGCTCGTACCTCCTTGGTCCACGCGGCGGCTCCCCATTTTCTGTGGCCGTTTGCTGTCCGGTACGCCGCGCATCAGCTCAACCTCTGGCCCCGTGTCTCCTTGCCGGAGACCTCGCCCACACTGCGTTGGACGGGGGAGGTTGGCGATGCGTCGCGCTTCCGGGTCTGGGGTGCTCGTGCCCTTGTCCGCGATACGTCTGCGGACAAGCTCTCCTCCCGCACGCTTCCCTGTGTCTTCCTTGGCTTTGTCCCTGACGCGCCTGGCTGGCAGTTTTACCACCCCACCTCGCGCCGGGTCTTCGCCTCTCAGGACGTCACCTTTGACGAGTCGGTCCCTTTTTACCGTCTCTTCCCCTACCGCACTGCCCCCCTCCCTCCCCCGCCGCTGTTCCTTGCTCCTGGTCCCCCTCCGGTAGACCCCCTCCCCCCTCAGGGTCCTGCTCCTTCAGGTGTCTCTCAGGTAGACCCTCCTCCCGTCGCTGAGCCTGTCGAGGTCACAGGTGACTCAGGTGCTGCTGCAGGTGGTACTGCTGGGAGTGCTGAGCCTGGGGGTGCTGAGCCTGCGGGTGCTGGGCCTGGGAGTGCTGGGACTGCGGGTGCTGGAGCTGAGGGTACTGTGCCTGAGAGTTCGGCGCCTGGGGGTGCTGAGCCTGGGGGTGCTGAGCCTGCGTGTGCGGAGTCTGGGGGTGCTGAGTCTGGGGGTGCTGAGCCTGCGGGTACTGAGCCTGGGGGTGCTGCTACTGAGCCTACGGAGCCTCGGGTTACTGCGTCTGGGGGTGCTCCGGTTCGGGGTGCTGAGCAGTCTCTCACACCGCAGCAGCTTCGTGACTGGTACGTCCGGCGCTTTCGCCGTCCTAGTGGCTCGGCTGGAGTTGGGGGTGCTGGAGCTGCTCGTCCTGGGGGTGCTCGTACTGGGGGTACTGGAGCTGGGAGCACTACGACTGGAGCTGCTGGAGCTGGGGACTCTGGAGCTGGCGGTGCTAGCGGAGTTGGAGCTGCCGACTCTGGGGGTGCTCTTCCTAGCGGTGCTGCGGACCCTGGGGGTGGTGCTGCTGCTGGTGCTGCGGACCCACCTGGTGGAGCTGCTGCTGGTGCTGAGGACTCGGACGTTGGAGCTGCTGCTGGAGCTGAGGACCCGAGCGGTGGCGCTGCTGCTGGTGCTGGGGACCAGGATGCTGGAGCTCCTGCTGGTACTGAGGACCCGGCCGCTGGAGTCTCTTCTGCTTCTGGAGACGCTGCGCGGCCGCGACCGTACTTCGTACCACTCCTTCAGCAGGTTCTTGGGCAGGCTCCTCCTCCTTGTCCTCCTCCCTCCATAGAGTGTCCTCCGCCTGTCCAGCCGCAGTCCCAGTTACCGCCTACCTCGCCTCTCCCTGCTCCCTCTCCTTACACTGGTCCCACGGGAGGTCTTACAGAGCGTCGTGAGTCTGAGTCTCGTCCTGCGTCGCCTGTTCGTACTGCTCGCCCTGGTCGTCGTGTCCGTCGTGAGCGTCCTCCTCCTGTCCCAGGCACTCACTACATGACTCTGCGTCCGTCTACTGCTCCTCAGCGTGTCCCTCTACCGTCTCCTCCTGCGTCCTCTTTGCCTGCCGTTCCGGACCCTGAGTCTGACCGGTATCGTGCTGAGCACCCTACTGTCACGCGTCTCCTAGCTACTGTTGTCACTGACCCTACCTTTGAGTCCTCGGCTGCGTCTGCTCTGGTCGCTGAGTTGGTTGACTTTACTGCTGCCTGTCGTCTAGACTACGCTGCTAGCCTTGTTGCTGAGTCTGCGTCTGCGTCTGTCTGTCCTCCGTCCATCGGGGGTGAGTGTGCTCTTGGCACGGACGTCCTTGAGGACAGGCAGGAGGACTTTGACTCTCTCGCGGCTGCTGTACCTCATCTCGTGGCCTGGTTGCTTGCCCCTGAGGGAGACCCGGATGCACTAGACATCCCGACTCCGCGCACTTACGCAGAGACGACCTCGGGTCCCTACTCCTCTCAGTGGCAGACAGCCATGGACGCAGAGATGGCATCCTGGAAGTCCACAGGCACCTACGTCGACGAGGTTCCCCCTCCTGGGGCGAACATCGTCGATGGCATGTGGATTTTCAGGGTGAAGCGGCCGCCAGGTTCTCCGCCTGTCTTCAAGGCTCGTTACGTTGCTAGAGGCTTCAGTCAGCGTCAGGGGGTCGACTTCTTCCAGACCTTCTCCCCCACCCCGAAGATGACCACTCTTTGGGTTCTGCTGCACGTTGCTGCTCAGCGTGACTACGAGCTTCACTCTCTTGACTTCAGCACAGCGTTCCTGCAGGGCAGCCTGCACGAGGAGATCTGGCTGCGCCGCCCACCTGGCTTTACTGGGTCGTTTCCTCCTGGTACCCAGTGGAGCCTCCGCCGGCCAGTCTACGGTCTCCGCCAGGCGCCACGCGAGTGGCACGACACACTGAGGACTACACTTGCGGCTCTTGGGTTCGCGCCGTCTACTGCTGACCCGTCGCTGTTTCTGCGCACAGACACGTCGCTGCCGCCGTTCTACATTCTAGTGTACGTCGACGACTTGATCTTTGCTACTGCTGACACTGAGGCACTCGCTCGTGTGAAGTCGGAGCTGCAGAAGAGACACACCTGCACTGACCTGGGTGAGCTGCGTAGCTACCTTGGCTTGCAGATCACCCGGGACAGAGCTCGCCGCACCATCACCCTGACTCAGTCACACATGGTGCAGCAGGTCCTTCAGCGCTTCGGCTTCCAGTTCTCCTCACCACAGGCCACACCTCTGGCTACCAGCCACTCGCTCTCAGCTCCACCTTCGGACGAGTCCGTAGAGCCGAGTGGCCCGTACCCAGAGCTTGTGGGCTGCCTCATGTACCTGATGACTTGCACGCGACCTGACCTCGCGTACCCTCTTAGCATCCTTGCTCGTTACGTTGCGCCTGGGAGACACAGGCGAGAGCACTGGGAGGCTGCTAAGAGGGTGCTGCGCTACTTGTGCAGTACATCAGGCATGGGGCTGGTGCTTGGAGGACGTGACAGAGTTGTCCTCACTGGCCACTCGGACGCTTCTTGGGTGGACGACCTGGCTACGCAGCGGTCGTCACAGGGTTACACCTTCAGCCTTGGCTCTGGTTCTGTCTCGTGGCGGTCCACCCGCTCTTCTTCTGTTCTCGGCTCTAGTTGTGAGGCTGAGATCTACGCCACAGCCATGGCTGCACAGGAGTTACGCTGGCTCACCTACCTGCTGACTGACTTGGGAGAGCGGCCTAGTTCTCCTCCAGTTCTGTACGGTGACAACAAGGCGGCTCTTGCCTTGTGTCAGGAGCACAGACTGGAGCACAGGACGAAGCACATTGCTCTTCGCTACTTTCTTGCTCGAGAGCTTCAGCAGCGCGGTCAGCTTCGGCTTGTGTACGTGGACTCGAAGGCCAACACTGCTGATATCTTCACCAAGGCGCTCCCGCCTAGTGATCATCAGCGGCACTGTACTTCTTTAGGCCTTGTGTCCACGTTTCCTCACTTGCTCACTGCTTGACATTCTTTGTACTGTACTTTATATATATCTTGTTGCTTGCTTGCTAGGTTTTGATCACTGTGTTGCTTGTCTTGTACTATATCTAGCGCTGCATGTGAACTGGCCTTGTGGCCTTTACTTGTGCTCGGAGTGTGGTGACGTTGTGATCCACCCTGGGCTTTGCTTTGCTTTGCTGGACTGGTCTTGTGACCCTTTGTTCTCCCCCACTTTGCCTATGGGGGTGTGTTAAACTGTATTATGCTTGTAGGCTGTAGTGGGGTAGCCAATATGGGGTACAACCCCAACTAGGGTTTCATATTTGTACCCAAACTTCTGCTAGTTCATTCATTCTTGCCTAGTGATTCTGACAGCAAAGTCATGTAGTGAGTGCCAGGGACAGGAGGAGGACGCTCACGCGGGACACGACGACCAGTGCGAGCAGCACGAACAGGCGACGCAGAGCGAGACGCAGGTGACACAGGACGAGACTCAGGCTCACGACGCTCCGTAAGACCTCCTGTGGGACCAGTGTAAGGAGAAGGACCAGGGAGAGGCGAGGCAGGCGGTAACTGTGACTGCGACTGGACAGGCGGAGGACACTCTAAGGAGGGAGGAGGACAAGGAGGAGGAGTCTGACCAAGAACCTGCTGAAGGAGCGGCACGAAGTACGGTCGCGGCCGCGTAGCGTCTCCAGAACCAGCAGAGACACCAGCGCCAGGGTCCTCAGCACCAGCAGCAGCTCCAACTCCCGGGTCCGGAGCACCAGCAGCAGCTCCAACGTCCGGGTCCGCAGCACCAGCCACAGCTCCAACTCCAGGGTCCGCAGCACCAGCAGCAGCTCCAACTCCAGGGTCCGCAGCACCAGCAGCAGCTCCAACTCCAGGGTCCGCAGCACCAGCAGCACCTCCAGCAGCACCAGCAGCACCACGAGTAGCGCTAGCAGCAGCGCCAGCAGCAGCACCTCCAGCAGCTCCAGCACCAGCAGCAGGTCCAGGACCAGCAGCACCACCAGCAGCACCAGCAGCACCAGCAGCAGCAGCACCTCCAGCACCAGGGTCCGCGACACCAGGAGCGCCACTCCGAAGACTGCAGCGCCGCGTGTACCACTCTCGGATCCGCTGAAGGGAGGGCAGCTCCCGTCTAGGAGGGGAAGCACTAGTACCAGCTCCAGCAGCACTCCTGGCTCCAGAAGCACCGCTCTTGAGGCTGCAGTACTGTAAGTACCTCTCCTGCAGCTGCTGTGAGGAGAGGGCTCCTCCAGGTGTAGCACTCCCAGGCTCAGCACCTCCAGACTCAGCACCCCCAGGCTCAGTACCCCCAGACTCCGCACCCCCAGGCTCAGCACCCCCAGGCTCAGCACCCCCAGACTCCGCAACCCCAGGCTCAGCACCCCCAGGCTCCGCACCCCCAGGCTCCGCACGCTCAGACTCAGCACCCCTAGCAGGACGAGAGTCGACAGCTACCTCGACAGGCTCAACCGGGTCTACCTGGGACACACCTGAGGGAGCGGCACCCTGAGGGGGGAGGGGGTCTAGCACAGCAGCACCTGGAGCGAGGAAGAGAGGCGGGGGGGGGGAGCGGGGCAGTGCGGTAGGGGAAGAGGCGGTAGTAGGGGACGGACTCGTCAAAAGTGACGTCCTGAGAGGGCAGGACATGCAATGTTTGACAATGTCTGCGCTGGGCACGTGACGGGGAGTTGGACGCCAACCAGCCGCGCACACCTGCGAAGCAGGGTTACCGTTGTCCTGCGGGTGCAATGCTGTGCAGCCGACTTGCTGCAGCGTTGGCACACCGTGGACATGCAACGTTGGCGCGCCGCATCTCTGCAGCGCTGGAGCGGTGCGAGCACTGCTGCGCTGGAACGCGGTCGACCGTGCTGCGCTAGAGGTCGACCAGCAGCCTAGCTAGCTCTGATGTAGCCTGTGTTGCAACGTTGTTGCCTGTGTTGCCTAGTGGAACTCTTGCCAATTCTCCCCGTCAACTAGCAAGTAGTGTGCGGACAAGGAAATGACTAAGGAACGAACTAACGCATGTCGGCAGTAGTGCGGGAGGCACGTCGAGGCAGCGTGGTGTGATTCACGCCGATGAAGTCGGCGGCGTTCGGGCGCGAGGGATGCGGTCGTCGGCGGCTGCAGGCTCCTCGCAGGGTGACGTCGGAGGTCGACGAAGTGGATCTTTGCCGATGTCGGCGACCCAGGTGACAGCAGGCGGGATTGCACCGAGCTACGGCTACTTCAAGTTTACGCCGGACAGGATCTTGGTCACTCCCCTGCTGGTCGGTCGACCTGACATTCTCACCTGGAAGGAAGCCATTGAGCCCCAGCTGGAGATGGCCGGGCTGATCAACTTTGCTCGCGGTACCGTGGCGACGCCGGATGACCCCGACTTGCGTGCGGAGTTTCGCGCCTTGCAGCTGCTGACCTTCACGGTCATCTCGCGGTGCTGCTCGCCGGGCGTGCAAATCGCCTTGAAGTCGTGCAGGGAGCACATCGACGCCGGCCACCGGGCGTGGCACTTCATCGAGTCGACCTACCAAGTCACCGACGACTTGTTCATCGCCCAGCTTGAAGGGCAGCTGACGCACCTGCGTATGGGCGACCAGGAGACGGCGACGGACTACTGCAACCTGTTGGTGTAAGGGCCTAATAAACTCAAGCTATTAGGACTTAATCAAACTTAAAACCTCTCCTCGGGGTCACCTCCAAGGGTCCCTGGGTGCCTGGTACAAGACCAGCCCCTATCCTCGGGTCCGAGTTTGTAGAGAGAGGGATCAAGAAGGACTTAGTCAAAACAGCAAGAGTACCTTGAACGTCGCGCAGCGTGCCATGCAGACCGTCGGTCGGATTAAGCTGAGAATTCGCTATATCGAAGCTCGCTCCAAGAGCTTTAAAATGAGCCAAGTTGCCTCGCGAAAAGTTCTGCCATTACTAAGTTATGGCTCGGACAGCGTTTGCCTAGCGTTGGAGTGCTAGCATACTAGCGTTGACTCGGGTAGCATTCCGCCGTCGAATAGCGCAGAAACGAAATTCCAGCGAGGAAGGAATTCTCTTGAATCAATTTGACTATGTTCAGGTACAAACAGAGAAGGATTAAATAGTTCTAGCTAGCAAGGACCTTGGGAATCAACCTGGGAACAACCAGGGATGATCCCAAATAATTCCAAGCAACAGAACCAACCTGGCTGGACAAAATAGCAGGTGGTAGGTTGGTAAACAACCTCTGGTTCTGTTTTTCCAACCTGGGAAAACAACAACCAGGTTCAGGTTCTAAAAACAGAACCTGTTTTGTCTTTGCCCAACCAGCCAAATGCTGGTTCCGCTGGTTTCCCCTGGCCTTGTAGCATGCAGATACAGACAAACAACATCCAACCTTCACCTAAATTGTACCCCTATAGTGCCTTCCCTGCTACACTATAGTTAACCAAACAAAACAGTACAATTCCGAGTTGGATAGAACTGAATCTGCGCAATCAACTCAACCGAACTGCAAAGCTTCCATCTTGGGTTCCTTTGCGAGCTCGTCCTTTCTGCTTGCACTGTTCATAGCGCGTACAATGTTGTGCCGAAGCGCACATTGCGCGAGTACCTGCAAATGCATCAAGCGAAAATTGCGAAAGCAAACAAACACACGAACACACCATTCACACGCAAATGCATTCGCACACGCATACTCGTACAAACAGACGGCAGGATGTCGTGCAATGTGCATTTGCACCCAACACACTCCCCCTCAGCCTGCCGGCTGCATCCCCGTCATTCCATGCTAGTTCATGCTCATTCCACTCATGCGCACACAACGCCAATGAGGCTCATCCGCAAGCCTCTTGGTGAGAAAGTCTGCTGGCTGCTGGTGAGTCTTGATGTAGATCGGATGCACCGTCCCCCTCTTCACCTCCTTACGCAGCCAGTGCCACTTGATACGCATGTGCTTGTTCAGCCCATGAAGCACAGCGTTTCTGGCCATCCCAAGAGCCCCCTTGCTATCACAAAACAGCGGCGTAGCAACTTTCTGCTCCTGGCCAATCTCCTCTAACAGCCTCCTCAGCCAAATCACCTCCTTCACCCCATGGAACATCGCCATGTACTCTGATTCTACGGAAGAGAGTGCCGTCTCCGTCTGCTTCTTGGACCTCCAACTAACAGGTCCTCCCCCAACTACGCAGATGTATCCTCCCACAGATGAGGAATCCTCCTTCTCAGAAGCCCACGTAGCATCGGTAAAGCAAGTGAGAAATAGCTTGCCTTCTCCAAGCCTCTCCCCCTTCTCTTTCAGCACCTCCACCCCTTTCTGCTTCACCTGTGCAGATGCGGAGTATTGAACTCCAATGCTTGGGTGAGAGTTCAGGTACTTCACCACACGCTCAGCTGCATCCACCTGCTCCTCTGATGGATTCTGCACCACCCTAGCCAGCTGCCCAACCGAGAAAGAGATGTCGGGCCTCGTGTGAACTGCTGCGTACAAGAGGCTGCCCACCAAGGACTGAAATTGCTGCTGCTCTTCAGCTTCAACCCCTTCATCCTCTGCAGCCTTCACAAGCTTGAATTCTGCTGGCAGGGGAGTTGCAACCTTGCGCTCATTCTCAATCCCATACTTCTCCCCCAGCTCCTTGATGAACTTCTCCTGGTGCAGCTTCAACCACCTGTGATCTGGATCCCTCTCCACGTGCATCCCGAGGTAGTACTTTACCTCCCCAAGGTTCTTGCACTTGAAGTTTTCCATCAGTTGCTGCTGCACTTTCTGGATCTCCTTCATGCTGCTGCTGAAGAGAAGAATGTCGTCCACATAGACCAGAAACAGCACCAGCTTCTCCCCCTCGCCCTTGAGAAAGAGGCTCTCATCACAGCTGCTGGTCCTGAATCCCATCTCCTCTAAAACAGCTGCCAACTTCTGGTACCAGCAGCGTGGCGCCTGCTTCAAGCCGTAGATGGACTTGTTGAGCTTGCACACCCTGCCCGTACCATCCTCATACCCAGGCGGCTGCGTCATGTACACATCCTCCTCTAAAATCCCATTCAGGAATGCCGTTGAAATATCCATCTGAATGATGAATTTCCCACTAACAGCCGCATCTGCCAACAAGACACGGAGGGTAGGGGGTTTGGCAGTGGGAGCAAAGATCTCGTTGAAGTCCTGCTTCTCCTTCTGCATAAACCCCTTCGCCACCAGCCTACTCTTGTAGATGGTGACCTGCCCCTTGTCATCGGTCTTGATCCTCAGCACCCACTTGCATTGTATCGCTTTCTTCCCATCAGGCAGCACCACCAGATCCCATGTCCTATTCTCCAGCAGACTCTGGTACTCAGCATCCCTAGAAGCCAGCCACTTGTTCCTATCTGGTCCAGCTAATGCCTCCTCCATGCTAGCTGGTTCCTCTGGTGCAGGGGCAAGAAAACAGTACGCAGGCTCATCCTCCTCATCCGGGTCATAGCCATGAGGTAGAATTAGCAATGCCTCTTCGGTCCCTAGCTGCTGCTCTGCTGCATCAGTTCCTGCAGTCAGCTTCTTAGTAGCCATACGGGTACGTCCTGGCCTGGAGACGGGTGTCTCCCATCCCTTCATAACGACTCCCTTCGGCTTCTTAGTTTTTCCCTGCTGCTTCTCTCCTCCCTCGGGTCCAGCAGCTCCACTAGTGCTGCCGCCAGTTTCCACACCATTTTCTCCACCAGCAGATGCCTCCTGTACCTTCTCTCCATCACCATTTCCAGCAGCTGCCTCCTCTCCCTCCTCCCACACACTAGGAGTCAGGTCCAGCTGCATGGTGATCTGCTCCATCTGCTGGGACACCCTTGCCTCCGGCTGTTTCTCCCAGCTCCCATACATCATGCCCTCAATGAATTTCACATCCCTGCTGTCAAACAACACACCCTTGGATGGTTCCCACAGCAGCCATCCCTTGCTCTCAGCAGCCAGCCCCAAATGCACACACCAGATTGCACTCGCCCCCAACTTACTGCGGTAGGTCTTGGGGACGTGGGCGACTGCCATGCAACCGAACACCCTCAGCATGTCCACCGGCGGCTTCCTCCCAAGCCACCTCTCCAAAGGCACCCACGAGTCATCCCCAACCTTGGTGAGCACCCTGTTCCTAGCGACAGTGGCGTGCCGGACAGCATGAGGCCACATAGAATTGCTCAGCCCAGATTCTATGAGCAGCGCCCTAGCTGTCTCCAGAATGGTCCGGTTTGCCCGTTCTGCTACACCATTGGACTGTGGGGTATAAGCCGTGGTCAGCTCTCTCTGGATGCCCTGCTTCTTGAGCCAGGCCGTCATTTCAGCTCCAAGGAACTCACCACCCCGGTCTGTCCTAATCCGCTTCACTACACACTCCGCCTGCTTCTCCACGAATGGCAGCCAATCGTCCCGTATCGTGGAGGCGGCGTGGTCCTTCTGCTTCAGCGGATACGCCCACATCAGCCTGCTCCAGTCATCCACAATTGTAAGAAAATACCGCTCCCCCTTGTGCCCTTGCACCGGCAGCGGCCCCACCAAGTCCATGTGGACCAGCTCCAAAGGCTTCTTGCTCCTGCCAGCCACACTATGGAAAGGGAAACGGGTGAACTTTGAAAGCAAACAGATTTCACAGTTGTCATCGGGTGGCTGTCCGTTCAGCTTCAGACCCTTAACGGCTCCATCCTTCTCCAGCTGCTTCAGCAAAGGCATTGCCACATGCCCTAAGCGCCGGTGTGCCGTTGCCCAATCTGTCTCCCCAGATCTGGCCGACACTTTCACACCAACCCCTCCAACGGCATTGCACTCCCCCTGGGATGCAGACCCCTCTCCAGCCTGCCCCCCACCATGCCACGCCAGGGCCGGCAGCTGCCACATAGATCTGTACACGTCCTTGCTCTCGTGCAGATCCCAAAGCACCCGATTGCCCAGCTTCCCCTTATAAGTGCGAGCCCCATCCGTGTTGGTGTTCACCCCAGCCTTGCCAAGCTTACGGAGGGAGATAAGGTTGGCCTTCAGGTCGGGGACGAAGAGAACGTCGTGCAGCACCACCGGCTTGCCATCCGCTCCCTTAAACGCAGCTCGTCCCGCACCAGCCACCTTCAACATGTGTCCAGAGGCGGAGCACACTTCATTGATCGGTGCAGCTCGTACTTCGTCCAGCAGGTCCTTGCGCGGCGTCATCGTCCAAGCAGCGCCTGTGTCCAACACCCAATAGTCTAGGGGGTGCAGCTCTGCTCCAACTTTGGCAGAGGCGTCTCCTTGCTCCCCCTTGTCTCCCACATGGAAGAATTGGCCCGCGGTGCGCTCCTTCTTCTTCTCCGCACCGCCGTTGCCCTTCGGGTTGTTGTCGGACGAATCAGCGACCATGTTGGCGCCGTTTTTCTGGTTCCTCCGCGCGCCGCCATCCTGGTGACGATTCTGGGGGGTCCATCCATCGGGTTTCTTATAGCACAAAAACCAGGGGTGCCCTTCCTTCTCACAATACCAGCAACTCCCTTTCATTTTGCCACCAGCACCCGACTTGCCCCCACGTCCAGATTTCGCACCGCGACCCCAACCGGTACCTCCTTGTTGGTCGTTGGAGTCGTCGTCTTTCTTTGCACCGTGTCCAGCACCACCGAAGCCACGTCCTCTGCCACGTCGGCTCCCTTGCATCCCGTAGCCGCTGCTGCCGTCGTCTCCACCCCTCAGTTGGCGGCGACGGAAGTCCTCCTCCAGAATCTTCGTCCGCACCCACTCGAGCGTCCACAAGCTCTGGTTCTGCGGCAGGCTCAATCCGCTCGTAAATTGAAGCCACGATTCTGGCAGCAGCGAGAGCATCTTCAAGCACTTGGTCTGCTCCGGGTAGGTGATTCCCGTGGTCGCCAACTTCGCGTAGAGGTCGCGCATCTTGTCCAGGACTGGTTGCACCGGCTCTCCCTCGCTCAGGCGCAACGCGGACAGCTCCCTCTCCAGCATCAACGTTGCGACAACGGAGGTCGGGGCGTGCAGCTCCTTCAACACGGTCCACGCCTTCGGACCGCATTCAACCTCCGGCAGCAGGTGCATGACGTGGTGACGCTGGTTCAGCTCCAAACTCTGCGACATCAAATAGTAGCCAGCCGAGGAGCGCTCGTCCCAATCTTCCTGCAGCGTGGGGTCACTCGGTCTAGGCTCCTCCCCAATCATTAGTTTCAGCAAACCGATCTGACGGAAATATAATTGCATTTTCCAGGCCCAATCATCATAGCCCTCACCATTGAACTTCTCGACGGTGAAATTCTTCAGCACCTCCTTGACAAGCGAGCCCTGGTTTGTTCGCGCTCCCCGTGGCGCTGAAAGACCAGAATCTTGGCTGCCGCTACGATCTTGGGCTGAAGATTCACCAGCTCCCGCCGAGGTGTTGCCCGCCATAGCTACCTATAACGAGGATCACTATAACGCAGCTCTGATACCAGCTTGTTGGTGTAAGGGCCTAATAAACTCAAGCTATTAGGACTTAATCAAACTTAAAACCTCTCCTCGGGGTCACCTCCAAGGGTCCCTGGGTGCCTGGTACAAGACCAGCCCCTATCCTCGGGTCCGAGTTTGTAGAGAGAGGGATCAAGAAGGACTTAGTCAAAACAGCAAGAGTACCTTGAACGTCGCGCAGCGTGCCATGCAGACCGTCGGTCGGATTAAGCTGAGAATTCGCTATATCGAAGCTCGCTCCAAGAGCTTTAAAATGAGCCAAGTTGCCTCGCGAAAAGTTATGCCATTACTAAGTTATGGCTCGGACAGCGTTTGCCTAGCGTTGGAGTGCTAGCATACTAGCGTTGACTCGGGTAGCATTCCGCCGTCGAATAGCGCAGAAACGAAATTCCAGCGAGGAAGGAATTCGCTTGAATCAATTTGACTATGTTCAGGTACAAACAGAGAAGGATTAAATAGTTCTAGCTAGCAAGGACCTTGGGAATCAACCTGGGAACAACCAGCGATGATCCCAAATAATTCCAAGCAACAGAACCAACCTGGCTGGACAAAATAGCAGGTGGTAGGTTGGTAAACAACCTCTGGTTCTGTTTTTCCAACCTGGGAAAACAACAACCAGGTTCAGGTTCTAAAAACAGAACCTGTTTTGTCTTTGCCCAACCAGCCAAATGCTGGTTCCGCTGGTTTCCCCTGGCCTTGTAGCATGCAGATACAGACAAACAACATCCAACCTTCACCTAAATTGTACCCCTATAGTGCCTTCCCTGCTACACTATAGTTAACCAAACAAAACAGTACAATTCCGAGTTGGATAGAACTGAATCTGCGCAATCAACTCAACCGAACTGCAAAGCTTCCATCTTGGGTTCCTTTGCGAGCTCGTCCTTTCTGCTTGCACTGTTCATAGCGCGTACAATGTTGTGCCGAAGCGCACATTGCGCGAGTACCTGCAAATGCATCAAGCGAAAATTGCGAAAGCAAACAAACACACGAACACACCATTCACACGCAAATGCATTCGCACACGCATACTCGTACAAACAGACGGCAGGATGTCGTGCAATGTGCATTTGCACCCAACACAACCGAGCTCGGCGAATTCTCGCCACCATCAGGATGGCCGGTGCGGAGTACTCGACAGCGTTATACGTTACCCATGTCATGCAGGGACTCCCGAGCAGCTACAACCTGCTGAAGCGGCTGTCAATGGCGCCGAGCACGCGGGCGACGCTCAACGAGGACACGTTGACCTCGTACATCCTGCAGGACGAGGCGATGCAGGAGGCCGAGCGGTCCCAAGAGCTCTTGGCGCAGGTGAACTACGTCGCCCCGGCGAAGCAAGGCGGTCGACTAGGGCAGTGTGGACAGTCTGGCGATGGTGGTAGCAGTGGCTCGAAGCCGACCAAGGACGCCGACAAGAATAAGTCGGCCAAGGACAGTGGCCGAGGAGGAGGATGTCGGCGTCGGGAGTGCTGGCTGTGCGGCGACCCCAACCACAGTGACTCCGACGAGTGCCCCGACCACAGTGACTCCTTCGAGTGCCCCGACCGCAGCGAATCCGACGACGACGACGCCAAGGGAGGCCGTGGGAGGTCTGGCAGTCGTCGTCCTCGTCGAGGAGGAAACCAGCCGCGCAAGGAGAAGCAGTCGACCAAGTCGTCGACCTCGGCGAAGGACGCCGACTCCTCTGCTGGCGGCAAGGGGCGAGACGACAAGTCGGCGTCGTGCTCTCTGGTCGGCGTCGTGGAGCCGACCGTCTCGCTGGCGCCGGAGGCCGGTGAGGACTTCCAGGCGGTGGCGGCAGCTGTGCAGGCTAATCCGGCGGTGGTCCTGCTCGACAGCAGCTGCTCCCACCACCTGATGGGGACGAAGGATGCCTTCGTCGACTTGGGGCCGAGCGGCGACGTGAAGTACGTGCGTGGCTTCAATGGGGCGCTGCAGGACATCCGAGGCCGGGGCACGGTTGCGCTGCAAGGGGAGTCCGGGAAGCGGGTACTGATTCTCGACGTGCTGTACGTCCTGGGCGTGCATGCGAACCTGCTGTTGCGGAGATAACTCGTGCAACGGGAGCTAGACTATGGGCTAGGCACGGGGCAAGAGTGATCGTAGCGTTTGTTCGTTCCTTAGCCATTTCCAAGTGCTAACACTGCTTGCTAGTTCACGGGGAAAATTGGCAAGAGTTTCACTAGGAAAACATGAGAACAAAAGTTCAGAAAAATTGAATCAACATTGGCAACACAGACTACATCAGACCTAGCAAGGCTGCTGGTCGACTGCCAGCGCAGCACGGTCGACCGCGTGCCAGCATGACTTGGTCGACCGCGCTCCAGCAGAGCAAAGTTGCGGCGTGCCAACGTTGCCAGTCCGCGGTGTGCCAACGCTGCAGTAAGTCGGCTGCACAGCGTTGCATCCGCGGGACAACGGTGCACCTGCTTCGCAGGTGCGTGCAGCTGGTTGGCGCCCAACTCCCCGTCACATGCCCAGCGCAGACACTCCACCCGTGACGGCGCCCACCAGCCACGTCGACCTCGGGATACCACCCCCGAGGTCGTCCTCGCAGAAACCACCCCGGCGACCTTCGCCGACGTCGCCCGGGTATCCCGGTCGACCAGGTATCCCATGGCCCCCACGGCCCCCGGTCGTCCACCCGCGGCCACCGCGGTCCCCGTGGTTCTCCCGCGGTCCTCCCGCGGCCTCGCGGTCTTCCGCGGCCCCGCGGCCCTCCCGCGGTTCTCCCGCGGCCCCGTGGTACTCCCGCGGTTCTCCCGCGGCCCCGCGGTTCTCCCGCGGCCCCGCGGTTCTCCCGCGGCCCTCCCGCAGTACCACAGTTCTCCCGCGGACCCGCGGGTCTCCCGCGGTTCTCCCGCGGTCCCGCGGCCCTTCCACGGTACCACGGTTCTCCCGCGGCCCCGCGGTTCTCCCGCGGCCTTCCCGCGGTCCCGCGGTTCTCCCGTGGTTCTCCCGCGGTCCCGCGGTTCCCGCGGCCCCAGTGGTCGGCTCCGCCCAAGCGAGGACGGGGCCAAACACTACTCCCGTTGAGGGCTGTCGTCAGGACAGCTGAAGGAGAACGTGGCCCCTCCGTAGACGAACACGTAGCCGCCCGTGCTCATCCGGTTCTGCTTGTCCCCTGCGTCGTCGGCGTCCACGTAGCCGACCAACTCCAGTGACTCCGGACCCCCGCCGAACTCCAGGGCGGTGTTGCGCGTGTTGGCGAGATAGGCGAGGCAGCGGTCGACCTCGCGCCAGTGCTGGTCGCTCCTCACCGTGAGGCCGCTCCCCAGCTTGCTGCACGCGAACGCGATGTCCGGCCTTGTCGTCGTCGCCGCGAACTGCAGCGAGCCGACCTTCTGCCGGTACTCCTCCTCCTCGCGCTCCTGCGCCTCCTCGTCATCGAATGTTTGCTCCGCGTAGGCGTCGACGGAGACCGGCGTCTTCGGAGTGCGCCCGGTCTGCTCCTCGTCGATGAAGCGCCTGCGCAGCTTGTCGGCCTAGCCCTGCTGTCGCGCACGATCTCCAGGCCGAGGTACTTCTGCACCGGCGAAATCTCGCGCAGCTCGAAGGCGGCTTCCAGCAGCTCCTTCAGCTCCTTCAGCATCGCGGTGCTGCTGCTCGCGGCGAGGAGGTCGTCGACGTAGACCAACACCCAGCAGGTCACCTTGTCGTCGCCGACCTTGAAGTACAGAGCCTCGTCGACCTGGCTCTTCTTCCACCCAGCGCCGACCAGCACGTCGTTGAGCGCCAAGTACCACAGCAGCGGCGACTGCTTCAGCCCGTAGAGGCTCTTTAGCAGCTTGCACACCCGGCCGGTCCCGTCGTTGAAGTAGTCCGGCTGGTACATGTACAGCACGCGGTCGAGCTTGCTCTGCAAAAAGGCGTTCTTCATGTCCAGCTGCATCAGGTTGAAGTCGAGGACGGCGACGATGCTGAGGAAAATCCTCAGCGTGACGTAGTTGCGCACCGGCGCGAACGTCTCGTCGTAGTCGGCGCCATACACCTGCGTGAAGCCCTTCACGACCAGCCGCGCTTCCTCGCGCTCGACGGTCTCGTCTATGTGGTACTTCGTCGTCAGCACCCACCGGTTCTTCATGATGTTGACCCCCGGTGGGCGTTCGACCAGCTCCCAGGTGCCATTGCTGATGAGACTGCGGATCTCCTCCTCCATGGCGGCTTTCACCGCCGGACCCTTCCAGCTCGCTAGCGCCTCCTTCACCGTCATCGTTGAGATGTCCCAGCGGTGCTCGGGGTCGGCCAGCATGTCGGGCTCAAGCTCCGGAAACTCCTCATCGTCCTCGGCGTCGTCGTATGTGAGGTCGTCGTCGTCAACGTCGTACACCGTGGTGAAGGCAGCGGGGACGAAGAAGTCGGGAGGCCTTCGGATTCTGCCTGTCCAGGCGGGACCCCGACCACATTGCTGTCGTCCTCGGCGTCCTCAGTGGGCTCCTCGTCGTCATCCCGCGGTCCCGCGGCTCCCACGGTCCCTCGGCTCCCGCGGTCCCGCGGCCCCGTGCCACTGCCCTCAGCGTCCGGCTGAACCATGATCGGTGTCTCGGGTGACTTCTCCGTGGACGACTTCGCGTCTGCCTGCTCCCTTGTCAGCTGCTCCCCTGTCACCGTGGTCCCGCGGACCTGCTGTCCCGCGGCCCCTGGCAGCTGCTCCCCTGGCTCCGCTGTCCTGCGGTCCCGCGGTCCTGCGGCCTGCTGCGTCTTCTCTCGCGTGGTGTCACGTCGGCCGCCGTCGATGCATTTGGCCGGCGCCACAGGCGACGCCCCACTGCTCCCCTCATCGCCGGAGGCCGACACCGGAGTCAGCCCGCGCAAGTCGAACGGGAGGGGAAGGGAAGAAGGGGTAAGGGAAGGCGAAGCAGGGGTGACCGCGGCATCCTCATCAGCCTGCTCACCGACCTCGGCGAGCAGAGGAAGCGTGGCCTCCGAGGTGTCCGTCGGCGAGGTGGTTCGCGTCCACCCCGACGCCGGCCCGTGCTCCGACTTCCACACCTCCAGCGAAAGAGTTTCGTAGAACACCACGTCCGACGAGGTGACCACCCGGTTGTCAGCGATGTCGAGGAGCTCCCAGCCTTTGCTCTCCTCCGGCACTCCGAGATGGAGGCCCCATTTGGCCTTCGGCTTCAGCTTCCCACCGCGCTGCTGCTCGGGGACCAGAAATTGCACCATGCAGCCCCACACACGCGCCATCGCCAAGTCGGGCTTCTGCCCGGTGAAGAGCTGGTACGGTGTCGTCCCCGGTGGCAGCGCCGACCGCTCAAGGCAGTTGCGGACCCAGACAGCCTGCCGCAGAGCAAGATGCCACCAGTGGTGCTGCACGCCCATGTGCAGCAACATCGTACGCACCGACTCCACCACCGTCCACATCTCCCGCTCCGCCATGCCGTTCTGCTGTGGGGTGTAGGGGCAGGTCAAATCGTGGACGATCCCCTTTCCGTCTACGAAGGCGGTAAACTCCTTCCCAAGGAACTCCCCTATGCGGTCAGAGCGCAGCTGCAGTACCGATTTCTTTATCTGCCGCTCCACCAACACCAGCCACTTCTGGAATTCCAGCAGCACATCGGTCTTCTTGGCGACCGGCCTCACCCACACGTAGCGAGTCTTGCGGTCCTTCAGCAGCAAGAAGTACAGGCTGCCATCCTTGGCAGCCACCCGAAATGGCCCGCACAAGTCGATGTGCACGACGGCCAGGGCGTCTGCCGCGTCCGAGACCTTGTCGGGGGAGGTGTGGCGTGCCAGCTTCCCGCCAACGCACGAGACACACTGGGAGTCGGCACCGGACAATGACTTGAGGTCCAGCCCGGTGGCGACCTCGTGCTTCGCCGAGCTCCGGATGGTGTCCATGCCGACGTGCGCGAGCCTCGCGTGCAGCCTGTCCGGCGTCGCCTTCGTCGCCGAGACGATTGCCCGCAGAGCCACCACTTCCGCGGCGTTCGTTGCCGAGCAGGGACGCAGGTCGGTGCAGAGGACCCGGCCGGTGTAGGTTGCTCGACCGAGCACTTCTCCCGCCGCGGAGATGAGCAACATCCCGTCCCCGTCCTCCTGCAGCTTTACGCCATTCTTCTTCAGCTGGCCGGATGACAGCAGGTTCGCGTGCACGCCCGGGACGTACAGCACGTCGGGGATGAGCACCCGCGTCCCGGCCTCCCCTTTCAGAGCAACTGTGCCACGGCCGCGGACGTCCTGCAGCGCCCCATTGAAGCCGTGCACGTGCTTCACGTCGCCGCTCGGCCCCAAGTCGACGAAGGCCTCCTTCGTCCCCATCAGATGGTGCGAGCAGCCGCTATCGAGGAGGACCACCGCGGGGTTCGTTTGCACAGCTGCCGCCACCGCCTGGAAATCCTCGCCAGCCTCCGGCGCCAGCGAGACGGTCGGCTCCACAACGCCGACCAGCGAGCACGACGCCTCCTTTTCGCCGCGCCCTTTCCCACCCGCGGAGGAGTCGGCGTCCTTCGCCGAGGTCGGCTTCGTCGACTGCTTCTCCTTCCGCGGCTGGTTTTCTCGACGCTGACGACGGCTACCAGACCTCCCGCGGCCTCCCTTCGTGTCGTCGTCGTCGGAGTCGCTGCGGTCGGGGCACTCGAAGGAGAGGTGATCGGGGTCGCCGCACAGCCAGCATTCCCGACGTCGACCTCCTCCTCCACGATCGCTCTCCTTAGCCGACTTTTTCTTGTCGGCGTCCTTCGCCGGCTTACCTCCACAGCGATGACTGCCACCAGACTGCCCGCGCTGTCCCGCTTGACCGCCTTGCTTCGCCGGGGCGACGAAGTTCACTTGCGCTAGGAGCTCCTGGGACCGCTCAGCCTCCTGCATCGCCTCGTCCTGCAGGATGTACGAGGTCAATGTGTCCTCGTTGAGCGTCGCCCGCGTGCTCGGCGCCATCGACAGCCGCTTCAGAAGGTTGTAGCTGCTTGGAAGTCCCTGCATGACGTGTGTGACATACGACGCCGTGGAGTACTCCGCGCCAGCCATCCGAATGGTGGCGAGAATTCGCCGAGCTCGGTTGCAGAAGTCGGTCGCAGTCTCCTGCTCGCCCATGCGCAGGTGCGTCAGCTGCCCCTCAAGCTGGGCGATGAACAAGTCGTCGGTGACCTGGTAAGTTGACTCGATGAAATGCCACGCCCGGTGGCCGGCGTCGAGGTACTCCCTGCACCACTTCAAGGCAATCTGTACGCCCGGCGATTAGCACCGCGAGATGACCGTGAAGGTCAGCAACTGTAAGGCGCGAAATTCACCTCGCAGGTCGGGGTAGTGCTCCTCCGGCGTCGCCACGGTCCCGCGGGCGAAGCCCATCAGCCCGGCCATCTCCAGCTGGGGCTCGATGGCTTCCTTCCACGTGAGGATATCGGGACGACCGACCAGCGGAGGAGAGACCGAGATCCTGTCCGGCGTAAACTTGAAGTAGCCGTAGCTCGGCGCAATTCCTCCCGCGGTCACGTGCGTCGCCGACATCGGCGCCAATTCACTTCGTCTGCCTCCGATGTAGTCCCGCGGGGCCCCTGCAGCCGCGGATGCCTGCATCCCTCGCGCCTGAACGTCGCCGACTTCATCGGCGTGAATCACACCTCGCTGCCTCGACGTGCCTCCCGCGCTGCTACCGACTTGGCCACCACCCGCGTTGGCGTCCGCGTTGACGCCCTCGTTGTTCACCGGTCGAGGAGACGCCGGTCGAGAAGGGGGATGCTCCGTCGCCCACAAGGCGCGGATGCCAGCCTCGACAACCGCCCAGGGGATGTCGCCATACTCGTTGGCCTCGTGCTTTCTCCTCGCGTTTTCCAGCCGTGCCTCCAGGGTGTCCACCACCCCCGCGTCACCTACGGCTCCTACCATAGTGACTATCGCACAGCTGCCGGTCTATGAACACGATAGGGAAGTGCAATGTCGGCTAGACTAAATTGCGTCGCGGTGTCGTCCACGCTCACCGCACCATGCGGAGATAACTCGTGCAACGGGAGCTAGACTATGGGCTAGGCACGGGGCAAGAGTGATCGTAGCGTTTGTTCGTTCCTTAGCCATTTCCAAGTGCTAACACTGCTTGCTAGTTCACGGGGAAAATTGGCAAGAGTTTCACTAGGAAAACATGAGAACAAAAGTTCAGAATAATTAAATCAACATTGGCAACACAGACTACATCAGACCTAGCAAGGCTGCTGGTCGACTGCCAGCGCAGCACGGTCGACCTCGTGCCAGCATGACTTGGTCAACCGCGCTCTAGCAGAGCAAAGTCGCGACGTGCCAACGTTGCCAGTCCGCGGTGTGCCAACGCTGCAGTAAGTCGGCTGCACAGCGTTGCATCCGCGGGACAACGGTGCACCTGCTTCGCAGGTGCGTGCAGCTGGTTGGCGCCCAACTCCCCGTCACATGCCCAGCGCAGACACTCCACCCGTGACGGCGCCCACCAGCCACGTCGACCTCGGGATACCACCCCCGAGGTCGTCCTCGCAGAAACCACCCCCGGCGACCTTCGCACATGTCGCCCGGGTATCCCGGTCGACCAGGTATCTCGTGGCCCCCACGGCCCCCGGTCGTCCACCCGCGGCCACCGCGGTCCCCGTGGTTCTCCCGCGGTCCTCCCGCGGCCTCACGGTCTTCCGCGGCCCCGCCGCCCTCCCGCGGTTCTCCCGCGGCCCCGTGGTACTCCCGCGGTTCTCCCGCGGCCCCGCGGTTCTCCCGCGGCCCCGCGGTTCTCCCGCGGTCCCGCGGTCCCGCGGCCCTCCCGCGGTACCACGGTTTTCCCGCGGACCCGCGGGTCTTCCGCGGTTCTCCCGCGGTCCCGCGGTCCCGCGGCCCTTCCACGGTACCACGGTTCTCCCGCGGCCCCGCGGTTCTCCCGCGGCCCCGCGGTTCTCCCGCGGCCTTCCCGCGGTCCCGCGGTTCCCGCGGCCAAAGAGGTCGGCTTTGCCCAAGCGAGGACGGGGCCAAACACTATTCCCGTTGAGAGCTGTCGTCAGGACAGCTGAAGGAGAACGGCGTGAAGCTTCAGGACGACGGCGAAAGGATGTTCTTCGTCTCGGCGCGGCCGACGTGCTTGGTTGAGCAATGTATTCCGGCCGGGTCCTCTGCACCGACTTACGTCCCTGCTCGGCGACGAGCGCAGACGAAGTGGTGACCCTGCAGACAATTGTCTCGGCGACGAAGTCGACGCAGACAGGCTGCATGCGAGGCTTGCACACGTCGGCATGAACATCATCTTGCGCTCGGCGAAGCACGAGGTCGCCACTAGGCTGGACCTCGAGTCGGCGTCCGGCGCCGACTCACCGTGTGTCTCGTGCGTCGGCGGGAAGCTGGCGCGGCACACCTTCCCCGACAGGACTCCAAGGCGCGCCGATGACGTGCTGGCCGTCGTGCACATCGACCTGTGCTGGCCGTTTCGCGTAGCCGTCAAGGATGGCAGCCTGTACTTCTTGCTGCTGAAGGACCGTAAGTCCCGCTACGTGTGGGTGCGGCCGGTCGCCAAGAAGTCGGACGTGCTGCTGGAGTTCCAGAAGTGGCTGGTGCTGGTGGAGCGGCAGACGAAGAAGTCGGTGTTGCAGCTACGCTCTGACCGAGGAGGGGAGTTCCTCGGCCGGGAGTTCACCGCCTTCGTGGACAGCCAGGAGATCTTCCACGACCTGACCTGCCCCTACACCCCACAGCAAAATGGCATGGCGGAGCGGGAGATGCGGACGGTGGTGGAGTCGGTGCGGACGATGCTGCTGCACATGGGCGTGCAGCACCACTGGTGGCACCTCGCTCTGCGGCAGGTCGTCTGGGTCCACAACTGCCTGGAGCGGTTGGTGACGCTGGGGACGACGCTGTACCAGCTGCTGACCGGGACGAAGCCCGACCTGTCGCTGGCGCGCGTGTGGGGCTGCATGGCGCAATTAATCGTCCCCGAGCAGCAGCGTGGTGGGAAGCTGAAGCCGAAGGCCAAGTGGGGCCTCCATCTCGGCGTGTCAGAGGAGAGCAAGGGCTGGGAGCTCCTCGACATCGCCGACAACAGGGTGGTCACCACGTCGGACATGGTGTTCTACGAGAATATGTCGCTCGAGGTGTGGAAGTCGGAGCATGGGCCGGTGTCAGGGCGGACGCTGGTTACCACGCCGACGGATACCTCGACGGCAACGCTCCCTCTGCTCGCCTAGGTTGGTGAGCTTGCTGATGAGGACGCCGAGGTCGTCCACCCTTCCTCCCCTTCCCCTGCCCCTCCCCTCGTCGCCGACCTGCATGGGCTGACTCCGGCGTCGGCCTCCGGCGATGAGGGGAGCAGTGGGGCGTCGCCTGTGGCGCCGACCAAGAGCATCGCCAGTGGCCGAGCAGCAAGTCGACGTGAGCGCGAAGCCGACAGGAGAGCAGGCAGCAGCGAGGCCAACCCAGGAGCAGTCGGCGACCTGGCAGTCGGCAGGGGAGCTGACCGCAGGGGAGAAGTCGGCTGGGACGCCGACTGACGTGCCGCAGGACGCCGAGGAGGTGCAGCAGGAGGCCGAGAACAGCGAGGAAGGCGACGATGAAGGGCACGCTGAGGAGGTCCAGCCGGGACCACGGCGAACAGGCCGACTTTGGAGGCCGCCCGACTTCTTCATCCCTGCTGCCTTCACCACGGTGTACGACGTGGACGATGATGACGACGACCTGCTGTACGATGACGCCGAGGATGATGAGGAGTTTTCGGCGCTCGACCCCGACATACGTGCCGACCCCGAGCACCGCTGGGACATCTCCACGATGACGGTGAAGGAGGCGTTGGCGAGCTGGAAGGGCCCGGCGGTGAAGGCCGCCATGGAGGAGGAGATCCGCAGTCTCCTCGCCATGGGCACGTGGGAGCTGGTCGAACGCCCGCCGGGAGTGAACATCATGAAGAACCGGTGGGTGTCGACGTTCGCGCCGGTGGGCAGCTACGTAACGCTGTGGATCTTCCTCAGCATCGTCGCCGTGCTCAACCTCAACCTAATGCAGCTCGACATGAAGAACGCCTTTGTGAGGATCTGGTTCAGGAAAAATTGAACTATTGAATCATACACCTGGGTACAAGGCGAGGCTATATATAGGCTCGACACAAAGGCAGTAACCCTGGTGTTACTAGAAGGTTCCGCGGGTCGCGAAGCGTCCCGAACGGGTCCTTCCCAAATAGGTAGAAGGCAATTCGGTGGCAACCGAAAAGCCTAGAATTCGGTGCACTCAACCTAGTTCGGTGCCTATAACTATAATAACTATAGTAAAAGCAACGAACCTAGGAAATCTAGCAAAAGCAAGCAAAACAAAATAAAGCTAAGCTAGATAATGCATAATAAAGCATAATCAAGCTAGTAAATCATAGCAAAGCCGTCGTACTCTCACACGTCCCCCCCTCAAAGCTGAGTGGCGTGAGGTACATCCTGCTTGACAAGATGTTCGTTGAGAGCACGGCGTGCATTGCCCATATCAGCTTCTGCAAACCAACTGTCCTCCGACGAGTCATAACCCTTCCAACGTATCAGGAACTCGAGCGTGTTGCCGCGTCTGCGTCGATGAGCGAGAACTCGTTCCACCTCGTACTCTGGTTCATCCAGTATGAGAATAGGTGGTGGTGGTGGCGATAGTTGTCGTCCTGTGAACTGCTGGTTGGGGTCCATGTAGGGTTTCAGCAACTGGACATGGAAAGCGTTGTGAAGCTTCCACGTAGTAGGTAAGCGCAAGCGGAATGTAACAGGTGTCACCATCGCCTCAACGCGAAAGGGACCACAGAAGCAAGGCCGGAGCTTGGACGGAATGTGAGACAAGTCCAAGTTGCGTGTGTCGAGAAGCACCTGATCTCCGACTGCTACTGAGTGATCTCGTCGCTGTCAATCATACGGCATACTGCTTCTAGGAGTTCTGCATCGTGGTGAGACGTCGCTGAGTCTTCTCCCATAGCTGCTGCATGGTGGTGACAAAGTCGTGTGCGGCTTGGACGTGTGCCGATGTGGTTGGCTGCTGTGGTGTAAGTGGTTTTCGTCCGTAGCACAGGAAGAAAGGAGATTTCCCTGTGGCCGCATGCGACGCGTTGTTGTAAGCGAACTCAAGCGTTGGTAACTGTTGATCCCAGTGGCTGATGTCGTCCTTGCAAGCTGTGCGCAGTAACTGTTTAACCACCTGATTGATTCGCACAGTCTGTCCGTCAATCTGAGGGTGGTATGCTGAAGACATTGCAAGCTTTGTCCCACACAATCCCATGAGTTCCCTCCAGAACTTACTAGTGAATTTTGGGTCTCTGTCTGAGATGAGCGTAGCGGGGATGCCGTGGATGGTGATGATGCGGTCGAAGAAGAGGCGAGCAGTTGCTTCAGCTGTAGCCGTGGCGTTGGTCGAAATGAAGTGTCCCATTTTAGAAAACTTATCGATCACCACGAGTATAGCGTCATGCCCTCGTGAGGTCGAAGGAAGCCGTCATGAAGTCTAGGCTGACAACTTGCCATGGCTGCTCCGGTACGGGTAGAGGCTGAAGTAACCCTGCTTTTTTCTGCTTGCTACTCTTCATCCGCTGGCACGTGTTGCATGAGGTGACGAACTGCTGCACGTCTGCTGCCATCCGGGGCCAGTAGTAATACTTCGCTATTCCCGCTAACGTCTTGTTGCTTCTGAAATGTCCCGCGTATGCCACATCGTGGAACTCCTCCAGTAAGATCTGTAGGAGCATTGTTCGGTACCCAAATCTTTCCTGTTCCCTTTCTTACAGCTAACTCTTTCTCCCACTGTAATAGCTTCTGGTTCTGTGCTGTAGCGATCTCTGCGTCCATGGAGTACCCATGTTGGAATAGACCCTTGAGTAGAGGGTTCATCCCGTCCAGCTGGATGCCTGTTACGTGAACCGGGCAGCTCAACGCGTCAGCTTTGTTGTGTATCCTGGGTTTGTAGACGATGTCGTAGTGGAAGTGGGTCTCCAAGAAGTCCACCCACCGTACCTGTTGTCGTGAGAGCGTCGGCTGCGACTTCAGGTATTTGAGGCTGCAGTGGTCAGTGTAAACTGTGGTCTTGGCTCCCTCTAGGTAACACCTCCACGCCTTGAAGGCTGTGACTATCGCTAAGGCTTCCTTGTCGTGAATGGGGTAGTTCAGTTCTGCTCTGTGTAGCTTCTTACTGAGGTAGGCGATGGGCTGCAAACCGCGTCCGTGATCCTGCATCAGTACTGCTCCGACTGCTTGGTCACTAGTGTCTGCTTCCACCATGTAGTCTCTATCTGGATCTGGTAGGATGAGTACTGGCGCTGTGGTCAGTGCTGTCTGTAGCTTCTCCATGGATTGTTGTTGAGGAGTATCCCATTTATAGGGCGTATCCTTTTTCAGTAGGTTGGTCAGTGGCGCTGCTATCTTAGCGTACTGCGGCACGAACCTGCTGTAGTACTTGGCGAAGTCTAGGAGCTGCTGCAACTCCTTCACGTTCTCAGGAACTTTCCACTTCTTGACGGCTTCGATCTTCCGCGGGTCCACGTGTACGCCTTCGGCACTCACCATGTGCCCGAGAAACTGCACCTTCTTCAGGGCAAAGTCGCTCTTCGACAGCTTCACGTAGAACTTATTCTCCCGCATGATCTTGAAGACTTTCCGCAGATGCTCCACGTGCTCCTTCATGGTCTTAGAGTAGATCAGAATGTCGTCCAGGTACACCACCACGCATTCATCCAGCAGAGGCCGTAGGATATGATTCATCTTCGCCTGGAACGTCGCTGGTGCGTTGCAGAGTCCGAATGGCATCACTAAGTATTTGTAGGAGCCGTATCTGGTACGGAACGTCGTCTTGTGGATCGAGTTGTCTGCCATCTTAATCTGCCACTAACCCAACCGTAAGTCCAGCTTCGAAAACACCGTCGCACCACGCAGTTGGTATAGACGATCGTCTATGCGCGGTATGGGGTATTTGTTCTTGACTGTCTGTTTGTTCAGTGCGCGGTAGTCGATGCACATCCGTAAACTACCGTCTGGCTTTGGAGTGAAGAGAACCGGTGCGCCGTAGGGAGAGGTGGATGGGCGGATCAGTTGTCTGTCCAGTAGATACTCTATCTGTTTCTTCATGTCTGTCAGTTCGGTCGGACTCAGTCGGTATGGTGCACGTGAGACGGGTTTCGCACCTGGTTCTTCCACGATCTCGTGCTCGTGGGTTCGCGCTGGAAGCACTCCTGCAGGCAGGTCATCCGACATGATGTCTTTGTATTGCTCCAACTCGGTTTTTCCTCCTCTGCTGCTGCCATAACCAGTGCTAAGTAACCCATGTTACTCTCGTTCACCGTCCGTTCGAACCGCGCCAGTGTCGTTTCAGGAACATCCCCTGTATCCGTCCAGCTTCGCAGCTCCACACGTTTCCCGTTGTTATAGATACACGCCTTCCGATTGACCCAGTCGATCTCGGGGTTGAACCGCTTCAAAAAATCACGCCCCAAGATGAAATCTAATCCCTTGATGTTCGTGATCGGCAACGTCGGCTTCCACCTCAACGCCCCTATCTGCAGCTGCAGTGTTGACTCGCCATGGATGGGAAGCTTCGTACCGTCCACCATCGTTGCTGTAAACTGGGTCTCGTCTGATGACTCTCCGATTTTCTCCAACGTCCCGCGGTCGCACACCGAGTGGGACGCACCACTGTCCACCAATGCCTGGAGGCGTCGCCCGTTGCAGATCACCTCGAGTACTAGTGGCTGCTACCGCTTCGAGTAGCTGTAGATGGTGTTGCTTACAGGATCATAAGGTAGATCAAATGTATCGTCCCTTGATCCTGCGCTCGAAGCTGCTGACTCAGTTTCCAACTGAGCAGGGTTAGAAGGATATATCTGAGGCCGATTCAGCTTCTCTAGGGCCTGGAACCTTCCCCTAAGCCTTTGCAGCGGTGTGGGCTTTGCCTCTGGGAAACAGGGAGCCTTTAAACAGTGCTGCTGGGAGAGAATATTAACTCCTCGGAACGCTCGACCCTTATTAGCGCTCCGGAGTAGGGTCCCCATATTACCCGGTACCGGTTTAATTTCTGACTCTCCCCTAAAAAAGGCTTGAAAACCATGTGAAGTAATATTCTTGTTTGTCGAGGTGTACGGCTGGAGTTTCCCAGTTGGTGCAGGGTCTTGTTTTGTGGAGTCTCCTTTTGTCTCGGCGATTTCCCCTGTAGCCGGCTGGTCGTGACATGTTAAGAACGTGCCACCATATTCTCCTTTTTTTGCCCTCTCCGAAGTTGCCACGTTGTCCGTTTTCTGCTTCGGGGGTGCCACACTGTTCTTGTCCCTCAGCTCCGCACGTACTTTCTTCATTTTCCAACACGCCAAGATACGATGTCCTGTAGTGCCACAAAATTCGCACGTCTCATTTTTTGCTAGCCGCTGCGTCGCATCGTCCTTGTCGTTCTCCATCGGGTCGGCAGTCGTGGGTGGTGCCAATCGCTCCATGCCACTATTTGGCTTGTTGCGTCGTGTTTCATAGTAGCTACTGTTCAATGCGTCGAACTGTTTGATCAGTGCTGTGCGAAACTGCACCCACGTCTCTTCGCCTTGGATAAATCTATTGCTAATCCACTTTATAGCTGGGCCTCGTAACAGTGTTGCTGCGAGCCGTATGCGCAATGCGTCTTGGTTGAGGGTCGTGCATCCAACGGCTTCGAAGAAATTTTCTAGTACAGCTACAAATCGACGGACGTCGCTCCCTTTCGCTCTAGGATCGAACGCGTCTGGTCGCCTCGGCTTTACTGCTTCGAGATTAAATGTAGCTGCTGCCGTTGTCGCAGG
This sequence comes from Closterium sp. Yama58-4, assembly GCA_947470075.1. Lineage (NCBI taxonomy): Eukaryota > Viridiplantae > Streptophyta > Zygnematophyceae > Desmidiales > Closteriaceae > Closterium > Closterium sp. Yama58-4. Next base: position 640,774 of record CANIUD010000022.1, on the reverse strand, counting down.
TACAATTATCGGTGTCACCGTCGTCGCTTCTGCTGCTACGGCTACCGATTGGTTCGCAAGGAGTTTTTCGAGTCGTGGGAGCGCCGCAAATATCTGCTTATGCTCAGCACGAAACTCCGTGATTTTTCCTATAAAGAAATCTCTATTTCCCTCCCTTTACAGAAAGATGCGCGACGAAAATAATTGAATTATGGGTGCTGGTCGACTTACTTCGGGTCGAATCGACTGTAAAATCAACAAGCTCAAATTCCGTACGTCACGCGAATCTCCCCTAAGCGAAATTCGCGTCCGATCTCGGCCGTTGAAGAAAAAATCGATCGGAGGGTCGAAATTCCAACCTTTTCACCAATATTCCTGAGGGGTGTTCAAAACCGAATCGAGGGGGACTTAGAAAAATTCGCGCGGAACTGGTTTTACATACCCGTATCGGCGCTTTCGTCGTCGGCCCCGCGGTTTTTAAAGGCAGGTTTTTAGCGGAAGAAGAACTCGAGTATAAACAGGCTCTGAAGGGCTTCACGCAGGTGTACAGCGCCGACTACGACGAGACGTTCGCGCCGGTGGGCAGCTACGTCACGCTGAGGATCTTCCTCAGCATCGTCGCCGTCCTCAACCTCAACCTGATGCAGCTCGACATGAAGAACGCCTTTGTGAGGATCTGGTTCAGGAAAGATTGAACTATTGAATGATGCACCTGGGTACAAGGCGAGGCTATATATAGGCTCGACACAAAGGCAGTAACCCTGGTGTTACTAGAAGGCTCTGCGGGTAGCGAAGCGTCCCGAACGGGTCCTTCCCGAATTCGGTAGAAGGCAATTCGGTGGCAACCGAAAAGCCTAGAATTCGGTGCACTCAACCTAGTTCGGTGCCTATAACTATAATAACTATAACAAAAGCAACGAACCTAGGAAATCTAGTAAAAGCAAGTTAAACAAAATAAAGCTAAGCTAGATAATGCATAATAAAGCATAATCAAGCTAGTAAATCATAGCAAAGCCGTCGTACTCTCACAGCCTTCCTGCAGAGCAAGCTTGACCGGGTGCTGTACATGTCCCAGCCGGACTACTTCAACGACGGAACTGGCCGGGTGTGCAAGCTGTTGAAGAGCCTGTACGGGCTGAAGCAGTCGCCGCTGCTGTGGTATTTGGCGCTCAACGATGTGCCAAGTGGAAGAAGAGCCAGGTCGACGAGGCTCTGTACTTCAAGGTCGGCGACGACGGAGTGGCCAACTGGGTGCTGGTCTACGTCGACGACCTGCTCGCCGCCAGCAGCAGTGCCGCGATGCTGGAGGGGCTGAAGGAGCTGCTGGAAGCCGCCTTCGAGCTGCGCGAGATCTCACCGGTGCAGAAGTACCTCGGGCTGGAGATCGTGCGCGACAGGTCGGCGGGGAAGCTGTGGCTGCACCAGCAGGGCTACGCCGACTTGCTGTGTAGGCGCTTCATCGACGAGGAGCAGACCGGGCGCACCCCGAAGACGCCGGTCTCGGTCGACGCCTACGCCGAGCTCACCTTCGACGACGAGGAGGCGCAGGAGCGACAGAAGGTCGGCGCAGGAGCGACAGAAGGCGCAAACGACGACGAGGCCGGACATCGCCTTCGCCTGCAGCAAGCTGGGGAGCGGCCTCACGGTGAGGAGCGACCAGCACTGGCGCAAGGTCGACCGCTGCGTTGTCTACCTCGCCAACACGCGTGACACCGTCCTGGAGTTCAGCGGTGGACCTGAGTCGTTGGAGATGGTCGACTATGTGGATACCGACGACGCCGGCGACAAGCAGAGCCGGACGAGCACGGGCGGCTACGTGTTCGCCTACGGTGGGGTCGCGGTCTCCTGGTCGAGCCAGCGCATCAAGTGCGCGACGCTGTCGTCGACCGAGTCGGAGTACGTGGCGGCCGTCGAAGCCGGCAAGGAGGGACGCCGCCTTCGTGTCCTCCTTGCAGAGTTCCGGCAACTGGACGCCGGGAAGCCGACTGTCCTGCGAGTGGACAACAAGTCGGCCATCACGGTCGCCGGGGGCATGGGGTTGACGGGCAACCTCAAGCACATGGAGCGGCGACAGGCCTGGCTGCAGCACATGGTGAAGCGGGGGAAGTTTGCGCTGCAGTACATCCCGACCGCTGAGCAGCCGGCCGACTTTCTGACGAAGGCGCTGCACTACCCGGCCTTCAACCAGTGCTCCGTCGCGATCGGCCAAGTGCTTCTGGCCAAAGTTAGCGACGGCGACAACGACGTGCAGCAGTAGGTGCCATGCCCTCTTGCATGGCTGGTGCGGTGTCCGGCGTGCTGTGTGTTGTGTGCACGCCGCCGAGCTATTCTTCGAGAAGTGCTGCCGTATGGGCTTGGGGCCCAAGCGTGAACGCGGCAGGGGAGTGTCAACGGGAGTTGTGTTTGGCCCCGTCCTCGCTTGGGCGGAGCCGACCTTGTGGTCGGATGTGCGTCGGATGCAGCCGACCTGCAGCAGTGGGCACGGGGGCCAGTGCAAGGGTGTAGTGCTGGTTGGGGGGCGCCTGGCTGGAGGGCGCCGAGCAGGTGGACGCCGACCTGGGCGTCTGCTCGGCGTCCTGGGTGCCTGACGCCGACCTGGGCGTCTGCTCGGCGGCCAAGGCACCTGGACGCCGACCTGGGCGTCTGCTCAGCGTCCTGGGCGCTTGGACGCCGACCTGGCCGTCTGCTCGGCGTCTAGACGCTGGCCCGATGGTCTGCTCGGCGTCCCGGGCGCCTGGACGTCGACCAGGGCGTTTGGATGGCGTTCTGGACGTGTAGACGCCGACCTGGACGCCAGGACGCCGACCTGGGTACTCCGGGCTTGGCGTGGCCGGCGACCGAATGGGCTGGGCGACAAGGCGGGTTTGCCCGGTTGACCGGGATACCCGGGCGACAAGCGCGAAGGTCGCCGGGGACGGTTCTGCGAGGACGACCACGGGGATGGTATAGGTCGACGTGGCTGATGTGCGCCGTCACGGGCGGGAATATCTGCGCGGGACGCATGACGGGGAGTTGGACGCCAACCAGCCGCGCACACCTGCGAAGCAGGTGCACCGTTGTCCTGCGGGTGCAATGCTGTGCAGCCGACTTGCTGCAGCATTGGCACACCGTGGACATGCAACGTTGGTGCGTCGCATCTCTGGAGCGCTGGAGCGGTGCGAGCGCTGCTGCGCTGGAACGCGGTCGACCGTGCTGCGCTGGAGGTCGACCAGCAGCCTAGCTAGCTTTGATATAGCCTGTGTTGCCAACGTTATTGCTATCATTCCGAACCTTCGTTGCTACGTCTTCCTAGTGGAACTCTTGCCAATTCTCCCCGTGAACTAGCAAGTAGTGTGCGCACAAGGAAACGACTAAGGAACGAATGCAGAGATCACACGAGCTAAAGTTATCTCCGCAGTACTAAGAGTAAGCGCGTTACTTAGACAAATGAGTGGTACTAAGAGTATGCACGTTACTTAGCGGTATGAGATGTACTAAGAGTAAGCGCGTTACTTAGCCATATGAGTGGTACTAAGAGTAAGCGCGTTACTTGGCCATATAAGTGGTACAAACAGTAAACGCGTTACTTAGATGAGTGGTACTAAGAGTATGGGCGTTACTTAGCCAGATGAATAGTAATGAAGTTAAGCTCGTTACTTTGTGATATGAGTGGCACTAAGAGCAAGCGCATTACTTAGGCATATGAGTGATACTAAGAATAAGCGGGTTACTTGACGATATCAGTTGTACTAAGAGTAAGCATGCTACTTAGCCATTTGTGGGACTAAGAATAGGCACGTTACTTAGCTTTATGAGTGGTACAAAGAGTAAGTGCGTTACTTAGCGATATGGGTGGTACAAAGATTAAGCACGTTACTTAGCCATATGGTGGTACGAAGAGTAAGCGCATTACCTAGCCATATGAGTGGTACAACAAATAAGCGCGTTACTTAGCGATCTGAGTGGTACTAAGAGTAAGCGCGTTACTTAGCCACGTAAGTGGTACTAAGAGTATGTGCGTTACTTAGCCATATGAGTGATACTAAGAGTAAGCGCGTTACTTAGCGATATGAGTGGTTCTAAGAGTATGAGCATTACTTGGCGATATATGTTGTATTTAGAGTAAGTGCGTTACTTAGAGATATGAGTGGTACTAAGAGTAAGCGCGTTACTTAGCGATATGAGTGGTACTAAGAGTAAGCTTGTTACTTTGCCATATGAGTGGTACAAGCGTAAGCGCGTTACTTAGCCATATGAGTGGTACTAGGAGTAAGCGCGATATTTAGCCATATGGCTGGTACTAAGAGTAGACGCGTAACATAGCGATATGAGTTGTACAAAGGGTAAGCACGCTACTTAGCCATATGTAGGACTAAGAGTAAGCGCGTTACTTATCCATATGTGTCGTACAAATAGTAAGTGCTAGCTGAGTGGTTCTAAGGGTAAGCGTGTTACTTAGCTATATGAGCGGTACTAAGGGTAACCGCGTTACCTAGCGATATGAGTGGTACTAAGAGTAAGCGCGTTACTTAGCCAAATGAGTGGTACTAAGAGTAAGTGCGTTACTTAGCGGTATGAGTGGTACTAAGAGTAAGCGCGTTACTTAGCCATATGAGTGGTACTAAGAGTAAGCGCGTTACTTGGCCATATGAGTGGTACAAACAGTAAACGCGTTACTTAGATGAGTAGTACTAAGAGTATGGGCGTTACTTAGCCATATTAATAGTAATGAAGCTAACCTCGATACTTTGTGATATGAGTGGCACTAAGAGTAAGCACATTACTTAGGCATATGAGTGATACTAAGGGTAAGCGGGTTACTTGACGATATCAGTTGTACTAAGAGTAAGCATGCTACTTAGCCATTGGTGGGACTAAGAGTAGGCACGTTACTTAGCTTTATGAGTGGTACAAAGAGTAAGCGCGTTACTTAGCGATATGAGTGGTACAAATATTAAGCAAGTGCGTTACTTAGCCATATGAGATGTACAAAGAGTAGATGAGTTACTTAGCCATATGGGTGGTACTAAGAGTAAGTGCATTACCTAGCCATATGAGTGGTACAACAAATAAGCGCGTTACTTAGCGATCTGAGTGGTACTAAGAGTAAGCGCGTTATGAAGCCATATGAGTGCTACTAAGAGTAAGCGCATTACTAAGTCATATGACCGTACTAAGAGTAAGCGCGTTACTTAGCCACATGAGTGGTACACCGAGTAAGCGCGTTACTTAGCCATGTGAGTGGTACTAAGAGTAAGCACTTTACTTAGCCATATGAGTGGTACTAAGAGTAAGCGTGTTATTTAGACATATGAGTGGTACACCGAGTAAGCGCGTTACTTAGCCATATGAGATGTACAAAGAGTGAGCGCGTTCGTTTGCCATATGAGTGGTACTAATCCATATGAGTGGTACAAAGAGTAAGCGCGTTACTTAGCCATATGAGTGGTACTAATACTAAGCGCGTTACTTAGCCATATGAGTGGTACTAAGAGTAAGTGCGTCACTTAGCCATATGAGTGGTACATAGAATAAGCTTGTTTCTTAGCCATATGAGTGGTACAAAGAGTAAGCGCGTTACTTAGCGATATGAGTGGTACAAAGAGTAAGCGCGGTACTTCGCAATATGAGTGGTACAAAGATTAAGCGTTACTTAGCCATATGAGATGTACAAATAGTAAGTGCGTTACTTAGCCATATGAGTGATACTAAGAGTAGGCGCGTTTCGTAGTCATATGAGTGGTACAACGAATAAGCGTATTATTTAGCGATCAAAGCGGTACTAAGAGTAAGCGCGTTACTAAGCCATATGAGTGGTACTAAGAGTAAGCGCGTTACTTAGCCATATGAGTGGTACAACAAGTAAGCGTGTTTCAAAGCCATATGAGTGGTACTAAGAGCAAGCGCGTTACTTAGCCATGTGAGTGGTACTAAGAGTAAACGCGTTACTTATCTATGTAAGTGGTACTAAGAGTAAGCGCGTTACCTTTTCATATGAGTGGTGCAAAGAGAAAGCTCATTATTTAGCCATATGAGTGGTACTAAGAGTAAGCGCGTTACTTATGAATGTCAGTGGTACTAAGAGTAAGCGCGTTACTTTGCCATATGAGTGGTACTAAGTGCGGAGATAACTTTAGCAACGGGAGCTAGACTACGGGCTAGGCACAGGTGCTCGTGTGATCTCTGCGTTCTCGGTTCCTTAGTCGTTTTCCTAGTGCACACACTGCTTGCTAGTTCACAAGGCAATTTGGCAAGAGTTTCACTAAGAAAGGTTGACAACAATGATACAATAAAGTTGGCAAGGCAAGACTACATCAGAGCTAGCATGCAAGCAGGACGACTGCCAGCGCAGCACGGTCGACCGCGTGCCAGCACGACTTGGTCGACCGCGCTCCAGCAGTGCAAAGTAGATGGCGTGCCAACGTCGCAGGTTGACGGCGCGCCAACGTTGCTCCCGCAGGACAGCAGCGCACCTACTTCGCAGGTGCTCGCAGTTGATTGGCGTGCAGTGCCTCGTCACCTGCACAGCGCACACACCAAATCTTCCACGTGCTGACGACTACCTCTGATCAGCCACGTCGACCTCGGGATACCATCACCGAGGTCGTCCTCGCCAAAACCACCTGGGCGACTGTCGCGCACCTCCGCAGGGCTTCGTCACCCAGGTAACCTGGTCGACTGGGCAACCAGGTCGACCAGAGGCTCCTGTGCGTGCCCGTCGACCACCCAAGTCGACGACCACTTCCAGTCGACCTCACCAGGTCGACCACTGCCTCTAGTATGTGCCGGTCGACCTTCCAAGTCGGCAGCCACCTCCAGTCGACCTTCCCAGGTCGACCACTGCCCCCTGGTCGACCAGCTCTAGGTCGACGTCACTCCTGGTCGACCAAAAGGCTTGGTTGACTTACCAGGTCGACCAGAAGGCCTGGTCGACTTACCAGGTCGACCAGAAGGCCTGGTCGACTTACCAGGTCGACCAGAAGGCCTGGTCGACTTACCAGGTCGACCAGAAGGTCTGGTCGACTTCCCAGGTCGACCAGAAGGGCTGGTCGACTTACCAGGTCGACAAGAAGGTTTGGTCGACTTCCCAGGTCGACCAGAAGGGCTGGTCGACTTACCAGGTCGACCAGAAGGTCTGGTCGACTTCCCAGGTCGACCAGAAGGGCTGGTCGACTTACCAGGTCGACCAGAAGGTCTGGTCGACTTCCCAGGTCGACCAGAAGGTCTGGTCGACTTCCCAGGTCGACCACCTGAAGTTGGCGCCCTCCCGAAGTCGGCGCCCATGCAGTGGCTCCCCGTGCAGGTCGACCAACCTCGTCGACCAACTCGCCCACTGCTGCAGGTCGGCTGCACCCTACACCCGACCACGAAGTCGGCTCCGCCCAAGCGAGGACGGGGCCAACATACAACTCCCGTTGACACTAAGAGTAAGCGCGTTATTTAACGATATGCCGGTACTAAGAGTAAGCACGTTACTTAGCCATATGAGTGGTACTAAGAGTAAGCGCGTTACTTAGCCATATGAGTGGTACAAAGAGTAAGCGCGTTACTTAGCCATATGATATGTACAAAGAGTACGCACGTTTCTTAGCAAAATGAGGGGTACTAAGCCATATAAGTGGTACTAAGAGTAAGTGCGTTACTTAGCCATATGAGCGGTACTAAGAGTAAGCGCGTTACTCAGCCATATGAGATGTACAAAGTGTAAATGCGTTACTTAGCCATATGAGTGGTACTAAGAGTAAGCGCGTTACGTAGTCATATGAATGGTACAACGAATAAGCGCAACTTAGCGATCTGAGTGGTACTAAGAGTAAGCGCGTTACTAAGCCATATGAGTGGTACTAAGAGTAAGCGCGTTACTTAGCCATATAAGTGGTACAACGAGTAAGCGTGTTAGTTAGCCATATGAGTGGTACTAAGAGTAAGCGCGTTACTAAGCCATATGAGTGGTACTAAGAGTAATCGCGTTACTTATTTATGTAAGTGGTACTAAGAGTAAGCGCGTTACCTTTTCATATGAGTGGTACAAAGAGTAAGCTCATTATTTAGCAATATGAGTGGTACTAAGTGTAAGCACGTTACTTAGCAATATGAGTGGTACTAAGAGTAAGCGCGTTACTTTGCCATATGAGTGGTACTAAGAGTAAGCACGTTATTTAACGATATGCTGGTACTAAGAGTAAGCGTGTTACTTAGCCATATGAGTGATACAAAGAGTAGGCGCGTTACTTAGCCATATGATATGTACAAAGAGTAAGCACATTTCTTAGCCAAATGAGTGGTACTAAGCCATATGAGTGGTACTACGAGTAAGTGCGTTACTTAGCCATATGAGCGGTACTAAGAGTAAGCGCGTTACTAAGCCATATGAGTGGTACTAAGAGTAAGCGCGTTACCTTTTCATATGAGTGGTACTAAGAGTAAGCGCGTTACTTATCTATGTAAGTGGTACTAAGAGTAAGCACGTTACCTTTTCATATGAGTGGTACAAAGAGTAAGCGCGTTACCTTTTCATATGAGTGGTACTAAGAGTAAGCGCATTATTTTGCCATATGAATGGTGAGTAAGCGCGTTATTTAACGATATGCCGGGACTAAGGGTAAGCGCGTTAATTAGCCATATGAGTGATAGAAAGAGTAAGCGCGTTACTTAGCCATATGATTGATACAAAGAGTAAGCGCGTTACTTAGTCATATGATATGTACCTAGTAAGCCCGTTTCTTAGCCAAATTAGTGGTACTAAGCCATATGAGTGGTACTACGAGTATGCGCTTTATTTAGCCATATGAGTGGTACTAAGAATAAGCGCGTTACTTAGCAATCTGAGTGGTACTAAAAGTAAGCGCGTTTTTTAGCCATACGAGGCTTACAAAAGTAAGCGCGTTCTTAAGCGTGTTACTTAGCCATATGAGGCTTATAAAAAGTAAGCGCGTTCATTAGCCATATGAGTGTTATTAAGATTAAGTGCGTTACTTAGCCAAATGAGATGTTCAAAGAGGTAGCGCGTTACTTAGCCATATGAGTGGTACAAAGAGAAAGCGTTACTTAGCGATATGACTGGTACAAAGAGTAAGCGCGGTACTTCGCGATATGAGTGGTACAAAGAGTAAGCGCGTTACTTAGCGATATGAGTGGTAGAAAGATAAAGCGTGTTACTTAGCCATGTGAGATGTACAATGAGTAAATGCGTTACTTAGCCATATGGTGGTACTGAGAGTAAGCGCGTTATCTAGCCATATGAGTTATACAACGAATAAGCGCGTTACTTACCGATCTGAGTGGTAGTAAGAGTAAGCACGTTACTATGACATATGAGTGGTACTAAGAGTAAGCGCGTTACTTAGCGATATGAGTGGTACAAAGATTAAGCGCGTTACATAGCCATATGAGGTGTACAATGAGTAAATGCGTTACTTAGCCATATGAGTGGTACTAAGAGTAAGCGTGTTACCTAGCCATATGAGTTGTACAACAAATAAGCGCGTTACTTACTGATCTGAGTGGTACTAAGAGTAAGCGCGTTACTAAGCCATATGAGTGGTACTAAGAGTAAGCGCGTTACTTAGCGACATGAGTGGTACTAAGAGCAAGCGCGCTATTTAGCGATATGAATCGTACAAAAAAGTAAGCTCGTTACTTAACGATAGGAGTGGTACCAAGAGTAAGCGCGTTACTTAGCCATATGAGATGTACAAAGAGTAGAGTTACTTAGCCATATGGGTGGTACAACAAAGAGTAAGCGCGTTACTTAGCGATATGAGTGGTACTATGAGTAAGTGCGTTATTTAGCCATATGAGTGGTACTAAGAGAAAGCGCGATACTTAGCTACATGAGTGGTACAACTAGTAAGCGTGTTACTTAGCCATATGAGTGGTACTAAGAGTAAGCGCGTTACTAAGCCATATGAGTGGTACAAAGATTCAGCGTGTTACTTAGCCATATGAGTGGTACTAAGAGTAAGCGCGTTACTTAGCGATATGAGTGGTACTAAGAGTAATTGCGTTACGTAGCCATATGAGTGGTACAACGAGTAAGCGTGTTATATAGCCATATGAGTGGTACTAAGAGTAAGCGCGTTATTTAACGATATGGGTGGTACTAAGAGTAAGCGCGTTACTTAGCCATATGAGTGGTACTAAGAGTAATTGCGTTACTTAGCCACATGAGTGGTACAAAGTGTAAGCTCATTATTTAGCCATATGAGTGGTACTAAGTGTAAGCGCGTTACTTATGAATGTGAGTGGTACTAGAAGTAAGCGCGTTACTTTGCCATATGAGTGGTACAAAGAGTAAGCGCGTTATTTAACGATATGCTGGTACTAAGAGTAAGCGCGTTACTTAGCGATATGAGTGGTACTAAGAGTAAGCGCGTTACTTAGCCATATGAGATGTACAAAGAGTGAGCGCATTTCTTAGCCATGTGAGTGGTACTAAGCCATATGAGTGGTACGAAGAGCAAGCGCGTTACTTAGCCATATGAGTGGTACTATGACTAAGCACGTTACTTAGCCATATGAGTGGTACTAAGAGTAAGTGCGTTACTTAGCCATATGAATGGTTCAAAGAGTAAGCTTATTTCTTAGCCATATGAGCGGTACTAAGAGTAAGCGCGTTACTTAATGATATGAGTGGTTCTAAAAGTAAGTGCGTTACTTAGACATATGAGTGGTAGTTGGCCATATGAGCGGTGCTAAGAATATGCGCGTTACTTAGCAATATTCTTGGTACGAAGCGCCATATTTGACGATATGAGTGGTACTAAGAGTAAGCGCGTTACTTAGCCAAATGAGTGGTACAAAAAGTAAGCGCGTTAATTAGCCACATGAGTGGTACTAAGAGTACGCGCGTTATTCAATAAGCAATATGAGTGGTACTAAGAGTAAGCGTGTTACTTAGCCATATGAGTGGTACTAAGAGTAAGCGCGTTACTTAGCCATATGAGTGGTACAAAGAGTAAGCGCGTTACTTAGCCACATGAGTGGTACTAAGCCAAATGAGTGGTACAAAGAGTAAGCTCGTTACTTAACGATATGATTGGTACTAAGAGTAAGCGCGTTTTTTAACGATATGAGTGGCACTAACAGTAAGCATGTTACTTAGCGAAATGAGTGGTACTAAGAGTAAGTGCGTTAGTTAGCCAGATGAGTGGTACAAAGAGTAAGCATTTAATTTTGCTATATGAGTGGTACTAAGAGTAAGCGCGTTACTTAGCGATATGAGTGGTACTAAGAGTAAGCGTGTTACTTAGCCATATGAGTGGTACTAAGATTAAGTGCGTTACTTAGCCATATGAGTGGTACTAAGAATAAGCGCGTTACTTAGCCACATGAGTGGTACAACAAGTAAGCGCGCTACTTAGCGAAATGAGTGATACCAAGAGTAAGCGCGTTACTTAGCCATATGAGTGGTACTAAGTGTAAGTGCATTACTTAGCCATATGAGATGTACAAAGAGTAAATGCATTACTTAGCCAAATGAAAGGAACCTAAGAGTAAGCGAGTTACTAAGCTATATGAGTGGTACAAAGAGTCATCATGTTACTTAGGCATATGAGATGTACAAAGGCTGAGCGCATTACTTAGCCATATGAGTGGTACAAAGAGTAAGCTCGTTACCTAACGATATAAGTGGTACTAAGAGTAAGCATGTTACTTAGCCATATGAGTGGTACTAAGAATAAGCGCGTTCGTTAGCCAGATGAGTGGTACAAAGAGTAAGCACTTAATTTAGCCATATGGATTGTACTAAGTGTAACGCGTTACTTAGCGATATGAGTGATACGAAGAATAAGCACGTTACTAAGACATATGAGTGGTTCTAAGAACAAGCGTGTTACTTAGCCATATGAGTGGTACAAAGAGTAAGCGCGTTACTTAGCCATAGGAGTGTTACAAAGAGTAAGCGCGTTGCTTAGTCATATCAGATGTACAAAGAGTGAACGCGTTACTTCGCCATATGAGTGGTACTAAGCCATATGAGTGGTACAAAGAGTAAGCGCGTTACTTAGCCATATAAGTGGTACTAAGACTAAGCGCGTTACTTGGCCATATGAGTGGTACTAAGAGTAAGCGCGTTACTTACCCATATGGATGGTACTAAGAGTAAGCATGTTACTTAGCCATAGTGGTACAAAGTGTGAGCGCGATACTTAGCCATATGAGTGTTACTAAGACTAAGCGCGTTACTTAGTCATATGAGTAAGCACGTTACTTAGCTATATGAGCGGTCCTAATAGTAAGCGCGTTACTTAGCCATATGAGTGGTAGCGCGTTACTTAGCCATATGAGCGGTACTAAGAATATGCACGTTACCTAACAATATTACTGGTACTAAGCGTCTTATTTGAGGATGTGATTGGTACTAGGAGTAAGCGCGTTACTTAGCCATGTGAGTGGTAGAAAAAGTAAGTGCGTTACTTTGCCATGTGAGTGGTAGAAAAAGTAAGTGCGTTACTTAGCCATATGAGTGGTACAAAGAGTAAGTGCGTTACTTAACGATATGAGTGGTACTAAGAATAAGTGCGTTATTTAACGATATGAGTGGTACTAAGAGTAAGCATGTTACTTAGCCATATGAGTGGTGCAAAGAGTAAGCGTGTTAGTTAGCCAGATGAGTGGTACAAAGAGTAAGCACTTAATTTAGCCATATGAGTGGTACTAAGAGTAACTGCGTTACTTAGCCATATGAGTGGTACTAAGAGTAAACGCGTTACTTAGCCATATGAGTGGTACTAAGAATAAGTGCCTTGCTTAGCCATATGAGTGGTACTAAGAATAAGCGTGTTACTTAGCCACATGAGGGGTACAACAAGTAAGCGCGTTACTTAGCCGTATGAGTGGTACTAAGAGTAAGCACGTTACTTAGCCATATGAGTGGTACTAAAAGTAAGCGCATTATTTAGCCATATGAGTCGTACAAGTAAGCACGTTACTTAGCCATATGAGTGGTACTAAGAGTAAGCGCGTTACTTAGCCGTATGAGTGGTACTAAGAGTAAGCGCGTTACTTATCCATGTGAGTGTCACTAAGAGTTAGTGTGTTACTTAGCAATATGAGTGGTACTAAGAATAAGCGCGTTACTTAGCCATATGAGTGGTACAAAGAGTAAGCGCGTTACTTAGCCATATGAGATGTACAAAGAGTAAATGCGTTACTTAGCCATATGAGTGGTACTAAGAGTAAGCGTGTTACTAAGCCATATGAGAGGTACCACTGCCCCTGGTCGACCAGCTCCATGTCGACATCACTCCTGGTCGACCAGCTCCCCGTCGACCAGCGCTGTTGTCAGCCGACCCCAAAGTCGGCTACTCGAAGTCGGCGTTACCACGTTCACGCCAAGCTGTTCGGCGTCCTGAGTTCCTCTGTCGAGGTCGACGTCGGCCCCTCCTTCGTAAACCGCCATGTTCGGTCGACCACCAGGTCGACCTCACGCCTAGTTGACCAACCACCAAGTCGACCAGCAGGCCTGGTCGACCAACCAAGTCGACCAGAAGGCCTGGTCGACCATCCAGGTCGACCAGCAGTTCCGTCAGCCGACCACTTAAGTCGGCTGCCCCAAGTTGGCGTCACCAAGTCGACGCCCTCCGCAGGTCGACTTCCCAGGTCGACCATACGAAGCTGGCACTCTTGCAGTGGCTCCCGTGCAGGTCGACCAACCTTGTCGACCAGCTCGCCCACTGCTGCAGGTCGGCTGCACCCCTACACCCGACCACGAATTCGGCTCCGCCCAAGCGAGGACGGGGCCAATACACAACTCCCGTTGACACTGCCCTGCCGCGTTCACGCTTGGGTTCCCAGCCCACACGGCAGTACTTCTCGGAGAAAAGCTCGTCGACGTGCACCCAACACACAGCGTCGTCCACCGCACCAGCCATGCAAGAGGGCATGGCACCTAATATTGCACGTTGTCGTCGCCGTCGCCCACGTCGGCCAGACGCACTTGGAAGATTGCAACGGAGCACCGGTTGAAGGCCGGATAGTGCAGCGCCTTCGTCAGAAAGTCGGCCGGCTGCTCAGCGGTCGGGATGTACTGCAGCAAAAACTTCCCCTGCTTCACCATGTGCTGCAGCCAGGCCTGTCGCCGCTCCATGTGCTTGGGGTTGTCCTTCAACCACATGGCCTCGGCGACTGTGATGGCCGACTTGTTGTCCACCCTCAGGACCATCGGCCTTCCAGCGTCTAGCTACTGGAACTCAGCCGGGAGGTTGCCGGCTTCGACGGCGGCCACTTACTCCGACTCGGTCGACGACAGCGTCGCGCACTTGATGCGCTGGCTCGACCAAGAGATTGCAGCTCTTCCGTAAACAAACACGTATTCGCCCGTGCTCGTCCTGTTCTGCTTGTCGTCGGCGTCGTCGGCGTCGTCGGCGTCCACGTAGCCGACCATGTCCAGCGTCTCAAGTCCAGCGCCGAACTCCAGGGCGGTGTCACGCGTGTTGGCGAGGTAGGCAAGGCAGCGGTCGACCTCGCGCCAGTGTTGGTCGCTCCTCACCGTGAGGCCGCTCCCCAGCTTGCTGCAGGCGAAGGCGATGTCCGGCCTCATCGTCGTCGCCGCGAACTGCAGCGAGCCGACCTTCTGCCGGTACTCCTCCTCCTGTCGCTTCTGCGCCTCCTCGTCGTCGAAGGTGAGCTCGGCGTAGGCGTCGATGGAGACCGGCGTCTTCGGAGTCCGTCCGCCCTGCTCCTCGTCGATGAACCGCCTACGCAGCTTGTCGGCGTAGCCCTGCTGGTGCAGCCACAGCTTCCTCGCCGACCTGTCGCGCACGATCTCCAGCCCGAGGTACTTCTGCACCGGCTAGATCTCTCGGCCTCTAGCAGCTCCTTCAGCTCCTTCAGCATCTCGGTGCTGCTGCTGGCGGCGAGCAGGTCGTCGACGTAGACCAGCACCCAGCAGGTCACCTTGTCGTCGCCGACCTTGAAGTAGAGGGCCTCGTCGACCTGGCTCTTCTTTCAGCTAGCGCCGACCAGCACGTCATTGAGGGCCTTGTACCACAGTAGCGGCGACTGCTTTAGCACGTCGTAGCGTCGTTCGAGTTCGTACTTGCTTCTGACAGCTATCACCTGGTTCCATCTCTCGGTTCTTGATTGTTGAAATTCCTAGTTGCTTAGACTCTTGCTCGTACGATGGCCGCGCGGAACGCCTCAGCTGTCCAGTTTACGAGCCCCTCGATTGATTACGAATTCTGGAAGGATTTCAGCGAGGCGGATGGCACGTGGCTGTACGCGCCGCTGACGTCCTTGGGCCTAGATCACGAGTTCTGGAACGAATTCTCCGAGGAAAACTGCACCTGGCTGTCCGGGCCATTGGGATTCTCGATGGGTGAAGATTCGCCCATCGATCATGCGTTCTGGGAGGACTACAGCGAGGAGGAGCAGACGTGGTTTTACGTCCCGGGCGTTCCCTTTGTTGAACCTGTTGTGACCCTCACGTTCGGAGCTGCAGCTGCTGCCAGCAACACTCTGAACAGCACCAGCAGCCGCAGCAACGGTAGCAGCAGCATCAGCAGCGACGGCGCCGTCAGCAGCATTGCTAGCGTTGCCAGCAGCAGCACTGTCGGCAACAGTGTAATTCGCAGCAGGATCCTCGGCAGCAGCAGCAGCAGCAGCAACAGCAGCGGCAGCGACGGCAGCAGGTCGAAGCGTGGCAGCAGTGGCGTGGCGTGCATGAGCAAGAGGCGGCAGCAGCGGCTGCACGCCGTTGCGGTGCGCGTGGGGCGGTTGAACGAGGACGAGCAGAGCACTGCGCGCTCCCCCCGTGCGTCGCTGGGCTTCTCCCCGCTGCGACTCATCAAGCCCGTGAGTCAGCCGCGCAGCAACACGCCCACGCCCGTGCACGTCATGGGTGCACGCGCTGCTATCACCACCGCCGTTGCGAGAAGTGCTGCTATCAGCAGCGCTGCTGTTAAGACTGCTTCCGTGAAGAGCGTTGCTGTGAAAAGCGTTCCTGTGAAGCCCGCTGTTTCAGCAGGCAAGGGAACGCGTGCATCTGCAGCTGCACCAGCCAAGGTTGCTGCTTCTAGAAACGTTGGTGTTAAGCCTGCAGCTGCAGCAGCTAAAGGAGCGCCAGCCAAGGCCACTCGTGTGACGCCGGCAGCTGCTAAGAGTGTTGTTGTTAAGAGCATCCCAGTGGGGTCGATGCCAACAAAAGTAGCGGGAGAGTAGGTGAGGGAGCAGGGCAATGGGAGGACAGCACATGCGTGGGTGCTTGCAGAAGCAGGGAAGGGTACGTTGGGAGGGGTGGAGGCAGTGGCAGCAGGAGGAGGAGCAGCAGGCGCAGCACACAGCACTCGCAACCCGGCTGCTCAAGCAGCAGCACTGGCGGCCACTCGCATTCCCAAACCACGCTCCACTGCACCTAGTGGCATTCCCAAGCCACACAGCAAGGCACCCAAGGGAAGCAGTGAACGGTGACGAAGCAGCAGGATTAGTAGCATTAGCAGTTGTATAAGGCAGCAGATCCAGAGGCTTTCCAATGGTTTGTGGAGGGAGGCGTGGTGCGGGTGGGATGAGCATGGCTGGTGGGATGAGCATGGCTGGGCTGGTGGCAGGCGCATGGCGGGACTTACCCCTTTTTGCACCCTGCTTGCAGGGTGTTGTGGGAGAGATGGCAGGAGAGGTGGAGGCATGTGTCCAGCTGGAGGGTGGTATGTGCTGTCGGGGGCTGGTGGTGAGCATGGCAATGGATTTGCTACAATAGAGTTCACGGTCTTAGCAGTAGCTAGGATGCCCTAGTTTCGTCATTCTATTCTTAGCATATTGTAACTATTTTTATGCATAGATCATATATGGTTTCACTCCCTTGTACTAGCTGCTGTTGAAGGAGTGAAGCAGGAGGATGGGGGTGTGGAACGGTTTGACTTTGGCTCATTGTTGTTGTTTTTGTCCTCTTGCCATTCTCCCGCCCTCTCATGTTGTCAATACTTCCCAATGCTCATCATATACCATTTTTCCATCATTATTTTCCCATTGCCGCCCTTCCCTCTGTCAGTTTCCCGTTGCTGCCTTTCCCCCTGTCAGTTTCCCCACTCCCGGGTTACTCACTGCCAGTTTACTCACTGCCAAATTCCCCACTCCTTTCCCCAATCATTTATTCTGATCCACCCTTCTTCTGCTTGCATGTGAGCGCAGGGAAACTTCATTTCTCTCTCCTCCCTTATTCCCCCATCCATTGCAGCATTTTCTTCCGCCATTCATTCTGGCATGTCTGTCATGCCTGCATTCTGGCATGTCAAATCATGCTAGTTGCCTCCCACGCCTTCTTGCTCAAGTATGCATGTCGTGCCTCCCAATTCATTCCCCATGCACCATAGCCATTTTGCCAGAGTCATCTCTCTTTCATTCCCACCTCGGTTCTCCTGCTAGCATTCTCTTCTCGTTGTCTTATCCTCATGATCCCATTCTGCTCAACACATTTTCATGTTTGTGATAAACTTATCACTACAATCGTTCTAGCGTATCACTTCTTGAATAATGCTTATTGCCAGTTTCCCATTGCTCGCACTTTCATTCGTTCCGTCATCCTTACTTATGCCGTGATTCGATTCTTCTCGTGTTCTTGCAATCTATACCAGCCAGCTACATATCGCTACTTTTTCTGTCCCCTTCTACTTTCCAGCGTCCCATAGCTGATTAAATTCAACTTTCAATGCCTCTTTTCTCATTCACACTTTCACATTCAACTTTTAATTTAACATTATTCTCTCATCTTCATTTGTCCCGCCAATTTCACTTTCTCGTTGTCATTTGCGAAGTTTCCACTGCCACTTTCACATTTGCGAAGTTCCCATTTCATTCTGTCCAATCATCTTGCCATTGTCAGTTGCAAGTCCATTTCTCACTGCCATTTTTGTACCTTTCCCCATTGCCATTTGTCATTGTCCAGATTTTCTTTGTCATTTTCCTCCACCCCCAGCCTTTCCATTGGATGTCTGCCATGCCTGCCTGCCATGCGCACATGTGGCACCATGGGGGCCAGCCCGCACCCTCCCAGCCATGTCCCCTGCCATCGCCCATCCCTGGCCCTTCCACCCACCTCGCCATCCGCTCTGCATTCGCCACCCATACCATGCTCACCGTTCCCCACTCATGCTTTGAGAAGACTTTAGCCCACACTGGGCACCTCTTACCTTTGTCATGTTCTTAATGTTACTCTCAGATTGAAATTATCCCATTATCATTTCCGTTGCCAGGTTCTTATTGTTAGTAACATATTGACATTACCCCACTATCGTCTTCTCAATCTCATCTCCTCATTGTCATCTCCTCATTGTCATCTTCTCATTATCATCTTCTCATTGTCATCTTCTCATTGTCATCTTCTCATTGTCATGATTCTAAAGGCACCACTTCACGATCGTGATCCCACTGCCATGCTCGTGTTGCCATCTCCTCGCACCCATCTTTCGATGATCATCATTCCATTCACACTCTTAACCTCATGTCATCTTTTCGTCGCTGCATTTCCACTTTCTACTGTCTTCTTTTTTATTGTCAACTTTCCGATGCTCGTCAGTTTTGAAAGGTTGCAAGGCATGCTGCCAGCCACTCAACAACAGGTGCCCACACCCTCTTCCACACAACGGTCAAACGTTTATGTGACATGAGTGCGTGTTTCCCCATTAAGAGCATGGCTTGTAGAGCCTTGGGTTTGTGTTACTTGAATTGCATGGCTCGAGTTTTAGGAAATGGATGTTTCTGGTCAACCTCCAACCACATCCCTAGCCTTGTTCAATTTGGCATCTGTAATTTAAAGACCAAAGTCACTAGCTAAATTGGTCTACGGGTCAGGTCCGTCCTCGGGGTTTCTATAACGAGGATGGATGGCCTATGGGGATTTAAACACTACTAGGGCAGAGCCGAGGAACATTGCTTAGACATGCTAGGCCAATAGGGGAATGCCCCTTTGGCGAATGGTCGGTGACAAGCACCCTAGCTAGGGTAAGAGGTCCGGTAGCCAATGGCTAATCACCTCGGGTCAATCCCTTGGTACGGACCTCGGCGGTAAAGCGCCTTGGCTAGATTAATTGATCCGGTAGTAAACCGCCTTGGGCTCGTCCCTTGGCGCGGATCTTGGTGGATGGATGCGTTGGATCTAGACGGCAGCATTTCTATAAGCTGCCTAGGTACCTTCGGTCGGAGGTATTCGGTTCGATAGCGACTCGCCTTGGGTCAATCCCTTGGCGCGAACGTCAGGAGCATTGAATCCGATCGGCAGCATATTTTATAAGCTGCCGAGAGGATCGGTCCAGATAGCGACGCGCCTTGGGTCAACCCCTCGGATGCCGACGTCAGGTACATTGGATCCGGTCGGCAGCATATTCCGAAACACCACAGCCTGGGGAAAACGGTCCGATTGGCAGAAAGCATATCTCTATAAGATGCCACGGATTGGTCCAGTAGCAAATCACCTTGGGCCCGACCCTTGGTGTGGACCTTGGTGGATACATTGGGTTTAGACGGCAGCATTTATCTAGTAGCAAATCACCTCGGGCCCGTCCCTTGGTGTAGAGCTTGGTGGAATGCGTTGGATCTAGATGGCAGCATATTTAATGCTGCCAAGAGACCATAGCCAGTCCGATAACGGCTTGCCCGGGTACGGACCCTAGTGAGAGATGCGTCGGATTGGGCCGGCAGCATTTACCCCTGACTAAGCAAAATGAACCCACTAGGGGGATCTCGGAAAGTTCTAGGGGTGAATCCTAGGGGAATGGCCCTCTAGGGATGGGCTAAATGCAGTGGTTTGGGTATGCCCTTCCACTATATAAGCCTAGAGAATCCCTGTGTGTAATCATAATCGATTAATGAGATCATTCTGCCTAAATCTCTTGCTACCAAGCTACCATAGTGGACGCACTCTGAGCCTTCTTGCACTACTCGGAGGTACTGCCGGCGGCCTAGTGACTAGGGGCGTGCTGTCGCTCTAAAGGAAGGATAGCCCGAAGAGTGGGGTTAGAGCTTCGTTTAGAGGACCACGACCGGTTGGAGAGGCGCCCAACGTACCACACGGGTGGTATAGAACGGTTAGACCCTATAGGCGGACGCGTCTGTAGGTCAGGAAATTTTAGAAGTTTCTAATTTTGAAGTCACACATGGCTCGAGTTTTAGGAAATGGATGTTTCTGGTCAACCTCCAACCACATCCCTAGCCTTGTTCAATTTGGCATCTGGCTACCAGTACAAGCCTGGCTAATAAGCAATTTGCATGACCCGTTTGGCAATACCATTTGGTTGTTGGTGAGGGGGCAAAATGAGAGTGTTATAGGATTTCGGGGCATGCAATTCTCATGCCTCGCAAGGGGGATGGGCGCAATGGGGGATGGGCGCAAGGGGGGATGGGCGATGGTGGTGGTGGCACTTGGATGCATTCTTGCTGAAGCAAACAGCACAGGCCAGCCAATTTATTCATGCCACCCCTGCTGCCATCTCGGTACAGCTTCCCTTTCTTTTTACTTGCCTCTCTTTCAAGGGCTGGGGTCCTTCCCCCACCAACGCACGCTGGCGCGAGGCGGTGGTGAGAAGGCAGGGTGACAGTGGTGGCAACGGGAGGTGTGAGTATGGGAGGTGAAGGTATGGGAGGTGTAATTATGGGAGGTGTGAGTATGGGAGGTGTGAGTATGGGAGGTGTGAGTATGGGAGGTGTGAGTACGGGAGGTGTGAGTACGGGAGGTGTGAGTACGAGTCAACCAACGCATGCCAGCCAACGCGTTATGGCAGCATGCAGACAAGCAAAATGAGGTAGGGTGAGCAACGGAAAGGCAAGTATGGGAGGTGAGAGTCTGGAGGGTGTGAGTATGGGAGGCAGTGAAGGCACAGTGGTGGAACGTGAAGCATGGCACAGACCCTGCTAGGATGGGGAGTGGCAAAGACAAAGAAAGACGGATGTGGCGCAGGATGGATGGATGGGGTGGTGTGGGTTGCCATTCCACTCAACTTCCCATTCCCACTTCCCCAGCCCACTTCCCTCTTAACATCATACTTCCAGTCAAGTTTGCTCTTGCCTTTTTCTGTCTCCCTTCAATGTTGATCTCTACGTCTCCTCATGTTGTCCTTTGTGCTATACTCTTCAATGTCAATTTCCCTGCCTTCCTCCAGTACCGTTTTTGCAACTTCTCTAATTGTTTAAAAGACTTTGTTTGCCCAACCATCTGCTCATGTATCGCCATTATTTTCACATGCATACCATGGCAGGCGCAGGCATGGCATCTCCTTGCACAATTTGTTGAAAATGTAGGGCTGGAGGGAACGTCTTTCAACCCTATCAGACCATGCCAAGCCCCGTCAGAAGGCCCACACTATGTCACCGTGTGCCATTCACTGCCTTCATGGAATTGAGATGAATAGGCTTCATTGATATCATTGTCCTTCCTCCTGGCTGCTGTTAACCACGCATGTGGCTGTCTTGACGCTCGCTAACTCAACCTACCAGCCCCCATTCCTCTCTGTTGGCAGGCTCTGCCGGCTTTCAATGAGCTCGCCCCGTCGTCCAATCCTATCAAGTTCACTTTGTGCTAACCCTGGTCCTGATGTTGTGAAATTGCAGAAAGGGGAATCGAATGGATAACATTATTACATATATATTTTCGAGTCCAGGCAAGGGTAATGCGGCGGGGCTTTACATCAATAGGTGGTGTGTATCATTCTTATGGGAAGCGCCGCACAACATCACCATCTGTTATTTGAGCTGTGTTTTTCTGATTTGCAAGTTTCCATGCAACAAATATTATTCTAAGAGAGTACACGTATTGGTTGATTAGTAGTCACTGTAAGGAATTACAATTCCTTACTGTACTCGCACTTTAGCGAGTACATCCCGAGGGTGTCGCGACGAACCTGCGATGCCTATTTCGTCGCACCGAACCACCCCCGAGTCGGCCTCCGCTCCAATCGTAGCCATCACCGAGCCATCCCATCCCGAACCCCCCACCTAGCTAGGTTTTCCCTCGCTACTTCATTGTTCAGTCATTCTGTAATCAGTTCATTCTCGTTATTCGATATCTGCGCACTCTGACAAGTTCATTCATAACACCTGGAGTGTACTACACCGCTTTTTAGAGTGTACTACCCCTCGAGGGGGGGGGGGGACGAGGAAGGATGTCCTGGGGTCCAGGAGTTTGTAGGCCGGCCAGGAGTTTGTAGGCCGGCCAGGAGAACGAGTTAGTTGCTCCGCGCGGCTACGTTTTTACGGGTACTCCTTCGGCACCGCCAGATCCTTGCCTCGAACGGTCGCGATCGACCATGACCTCCCTCCCCCCGGGCGACGGGCAGCAGTAGCTGTCGCGACGTTTAAACGTGAGTGTTTTATTCCGCTGCGTTCCGGCGATTTCGGAAGCTTTGTGTGGCAGCTGGCGTCAGCGGATCAGCGTCGGCACATGCACGAAAACTTCGGCATCGTCATCATGAGTGGCAGCTGGCGTCGGCAGATCTACGTCAACAGTGCGCGAAGATTTCGGGATCGTTTGTACGCGGCAAGTGGCGTCGGTGGCTCGCCGTCATCTTGTGCGCGAGATTCTCGGGAGAATCTTCGGCAGCTGGCGACAACGGGCCTGCGTCAGCATGGGCGACAATTTCGGAGGTTTCTATGGTGAAGAAAAGGGCAGCTCGAAGGACTCGCCAGGCGCAAATGGAGTTTTGCGTCAGAGGATCCCGACGGCTGGAGAGATAGACGCTCAAGCCGCCCGAATTAAGGGGGGGGTTGAGTTTTATCCCGTCCGACCGGATAGTGCGGCGCTTACAGTATTGGCGGGTGAGTCGTCGACGATTTTCGGCAAAAGCGCTTGTGGACAGACGGGAACTTTGGACCCGCCGACACTTACGGGCTGCAACAGACAACGACGTGGCTAAATCGCACTTAGCAGGAGTGGGGCGCAGGCGCGAGGGCATATCGGGACTGAACACCCGAGAAATACTCGTTTGTTGCTGCGTGCCTGGAGCTGCTTGCCAGCTGTTCGACAGTTTCGAGATCGGTTTCCCCGTTCAAGGAAGCCGTTTTCGGGGACAGCCGCAACAGCCCACGATTAAACGGTGTTCAAGGTGCTACCCCGACAATTTCGGAGTGTGGTGCAGGCCGCCGACATACGCGAAAAGAGACGGCCCAACGGCTAAGCGGGGGTTGAAGAACGTCGTGGGGAGCAGATAAAAGCCGGTGGAACCGATCTGCGGCCCTACTTCGCCCGAACCTCACCATCCCCACCGATTACTGGTTCCGACTCATGCAGTCGACCTTATTTGGATCAATAACGGGGGTGAACACGAGCCTACCCTGCGCTGGTTAAAAGCACCTGGTTTGGTGCCCGTTCGACAGCTGTAAAGAAAAAAAGACAAAAAAAGGGGGATTTGCGGCACTGTTCTACTCCGACAAAAGCGGGCTGGGTGAAACAGCACGCGAAAAAATCGGGGCGCCGCAAGACAACACTGGTGCAATTTACAGGTTTCCTCTGACCCGACCGTCTACACGAGGTGACGGCACAGCGGCGAAGCTGGAACCGGGAAGCTATGGAATTTAGTGCGCGACGGAAACGGTGGGCTGCAAAGAGGTTGGGCATGGACTCCTTTAAACTAAGGCTACCCCGACTCTGATAGACTTTGCTTCTTACCGTGGCTGGGTTTGCGCGGGCAACACCGACAATACCCCATCCGACAAAAGCGGACGCTGGGTGAACGGCGGGAAGCGGAATTGTCGGGGGGTGAAACGACCAAACAAATGTGAAGCTGCGGGTATTTCTTCGCTTCTTGGAGTGCGGTTGAGTCGTTGGGGGACTTCGCCTGAAGGGCACTTTTCGAAGTTGCCTGGCAAGAAACACAACGGCAAGGATTCCTAGGACCCCCGGTGTTTAAACGCACACCTCGGGAAATTCTTCGAAAAAAGGGAGCGGGGGAGCGTAGCTTTGGGGACTTATTGACCGGCGACGAGCAATAGGTGAAACATCTGCAAAGCGCTGGTGGGAGAAACATGACTTTTTGTTAAGCAACATCGGCGGGAGCAGTTTCGACTACGGAGTCAACGGCGTTGATGCCACTAGGTTCCGTGAAATTCGGTCTCGGAAGACCCAGGGCAGTCCCCGGTTCTCGATTGAACCCACATGCTGGGGTCGGGTAAACCGACGGAAACTGCTGGTGACCGAGTGGGCGGCTATAGCACGTCCGAGATTTTCGGAGGCGAACTGCAACTGCAACGGCGAATTTTACGGGGTTGTTTCGAGCGACATTTTCGGAGTTTTACACGAGGACTTACCGGTGTACGGCTGGAAGCGCCGACAATTTCGTGGGATTTCTACGGTGTTTGGTTAAACGCGCGCGACATTTACGTGGGGCAACAGCGCGAGAACTACACGGATTTTCTCAGGGGTACGAACGACTTACGACGAACTGAAGAAGGCGGCAGCAACAGTGGAAGGGGGGAGAGACAGCAATACTTTTTTCATCTCTGTCCATAACCCCTCGGCGCAATGCGACATTTTCCTCGGCGAGTATGGACAAAGCCGCCGACGGTGCTAACATCATCTGACACTGGATCGACGTTCGACAGCGTTTTCGGAGTGCCATTTGATTCTGGTTACAGCTGCAACGTGTTAGAGGTCCACTGGAGATCCCCGATGATCCTAGGGAAGGGTTACAGGCACGTCGGCCTGGGGGGTTATGGGCGCACTCACCCGCTATACAAACAAGCCCTTTTATCCCAGTGGTTAGTGACTGGGATTCTGACATGGTATCAAAGCGAAGGTCTCGGGTTCGATTCCCGGTGTGTGCACTTCGGGCATCCCAGTGCGGGGGGGTGTCAGAGGTCCACTAGAGATCCCCGATGATCCTAGGGAAGGGTTACAGGCACGTCGGCCTAGGGGGTTATGGGCGCACTCACCCGCAATATAAAAAAAAAAACCCTTTTATCCCAGTGGCCAGTGACTGGGATTCAAACACAACGACTATCGCCAACTGTCGTCTACAACTTCGCGACCAATCGGCTACGCGATCGACTTTTCGTAACACTCCTGTTTTTACGGCTAGAGGATTTCAGGACGGCCCATTCCAGCTCTACTACCGACAACACGACCAATTCGACCCGCCCACGACAAACGATTTATTTCTGCCAACGTCAGGTGCTGCCAGCTGCAACTGCTGAAGATACTGCATGATTCTGGCGTAATGGAGACAAAACAGGTTCACTTCGAGCAACGCATATTTTCCGTCTTGGTTTCTGGTCTACAACTGCTGGTTCGCCCTCGAAGAATTTTGGGCACGTCACACCCGGTTTCGTCATCGAAATTTCCACACCGACGCAGTTTTCAACTGGACTTCTACGTCAACGTTCGTTTTCAGTGGGAATTAACACCTGGTTTCGTTTGTTTTCATCTCAGCGCATCGTCGGGAACTTTTCTGGTGTACTTTCTTGGAGGGGGGGAGAAAGTGCTTTGCACTATTTCTTTCCTTGGCGTTTTCTCGGTCCTTTCTGACTTTGTCAGGTTGCGTCAGCACGACGGACGATCGCGATCACACCGACACGATCAACGGCTTCTGCTCAATCGCGATTGAACTTCGCGTCAGCAGGTTCCCTCCAAAATCGCATCTGCCTCGACCGTCAGATTCGCACCTGTTCAATCAACGGACCACATTCCAACTTCCACTTCACTTTGGGCCAGTTCAACCACGTCCATCAGATCGATATCTGGCAGCATCAACGGCCGACATTCCAACCTCTTTTTCAAATTCGCCCAAGGGATTTCAGCCGTCGGATTTGTCAACGGGAGTGTTGTGTGGCCCCGTCCTCGCTTGGGCGGAGCCGACTTTGTGGTCGGGTGCGTGGGGGAGATGCAGCCGACCTGCAGCAGTGGGCACGGGGGCCACTGCAAGGGCGCGGAACTTGAGGGCGTCTGGCTGGAGGGCGCCGAGCAGGTGGACGCCGACCTGGGCGTCTGCTCGGCGTCCCGGGCGCCTGGACGCCGACTTGGGCGTCTGGACGACGTCTGGGCGAGTGGACGCCGACCTGGACGTCAGGACGCCTACTTGGGGACGTCGGGATGGGCGTGGCCGGCGTCCGACTGGGCTGGGCGACCAGGCGGGGTTGCCCGGTCGACCGGGATACCCGGGCGACATGTGCGAGCGTCGCCGGGGTGGAGTCTGCGAGGCCGACCTCGGGGGTGGTATCCCGAGGTCGACGTGGCTGGTGGGCGCAGTCGCTGGCGTGGAGTCTGCCAGGCGTCTGCGCTGTGCTCGTGACAAGGCGTGGAGCACCAACCAGCTGCGCGCATCTGCGAAGCAGGTGCACCGTTGTCCTGCGGGTGCAACGCTGTGCAGCCGACTTGCTGCAGCGTTGGCCCGCCACGGACATGCAACGTTGGCGCGCCGCCTCCCTGCAGCGCTGGAGCGGTGCGAGCACTGCTGCGCTGGAGCGCGGTCGACCGTGCTGCGCTGGAGGTCGACCAGCAGCCTAGCTAGCTCTGATGTAGTCAGTGTTGCCAATGTTGTTGCAATCATTCTGAACTTCCATTGTGATGCTTTGCTAGTGGAACTCTTGCAAAATCTCCCCGTGAATGTGCAAGCACACGAGCAAATGATTAAGGAACGAACGCAGAGCTACCTCTCACGCACGTGCCTTCCCCGTAGTCAGGCTCCCGTTGCTAGAGTTATCTCCGCATGGTGCGGTGAGCGTGGACGACACCGCGACGTAGTTCAGTCTAGCCGACTTTGCACTTCCCGACTGTGTTCGAGCTGTGCGTTAGCCTCCATGGTAGGCGTCGCAGGTGACGCCGGGGTGGTGGACACCCTGGAGGCACGGCTGGAGAACGCGAGGAGAAAGCACGAGGCCAACGAGTATGGCGACCTGCCGTGGGCGGTCGTCGAGGCCGGGCTCCGAAGCATGTGGGCGTCGGAGCACCCTTCTCGGCCTGCTTCTCCTCGACCGGTGAACACCGAGGGCGGCGTCGACGTGGGCGTCAACGCCGGGGGAGGCCAGGTCGGCAGCAGTGCGGGAGGCACGTCGAGGCAGAGAGGAGTGATACACGCCGGTGAAGTCGGCGGCGTTCAGGCGCGAGGAATGCAGTCGTCGGCGGCTGCACGGACCTCGCAGGGCGACGTCGGAGGCCGACGAAGTGGATTGGCGCCGATGTCGGCGTCACACGTGACAGCGGAAGGGATAGCGCCGAGCTACGGCTACTTCAAATTTCCGCCGGACAGGATCCAGGTCACCCCCCCGCTGGTCGGTCGACCGGACATTCTCACCTGGAAGGAGGCAATCGAGCCTCAGCTGGAGATGGCCGGGCTGATCGGCTTCGCTCGTGGGATTGTGGAGACGCCGGAGGAGATCTACCCCGACTTGCGTGCGGAGTTTCGCGCCGTGCAGCTGCTGACCTTCATGGTCATCTCACGGTGCTGCTCGCCGGGCGTGCAGATCGCCTTGAAGTGGTGCAGGGAGCACCTTGACGCCGGGCACCAGGCGTGGCACTTCATCGAGACGACGTACCAGGTCACCGACGACCTGTACATCGGCCAGCTCGAGGAGCAGCTGTCACACCTGCGGATGGGCGAGCAGGAGACGGCGACAGACTACTGCAACCGAGCTCGGCGCCTTCTCGCCATGATGAGGATGGCCGGCGTGAACTACTCGACGGCGTCGTACGTCACGCATGTGATCAAGGGCCTCACGAGCAGCTACAACCTGCTGAAGCGGCTGTCAGTGGCGCCGAGCACGCGGGCGACGCTCAACGAGGATTCCCTCACCTCGTACATCCTGCAGGACGAGGCGATGCAGGAGGCCGAGAAGTCCACGGAGCTCCTGCTGCAGGCGAACTACGTCGCCCCGGCGAAGCAAGGTAGCCGATCAGGGCAGCGCGGCAAGCCTGGCAGCGGTGGTAGCGGAGGTGGGAAGCCGGCCAAGGACGCCGACAAGGGCAAGTCGGCGAAGGAAGGCGGTCGCGGAGGAGGAAGTCGGCGTCGGGAGTGCTGGATCTGCCGCAGCCCCGACCACCTCTCCTTTGAGTGTCCCGACCGTAGTGAATCCGACGACGATGACGACGCCAAGGGAGGCCGCGGGAGGTCGTCCACGTCGAGGAAACCAGCCGCGCAAGGAGAAGCAGTCGAACAAGTCGACCTCGGCGAAGGACGCCGACTCCTCTGCTGGCGGCAAGGGGAGCGACGACAAGTCGGCGTCGTGCTCCCTGGTCGGCGTCGTGGAGCCGACCGTCTCACTGGCGCCGGAGGCCGGTGAGGACTTCCAGGCGATGGCAGCAGCGGTGCAGGCGAACCCGGCGGTGGTCCTGCTGGACAGCGGCTGCTCCCACCACCTGATGGGGACGAAGGAGGTCTTCGTCGACATGGGGCCGAGCGGCGACGTGAAGCACGTGCGCGGCTTCAATGGGGCGCTGCAGGACGTTCGCGGCCGTGGCACGGTTGCGCTGCAAGGGGAGGCCGGGAAGCGGGTGCTCATCCCCGACGTGCTGTACGTCCCCGGCGTGCACGCGAACCTGCTGTCATCCGGCCAGCTGAAGGAACACGGCGTGAAGCTGAAGGAGGACGGCGACGGCATGCTGCTCGTCTCGGCGACGGGCGACGTGCTTGGTCGCGCAACGTACTCCGGCCGGGTCCTCTGCACCGACCTGCGTCCTTGCCCGGCGTCCCCTGCGGCAGAGGAAGTTGCCCTGCGGGCCATCGTCTCGGCGACGCCGGACAGACTGCACGCGAGGCTCGCGCACGTCGGCATGGATACCATCCTGAGCTCGGCGAAGCACGAGGTAGCCACCGGGCTGGACCTCAAGTCGGCGTCCGGCGCTGCCTCGCCTTGCGTTTCGTGCGTCGGTGGGAAGCTGGCACGGCACACCTTCCCCGACAAAGGCTCCGACGCCAAGGACGCCCTGGCCGTCGTGCACATCGACCTGTGCGGGCCGTTTCGCGTGGCCGCCAAGGATGGCAGCCTGTACTTCCTGCTGCTGAAGGACCGCAAGACCCGCTACGTGTGGGTGAAGCCGGTCGCGCGGAAGTCGGATGTGCTGCTGGAGTTCCAGAAGTGGCTGGTGCTGGTGGAGCGGCAGACGAAGAAGTCGGTGTTGCAGCTACGCTCTGACTGGGGAGGGGAGTTCCTCGGCCGGGAGTTCACTGCCTTCGTGGACGGAAAGGGGATCGTCCACGACCTGACCTGCCCCTACACCCCACAGCAGAACGGCATGGCGGAGCGGGAGATGCGGACGGTGGTGGAGTCGGTGCGGACGATGCTGCTGCACATGGGTGTGCAGCACCACTGGTGGCACCTCGCTCTGCGGCAGGCCGTCTGGGTCCGCAACTGCCTGGAGCGGTCGGCGACGCCGGGGACGACGCCATACCAGCTGCTGACCGGGACGAAGCCCGACCTGTCACTGGCGCGCGTGTGGGGCTGCATGGCGCAGTTCCTCATCCCCGAACAGCAGCGTGGCGGGAAGCTGAAGCCGAAAGCCCAGTGGGGCCTTCATCTCGGCGTGTCGGAGGCGAGCAAGGGCTGGGAGCTCCTCGACATCGCCGCCAACCGGGTGGTCACCACGTCGGACGTGGTGTTCTACGAGGATATGTCGCTGGAGGTGTGGAAGTCGGAGCACGGGCCGGTGTCAGGACGGACGCCGACCACCCCACCAACCGACACCTCGGCGGCGACGCTGCCTCTGCTCGCCGAGGTCGGTGAGCTTGCTGATGAGGACGCCGAGGTCGTCCCCCCTTCCCCTGCCCCTCCCCTCGTTGCTGATCTGCATGGGCTAACTACGGCGTCGGCCTCCGGCGATGAGGGGAGCAGTGGGGCGTCGCCTGTGGCGCCGACCAAGAGCATCGCCGGTGGCCGCCGTGACGCCCAGCAAGTCGGCCTGGAAGTGAAGTCGACAGAAGGGACGCCGGGGAAGCAGCAGGCAGCAGCGCGGCCGACCCAGGAGCAGTCGGCGACCTGGCAGTCGGCAGGGGAGCTGACCGCAGGGGAGACATCAGTCGGGACGCCGACCGAGATGCAGCAGGGCGAGCCGACCACAGTGCAGCAGGACGCCGAGGACAGTGAAGCCGGCGAAGCTGAAGGGGAGCAGTCGGACGCCGGGCAGGACGACGAAATGGACGCCGGGCAGCCTGCACTGCGGCGTTCAGACCGAGTCCGGCGGCCGCCGGAGCGGCTCACCTACCATGTCTGCCTCCCACCGGCCGCCTTCACCACGGTGTACGACGTCGAGGACGACGACGATATCCTGTACGACGACGCCGACGAGGACGAGGAGTTTCCGGAGCTCGACCCCGACACGCACGCCGACCCCAAGCACTGCTGGGATGACGGTGAAGGAGGCGCTGGCGAGCTGGAAGGGCCCGGCGGTGAAGGCCACCATGGAGGAGGAGATCCGCAGCCTTCTCAGCATGGGCACGTGGGAGCTGGTCGAACGCCCGCCGGGAGTGAACGTGATGAAGAACCGGTGGGTGCTGACGACGAAGTACAACATCGACGACACCGTCGAGCGTGAGAAGGCACGGCTGGTCGTGAAGGGCTTCACGCAGGTGTACGGCGCCGACTACGACGAGACGTTCGCGCCGGTGGGGAGCTACGTGACGCTGAGGATCTTCCTCAGCATCGTCGCCGTCCTCGACCTCAACCTGATGCAGCTCGACATGAAGAACGCCTTCCTGCAGAGCAAGCTCGACTGGGTGCTGTACATGTCGCAGCCGGACTACTTCAACGACGGAACCGGCCGGGTGTGCAAGCTGCTGAAGAGCCTGTACGGGCTGAAGCAGTCGCCGCTGCTGTGGTACTTGGCGCTCAACGATGTGCTGGTCGGCGCCGGGTGGAAGAAGAGCCAGGTCGACGAGGCTCTGTACTTCAAGGTCGGCGACGACGGAGTGGCCTGCTGGGTACTGGTCTACGTCGACGACCTGCTCGCCGCCAGCAGCAGCGCCGCGATGCTGAAGGAGCTAAAGGAGCTGCTGGAAGCCGCCTTCGAGCTGCGCGAGATCTCGCCGGTGCAGAAGTACCTCGGGCTGGAGATCGTGCGCGACAGGTCGGCGGGGAAGCTGTGGCTGCACCAGCAGGGCTACGCCGACAAGCTGCGCAGGCGCTTCATCGACGAGGAGCAGACCGGGCGCACCCCGAAGACGCCGGTCTTGGTCGACGCCTACGCCGAGCTTACCTTCGACGACGAGGAGGCGCAGGAGCGCAAGGAGGAGGAGTACCGGCAGAAGGTCGGCTCGCTGCAGTTCGCGGCGACGACGACGAGGCCGGACATCGCCTTCGCCTGCAGCAAGCTGGGGAGCGGCCTCACGGTGAGGAGTGACCAGCACTGGTGCGAGGTCGACCGCTGCCTCGCCTACCTCGCCAACACGCGCGACACCGCCCTGGAGTTCGGCGGTGGACCTGAGTCGCTGGAGCTGGTCGGCTACGTGGACGCCGACGACGCCGGTGACAAGCAGAACAGGATGAGCACGGGCGGCTACGTGTTCGTCTACGGAGGGGCCGCAGTCTCCTGGTCGAGCCAGCGCATCAAGTGCGCGACGCTGTCGTCGACCGAGTCGGAGTACGTGGCGGCCGTCGACGCCGGGAAGGAAGGACGCCGACTTCGCTTCCTCCTGGCAGAGTTCCGGCAGCTGGACGCCGGGAAGCCGACTGTCCTGCGAGTGGACAACAAGTCGGCCATCACGGTCGCCGAGGGCATGGGGTTGACGGGCAACCTCAAGCACATGGAGCGGCGACAGGCCTGGCTGCAGCACATGGTGAAGCGGGGGAAGTTTGCGCTGCAGTACATCCCGGCCGCTGAGCAGCCAGCCGATTTTCTGACAAAGGCGCTGCACTACCCGGCCTTCAACCGGTGCTCCGTCGCAGTCGGCCAGGTGCGCCTGGCTGAAGTCGGCGACGGCGACAACGATGTGCAGCAGTAGGTGCCATGCCCTCTTGCATGGCTGGTGCGGTGACCGGCGTGCTGTGTGTTGTGTGCACGCCGCCGAGCTGTCTTCCGAGCAGTGCTGCCGTGTGGGCTGGGGGCCCAAGCGTGAACGCGGCAGGGGAGTGTCAACGGGAGTGTTGTGTGGCCCCGTCCTCGCTTGGGCGGAGCCGACTTTGTGGTCGGGTGCGTGGGGGAGATGCAGCCGACCTGCAGCAGTGGGCACGGGGGCCACTGCAAGGGCGCGGAGCTTGGGGGCGTCTGGCTGGAGGGCGCCGAGCAGGTGGACGCCGACCTGGGCGTCTGCTCGGCGTCCCGGGCGCCTGGACGCCGACTTGGGCGCCTGGACGGCGTCCTGGGCGAGTGGACGCCGACCTGGACGCCAGGACGCCGACTTGGGGACGCCGGGATGGGCGTGGCCGGCGTCCGACTGGGCTGGGCGACCAGGCGGGGTTGCCCGGTCGACCGGGATACCCGGGCGACATGTGCGAGCGTCGCCGGGGTGGAGTCTGCGAGGCCGACCTCGGGGGTGGTATCCCGAGGTCGACGTGGCTGGTGGGCGCAGTCGCTGGCGTGGAGTCTGCCAGGCGTCTGTGTTGTGCTCGTGACTGGGCGTGGAGCTCCAACCAGCTGCGCACATCTGCGAAGCAGGTGCACCGTTGTCCTGCGGGTGCAACGCTGTGCAGCCGACTTGCTGCAGCGTTGGCCCGCCACGGACATGCAACGTTGGCGCGCCGCCTCCCTGCAGCGCTGGAGCGGTGCGAGCACTGCTGCGCTGGAGCGCGGTCGACCGTGCTGCGCTGGAGGTCGACCAGCAGCCTAGCTAGCTCTGATGTAGTCAATGTTGCCAATGTTGTTGCAATCATTCTGAACCTCCATTGTGATGCTTTGCTAGTGGAACTCTTGCAAAATCTCCCCGTGAATGTGCAAGCACACGAGCAAACGACTAAGGAACGAACGCAGAGCTACCTCTCACGCACGTGCCTTCCCCGTAGTCAGGCTCCCGTTGCTAGAGTTATCTCCGTAGGATTCAGCTGAAGAGGGGATCTACGAAATCCTCGCTAGTGTGGGGCTTGTTTCAGTGCACGGCTGCCTTCTTTGGAAGGTGGGAGAGTGTAAGGAATTACAATTCCTTACTGTACTCGCACTTTAGCGAGTACATCCCGAGGGTGTCGCGACGAACCTGCGATGCCTATTTCGTCGCACCGAACCACCCCCGAGTCGGCCTCCGCTCCAATCGTAGCCATCACCGAGCCATCCCATCCCGAACCCCCCGCCTAGCTAGGTTTTCCCCTATTTAGGCCTCGCTACTTCATTGTTCAGTCATTCTGTAATCAGTTCATTCTCGTTATTCGATATCTGCGCACTCTGACAAGTCACCCATATGTGAAATACGACCCAAAAAATTACCGTAACCGCCCGTGTAATAGATCTGAACTTAAATTGGTTTCGCCTGCAGCTTTTTTGCACACCTTCGACCTTGCCTCGGCTCACTGCAGCACCAGGATGACTGAGGCCCGCGACTAATCCCTGAGCCATTGGCGCGAAACCCGCTTGCCGAGCCTCAACGCTCCCGCTGTCCGCTTAGCCGCAGCGTGCCGTAGCCCTTGGTTCGGGGTCGATAAGAACAGGTCGCGTCAGTGATTTTGTCATCAGCCCATGGTGTCCAAACGCCATGTCATGCCCCCCCCGTCAGAGGGCTAACCTGATCAAATTCGCATAAATTACACATGGAACCGCAAAGCCCAGGTGTGACTGTCTACTCTCATGCTTCGGAGGCTTAGAACTTTCCACGGTAGCATTTCGAGCCACTGTTTCACAATTTGTGGGCCCGACTGAACCACCGTGAAGAGTTCTCACGATTTCGATAGCCACGTCATCTACTGTAGAGCATTGCGGGAGCTTCGGGATGTACTTTGTTTGCTTCGGATGCCATTAGGTCCGCCAGAGCCAGACCCACATGGCAAACGAACAGGCACCAGAGCTAACCCTAGCCTCGACACCAAACCTGGAACTCCCGTCGCCGACGGTAACTCCTACTTCCGGAAACCACCGTCAACTAGAGCGGCTCGTCGCTGCTCATCAGCATTGTGTCAGAACCGGAACTGCCTCGAGTTCAAATCCCCCTCTGACAGCCATTTCATGTAAGTTGAATCACATCGTTCTGTACTCACACAGCTCGTTTGCTTCCCCCTTCCTCAAGCCTCCAATTCTTTGCACCTGACTGCTGATGGCCGTGAAAACCCTCGCTGCGTGCAGCAAGGCTGACCCCGACGACCTCTTCTACTGGGAAGAGGACCACGGAACCGTTCCAGCAGGACTGAAAAGCCACTACCTTCCTGCTGCCTCCGCTTCCGCCTCTCCCAGCTGGAGCGATGCAGCACGCAAGCGATCCACGCCTGCTGCTGCTGCTGCTGCTCCAAGTGCCAAAAAGGCACGGATTTCTGAAGATTCGGAAGACGAATTCTCGTTTATGAGCGAGTTGGATCTTCTGGAATTCCGTCAACGGTACTTAAATCCCGAAAGCATCTGCAGTAATGAAGGAAACGTGCCCTTCCTGTCCAAGGACGAGTTTCTCGCTTCCACAGGCAAGGAATCGCCCTGGATTATGGTTGAAAAAACTGCTGCCAGTAAGAATGATGCTAACAAGAGCAACAGGAGTTTCGTGATGGTCTCCACCTTCAGCTCCAGCAGTGCAACCAGCACGAGCTGCGCATCTGTGCAAATACCTGCTGCAAAGGGCAGCACAAAAGATTCAGTGAAAAAAACTCCAGCAGTAATCAGGCCTCACAAAAAAATGTTCCCAAAAGTGCAGCACGGAGCTCTAAGGTAACAACAGGAACAGGGAAGAGCAGGCAGCAGGGTGCTCAAGAGCATGCTTCTGCCTGCCGTGGTCGCTCTCCTGTTGGACTGTCCAACCTGAGGAAGGCTTCAGCTGCTGTTGTCCCTGTTGACGCTGCTACTGCTGCTGCTGATGCTCCTAAGAATGCGAACATAAAATCAAGGGGAACGCCAAGTTCTGATAAGGATGACGCAGAAAAGGTAAATGTGGAAGGGATTACAGCACATAAGTCATCACATGGGAAGGCTAGAGGGACGAGGCGGATGAGGAGGTGGGTGAGTAGAGCTTGGTCAAGCGTAGCCTTGAATAAATGGCACAATGGCAAGTAAGGCAAAGCTGGTGGAGGTGATGTGGAATGATGGTGGTAGGGGTACGCCCCCTTTTTTTCATCCTGCCTGGCAGGATGTTATGGGAAAGATGGAAATGAATGGTGGATGGAGAGAATGGAATGGTACAGGTGCCAATTTAGACCTAGTAATCATGTCTTTTTTAGTAATATCAATATATGCATCGTCTTTTCATGTTCTGGTATGGATGGGGGTGAATGGACAGCATGGAATGAAGGAACCCTGATTTTCAATTGCCAAACCATAGTGGCAAGAATGAACATCAATGGTCAAGTAGGACACAACACAGAAATGTTGATTTAACCTAAAAACTTTGAAGCAATGAGAAGTGATAATCACTTGTTATTGAAATGAGTAAAGAATCAACGATTCCAATTTTCAAAGTGACCAACATGATTGGGATGACAACAGAATATGATATGAATGTGGAATGAAAATTTACGGCCATGAGAATGAATAGAAGCATCAGCAGCCATGAGATTGTAAGGGACTCAGGGCGTGAACGGTCCATGCCTAAGATGTGACTTGACTTATGCTCTCACTGCCATGTTCCCACTGCCATGTTCCCACTGCCATGTTCCCACTGCCATGTTCCCACTGCCATGTTCCCACTGCCATGTTCCCACTGCCATGTTCCCACTGCCATGTTCCCACTGCCATGTTCCCACTGCCATGTTTTCACTGCCATGTTCCCACTGCCATGTTCCCACTGCCATGTTCCCACTGCCATGTTCCCACTGCCATGTTCCCACTGCCATGTTCCCACTGCCATGTTCCCACTGCCATGTTCCCACTGCCATGTTCCCACTGCCATGTTCCCACTGCCATGTTCCAACTGCCATGTTTTCACTGCCATGTTCCCACTGCCATGTTCCCACTGCCATGTTCCCACTGCCATGTTCCCACTGCCATGTTCCCACTGCCATGTTCCCACTGCCATGTTCCCACTGACATGTTCCCACTGTCATCTATAAGGGAAGGAAGGTAGAGGTCTTAAGCAGGAAGGGGTAAAATTGTGACAGCCGTGTCTTATCCTTCTATCACTATTCCCCATGAACCACGGTAGGCTTACATGGTCACTCCCGTTTACAATCATCATCCTGTTGCCATTCTTGCTTCCAGCTTCCCGTTGCCGTTTCTCACATCAATTCTCCGGTGTTTGCCATTGCCACTTTTCTTGTTGAATCTCCCCATTGTCCCCTATTCAGCCAACTTGATGTGCTCTGAAGTCTGGGATTACATGGGGTGATGTGCGTGTGGGATGCGACGAGGTGAGGTCAGTGTGAGATGGGATGCCATGTTTCACATCCCGCCTTTCATTCTCATTTGTCAGTCCACTTCCCTTTACCATCCTGGTGCTTTACATTTCCTTCTGTCCTGTTCAGTCAGCCTGCCGTCAAACTTTCCTAGCCAAATTTCCATTTTGATTGGCATACCGAATTTTTACGGTCACTTTCCTCCCCAATTGGAGGTGGGAGTGGGGAGCATGGTGTGAGGCAGGGAGGGTGGGGATGGGAGCATGGTGTGAGGCAGGGAGGGTGGGGATGGGAGCATGGTGCGAGGCAGTGAGGGCACGGTGGGTGGAGTGTGAGGCATCACATGGACCTTGCAAGGTGGAGTTGGAGTGGAAAAGAGAATGGTAGGTGGAGGGATGAGAGGCGAAAGGGGGTTACCATTCCACTCAACTCAACTTTCCATTCCCCACTATCCCAGCCTACTTCCTATTGCCGTTGTTCCTGATAATTTCCTATTGTTACTTTCTCACTCATGTCCGCATTTTTATCAGCCAGTCACCTTCCAGTGCTGTTTTCATATTAGTCGGTGTTTGTGGAATGGAGGAGTAATGCAGGATGAGGGGAGTGTGGAATGGTTTGACGTTGGGTCGTTGTTGTTTTGTCTCAGTTTCCCATTGCTTTTCCAGATTCACCTAACTCTTTGTCATTGTCACATCATTCTCCCATTGCCATGCTTCCATACTCATCATGCAACTGTCATGTTCCAATTGCCATATTTCCACAACATATTTGCATTGTCATGATGATTCCTTGATCATCCCTTCATCAAGAATTTTCCACGGCTCAAATGCCCCATGCCATCTTACCAATGTCACTTACTGTTATTATTTTTCTTTATCAATTTCCCGTCAGCAATTTTCCAGTATTTTTTTCTGTTTCATTTATCTTTTTTTTTTTTAATATTTCTGTCAATCTTGATTCTCCTTTTTTTTAGGTTTTCCTTCAGTCTTATGTTACTCTTATTGTCAAGTTCTTATGTCACTCGCATCGTCAATCTCTTTTTGAAATTTCTTCTTCTGTCAGGTTCACCACTGTCAGGTTCCCCACTTGGCCTTCTGACTACCATTGATTATGCTCCATTGATGCATGTTACCTGCCCCATCCCAGGGGAACGCCATTCCTGTCTCCTCACTTCTTCCCCCATCAATCTCCCCATCACAATCCTTTCCTCTGCCATGCGTTCTGTTCTGGCATGTCAAATCATGCCTGCTGCTTGCACATACCTACTTGCTTAAAAGTGCATGATATGCATGTTTGCTCATTCCAGTTCGTCCCCCCATACACAATCATCATATTTCTACACTCATCTCACTCTTTCATTCCCACCTCATTCTCCTCATAACATTCTCATGCTCCTCATAAACCCATTCCATTGATCCCATTCTTATGCTTCTGATCAACTTACTGGCCCATCATCATTGTTCACTACCTCCTATTCCACTATCAGTTTTTCAATCAAGTCCTCATTCCCATGCTTCCAGACCACGTCCCATTGCCTTTTGCTTGTCACTCACCGCTGCTTGTCATTTTCCCACAGTTTGCGTTTTCCACCACTCATCCCTGACCCTTCCACCACTCGTCCCTGAGAATGCTCTCAGTTCTCATCGCACAAGGCTCTCTTCCCTCTGTCAATGTGCACTGGTTTTCTTGCCACTGTCATGTGTAGTTGTACGAGATCAGAGAGCTGATATGGTCTGTTTATCCACAGCCCCCTTCCTACATGTAGTCTTCCCATTGCCATGTTCTTATTGACATCATCCCACTCTCATCCCCCCATCGTCATGATTCCATCATTACCATTTTGTCAGCATCGAAGGGTGATGTCACCACTGCCATGCTCCCATTGTCATTGCTCACAGCTGTCTTCCCCCAATCATCAGTCTATTCTCATCTCCTTGAACCTCACGTCATTTCTCTTCCTACTATTGCTTCTTACTGTCAATCTACCAACATCACTGTTCGCTATAACATTTTCTCATTCTCAACATTCCGTTGTCAAATTTCAGCTGTCGCTTCCTGTGATTGCAGCAGCATGTGACTTCTGACCTTGTCTTGCTCTTCATGTCATGCCACACGGCTTCACCCACCCAGCACCACATGGGGGCATCACCACATCAGCCGTGCCCATGTCTTGAACTCCAAGACTGCAAGTCGTACTGCCAGCCGCTCAGTATGACGTGCCCACATCCTTTCCTACACAACGGTCATAACCTCTGTGACCTGGACTGGACGTGTTTTTTTCCCGTTCTAGGGCATGGCTTGTAGAGCCGTGATTAGTGTGACCTGTATGGTATGGCTTGAGTTATAGGAAAAGGATGGTTAACCTCTAGCTTCGAGCATGGCCATTTTTAGGTTACACCTTTTAAGCACTTTGCACTTCTATTTGCCTGGTGATATTCTCAAGTTTCTGGTGAGTGAGCAGCGCAGAGCGAGAGTTACCAGTATGAGCAATCAGGTTAATATCATATTTTATGAGTCGTACTAAAATTGTTTCAGCAACCGTAATGCACCGCACCCAAACCTCGAGCGCACAACTCCTCGGCCGTGCTGTAGCTGTTGTTGTCCTCCCCACGCTCGTATGAAGCTCATAGCGCCATCGGCGGCCGACGCATCCACCATCAACCCAACCCAAGTCAACCAGCGAATCGCTCGTCGCCCATCCACCAGCTCGCACTTCGCTAGACCTCCGCGGCTTAGCGATTTAACGGCTCAGTGCGGCTCATCGTTTGAACTGCTTGGCGGGGCTTAGCGCGGAGTAGTAGCGGAGCGGGGAACGGAGAGCGCAATGAGGACAATGCGGGGAGCGCAGCAGAGTGGCGGCAGCGACGCGCCCACGCGGAGAATCAGGCTTAGCGCGCGGTTGCGGGGGAAGGAAGGTTGAGGTGTGCTCCGCAAGCGCGTTGGTGTGAGGCGTCGCTTTCGCGCGCGCGGGGGGTGTTTCGACACGTCGAGTGCACCTCGTGGTGCAACTCGCACGATAAGATGCGCGCTCGCGCTTAGCCGCGCGTCCCCTTTTTAAGCACCTCGCGGCATGCCATGTGCGACCCTCATTTCGCTTACCTCATGTGTGCGACTCGTCCCCATCCATCTCTTGCCTTGTGCGCACCAATCCTATCCACGTAGGGATCTGGGCGGGGGGGCGGGGGGCGGGGGGGGCGCAGAGGCGCGGATGGAGAGCAGCGCTTTTCGCGCGCATTCCCGTCCGTCTCGTCGCGCACTCACACCGCCCACCTCTCCGTGCTTATCCGCACCGCCTTCGCGCACACTTGCCTTGTCCGCAAACCCCCCCGCTCTCCGCGTGGCGAGCGGCTGCTTCGGTCCGTTGCCTCGTCTGTAGCGCGAGCAGCGCTGGTTTGCGCGAGCGCGGGGACTGGGCGGGTGGAGGCGGAAGGTGGCTGAAGCAGGGCGGGGAGCGCGGAGGGGCGGGTGGGAACGAGCGACGGCGGCGGGGCGGCGAGCGCGGAAGAGCGGCGTTGACGCGCGGATGTGCGATGGCAGCGCGGATGTGCGATGGCAGCGCGGATGTGCGATGGCAGCGCGGATGTGCGATGGCAGCGCGGATGTGCGATGGCAGCGCGGATGTGCGATGGCAGCGCGGATGTGCGATGGCAGCGCGGATGTGCGATGGCAGCGCGGATGTGCGATGGCAGCGCGGATGTGCGATGGCAGCGGGGCGTGGCATCCCGTTACAAGCGGCCTTGATTAAGCACATGGTGATGCTCCCCAGGCATGTGGGAAGGCAAGGGGCGATGTGCGCAAGGGGGTTGGGCAGCAGAGGGGGAATGGGCACAGGAGTTAGGGATGAGCAGCGGATGGGGAATGGGCACAGTGCTGTGCTGGCAGGCCTGGCAGCAGTCAGCCCAGGCAGCACAGTCGGCACATGGCGGCACATGGCGGCACATGGCGCTGCTTAAGGGTGTACAAACGAATACGAATACGAATATGAATACTTTTGAGGTCGTCTTAAGGCACTCTCTCACCTCGTTTCCTCGTTCTCATGAACCCACGACATCATCACACTGCCATGCTCTTCTTGCCATTCACCCCTTTCAATGGTCATCTTGTCACGACTCCATTTTGTTGTAAAAGTTTCTCTAGTGTTACCTCCCCTGATTACCTTTTTTATATTCTCGTTCCCCCATACTCTCCCTCTCTTGCATCCCCACTTCGTATAGTCAAATTGGTCCTATTTCATTGTTCTTATCCCTTTCCCATGAGACGACTTTTGACGCGCGTCAAAAGTCATTGATGTTATCCCTTTGTCATGCTCGCATGTGCCATTTTTTCACACCATTTTCTCATTCAAAAAAGGGTGGGGCGTGTCTGAGAGGGCGGAGAGAGGGAAGATGGAGAATTCAAGCAGGACAGGGGGGATTGGGGGATGTTGTGTAGCCTACAGGCGTTTCTTTTGCCTCCCATCCGCATTCCCCAGCGTCTCTGTTCCCATTCCCATCACATCCATCTTCCCCGCCCCCTGTTCTAATTGTTATCTGTGTGCATCATATCTATCGTAACCTGGCCTTGCCTTCCACTGCTTTCGAAATCTTTCCAATCAGCTTCCCGTTTCCACTTGCCCATCCTTTTTCCAGTGGTCATGTTTCGTGTTCATTCCCACAGCTCTGAGCTCACTATAGTTTACTTCCCCAGTCACCTCCGTTGTCATTTGCTGTGAGCCTTTAAATCATACTCCCATTTTCCCAATCAATTTGATGTTGCCACTTTCCAGTCTACTTCTCATTGTCATTTGTCCCGCTGCCAATTTCACCAAGCCACTTTCCAGTCAACGTTATTTATGCCTGATTTTTCACACAACTTCACATTCATTGTCCGAGCTGCATCTCTCCTTCCGTTATCAATTTCTGAGTCTTCTTATATTGCCATTTGTCATGCCAACTTCTGATTGCCCAGTTTTCAAATGATTCTCCATTTCCATTCTGCTTCCTATAACCATGTTCAAGTCAACTTTCTATTGTAGATTTTCTTGTCAACTCACTCCATTTTTTGTTTGTCCAGCCACCTTCCCATTGCCATGTTCCCAGCCAATTTCTGCCTCTGCCATTCATCCTTGTTGGCACTGCGTCCCCAGGCATCGGCCACACAAACTTGCCCATCTACCTGTCCATAATCCCAGCAGCCATCTCTCTTCCCCAGTTATTCCTTTGCCTGCGTGCCTCACTGCCATGCATTTCCACCATTCCTGCCATGCACACGTGGTACAACAAAAGTCCCGAGTCATATTCCATTCCCATTCACGCCCATCTTCCATTGAAACATTTCCAACATAATCTGTTGTCATTGTCATTTTCCCAATGAAGTTCTTCAGTTCTTCGTTCAACGTCTCATTGGTATTTGTCCTGCCAATTTTCCGATGGCACGATTGAACTCACACCTGCATCTCCACTCCCCACTGCAATTTGCCAAGCCTGCTATGCCTGCCATCCCCATGTGGCACTAAAGCATATAGGTGCCAGTCCGTTGCATGTATCTTAGCCTGCCAACCACTACGTACCATGATCTTGCTCCAAGTTAGAGTTTGCACATGTACGCCGACACCCTGCACCACACTGATGTTGGACATCCACTTCCATATCAAAGTGTTGTAGTTGCTGCAATTGCTTTTGATACCTATGTAAAGTACGGTAGTTGCTGCTTCGGTTTACAAATGTTTTTATTTCTGGAAATCTAACTACTTTGAGAGGCGGTGACTA
Organism: Closterium sp. Yama58-4; assembly: GCA_947470075.1. Lineage (NCBI taxonomy): Eukaryota > Viridiplantae > Streptophyta > Zygnematophyceae > Desmidiales > Closteriaceae > Closterium > Closterium sp. Yama58-4. The sequence goes on along the minus strand of CANIUD010000022.1, from coordinate 598,772 downwards.
AAATACGTTACAGTCGAAGACTTGTTCCCGCACCGTTCTCCATATCGGATTTTCCCTCTAGGCCTTGGAATTGCTGCGGAAGAACCCCGTCCCGTACCTCGATGCACCTGAAAGCCACCGCCCTGACACGAGGTTTGTGTTCCTACGAGGTTTTCGTTCCACCCGATGTTTGCGTTCCTCCCCTACACGTCACGCGATGTGCAGACTTTCCCTTCCTCGTCCCCTCCGCACCAATCCCCAGATTCGCAGTGTCATTCCCCGTCATTCGCCGAGCCAATTGTTCCCCCCAACCCACCTAGAGAGCTCCACGCTCCTTGCCACTGTGAGACACCACCAAATTCTCCCGACACATACCTCCATCGCACGCCATGAATCTTCTGATCAGACTGATTCAGCTGTGCGATCCACTACTTCCCCAGGTCACTCCTATCCCCTTATCGCTTCATTGTTTCTATTTAAAAACAGCGTTTGAGAGTTGCCTCTCACCTCTTTTCTTTTTCCTCTTTTATCCGCTTCTCTTATCTACTTCGCGCAACCATGACCTCGCACAAGACGATGAGGTCAGCAACGCATATTAACAACCTTTCCAACGACGTCCTCGCTAGGATACTATGGCTAACATCTAGGAATTGCGACTGTCACGCATGGAGGCCGAATCAGCAGCAGCAGCTCTTTTATTCGATCGTTTTAGATGACGCCTTTTTCCGTCTTGGCAAAGAGACGTTTCCACTTCCAACTCCCACCGCCGTTCCTAACGCTGACAAGATCTTCCTCATGTCGTTAGTGTGTCGTCGTTGGCGCGATCTAGCTCAACGTGACGTCTCCACCCTCCTCGTTTATAGAAAACATGTTATTTCCCGACAACATGTCTCGAGTGCCGTCGCTTGCTTCCCAAACCTCACTGATCTCCGTCTGTGCTACGGCAGCGTGGATAACCTAGACGACGCCTTCCTCGCCCACCTCGCATCGGCGTGCCCTAAGCTCACAATTCTCCATGTGGGACGCGCCGTCACGCAGCGTCTGAACGACTCCCAAGGGAAGCACCTGCACCCGATCACCGAGCCTGGCTTGGATCGCTTCTTCCAGCGATACACTCAGCTGGAGCAGCTTTCCTTCCTCTGCCTCCATCGAGACACTGTGCTACCGCCTTCCTTCTTCCAACTAACGCGTCTACACACCCTAAGGTTAGCAGCTGCATCCGCCTTAGAAGCTCCAGATCTGGAGAGCCTCGTCTCTCTTACCACTCTCCATATCGACTCTACGACGTTGAACGATGCGCAGCTCGCCAACGTACGTCGCCTCCCCAGCATCACTAACCTTTCAGTGTCTTCCCAGACCACCTCCTCTCTTGGTGATCCGAGCTCGCCTGCGTTCACCATCGCACAGCTACCATTGATCGAATCGTGGAGTACCTGCCAGCTGTTGCTGTCGGATTGGCCATGCACAAGTCTGGAACGGCTACGGATATTACACAGCCGAGATCTGAAGCGGTTTCTGAACGACTTTGCGAAATTGCTGCCGAGTATTTGTGAGCTGACCATTTTCGAATGCCCCCTCTTGGAGGAGCTACCTGAAAGTTTCTGTTCCCTGAAGCACCTCGAGACCTTGTTACTCTTCAGCTGCAACCAATTTCGCCGCGTGCCTGAAAACATTGGGAGCTTGTGTGCCCTGAAAACTCTGGGTTTGGAAAGGCTGCCGCTTGAGAGCCTCCCTGAATCCGTGTGCCAGCTCAGCTCTCTAGAGACCTCCCTGCTTTCGTGCGCCCCGATCCACGAGCTGCCAGCAGGGTTCGGCTGCCTCACAGCTCTCACAACACTCTGCCTTGGGCGAGTGGCGCTTCCAGCAGACATTGGACGCTTGAGTAACCTCCGGACCCTTGTTGTGAGAGAGAGCTCTCAGCAGTGCCATCTGCCGTCCTCGTTATGCGAGATCTCTTCCCTGACCAGCCTATCGCTTCACTAGTGCGAAGTGGAGGAGCTGCCAGAGGGCGTGGGAGCACTGAGCAACCTGCGCGAGTTGCACGTCTCATCCTGCTCTCATCTCACGGCCCTTCCAGCATCGTTGACGTGCCTGACTCGCCTGGAAGCTCTCACGCTCTCAGACTGCGCAAGTCTCACCTCCGTGCCCACAAGGTGGGACGGCCTCACGAGGCTCAAGTGGCTTGATGTGACTGCATGTGGCGAGCTGACAGGTCCCGATCAAGTCCTGCCTGCTTCGCTAAAAGCGCTCAGCTAGGGAAGAGACAGGCAGGCAATGCTTCTGCCAGACGTCTCCAGGTTGACGGGGCTTCGGGAGCTTTCTCTGATCAGGGTTGCCGTGGCCACGTGTGGGCTCGCTGTGAGCAGGAGTCTTTCTCATCTGGAGCGTTTGACTCTGAACCTGGGAGATGCGAACCAAACGCTCGCCGAAAACCATGCTGAGCAGCTTCCATTCCCATTGACCTTTCTTTCTCAGCTGCGCACCCTGCATATTCGCAACGCAATGAGTCTCCGAAGGCTGCCGGCTGATATCGGGTCAGCATTGCCGCAGCTGCGGGCGCTGACGATGTTCCATGTTGGCGAGTTGAGGGAGCTGCCAGCTGTCAACGGGAGTTGGGTATTGGCCCCGTCCTCGCTTGGGCGGAGCCGACTTCGTGGTCGGATGTAGGGGTGCAGCCGACCTGCAGCAGTGGGCGGGCTGGTCGACGAGGTTGGTCGACCTGCACGGGAGCCATTGCATGGGCGCCGACTTTGGGAGGGCGCCAACTTCGGGTGGTCGACCCGGGACGTCGACCAGCCCTTCTGGTCGACTTGGGAAGTCGACCAGACCTTCTGGTCGACCTGGTAAGTCGACCAGCCGTTCTGGTCGACCAGGAGTGACGTCGACTTGGAGCTGGTCGACCAGGGGATAGTGGTCGACCTGGGGAGGTCGACTGGAGGTGGCCGTCGACTTGGGAGGTCGACCGACACGTACCAGAGGGAGTGGTCGACCTGGGAGGTCGACCGGAAGTGGTCGTCGACCTGGGTGGTCGACGGGCACGCACTGGAGCCTCTGGTCGACCTGGTTGCCCGGTCGACCAGGTTACCTAGGTGACGAGGTGCTGCGAAGGCTTGCGATGGTCGCCCAGGTGGTTTTGGCGAGGACGACCTCGGTAATGGTATCCCGAGGTCGACGTGGTGCATCAGAAGCAGTCGTCAGCACGAAGTTGATGTGGTGTGTGCGTTGTGCAGGTGACGAGGCACTGCACGCCAATCGTCTGCGAGCACCTGCGAAGTAGGTGCGCTGCTGTCCTGCGGGAGCAACGTTGGCGCGCCGTCAACCTGCGACGTTGGCACGCCGTCGACCTGCAGTGTTGGCAAGCCGCGACTCTGCGCTGCTGGAGCGCGGTCGACCAAGTTGTGCTGGCGCGCGGTCGACTGTGCTGCGCTGGCAGTCGACCTGCTTGCATGCTAGCTCTGATGTTTCTTGCCTTGCCAACTTCTTTGTATCATTGTTGTCAACTTTCTCTAGTGAAACTCTTGCCAAATTGCCTTGTAAACTAGCAAGCAGTGTGTGCACTAGGAAAACGACTAAGGACCAACGAACGCAGAGATCATACGAGCACACGTGCCTAGCCCGTAGTCTAGCTCCCGTTGCTATAGTTATCTCCGCACCAGCGAGTGTCACGGCACTGCAGAGCCTGACGTTCTTGGAAGTCAACGTTTCGAACAAAATGGTTTCTCTGCCGCATGACATCGGCGCATTATCCCGCCTGCGGGAGCTGTTGCTCATGCACTGCACGCAGCTGGAGCATCTGCCCGCCTCCCTCACCCAGCTTGCCTGCCTCAACGAGATGTTGATTCTGCACTGCTCCATCCGCTCCCTGTGTCCCAACTTCTCACGGCTTGCACGGCTCAGGTCCCTTCATTTGCGAGGCTGTGCGCAGCTGCAGGCGCTGCCAGCTGACCTGAGTGAGATGAAGGCGCTGCAGGAGCTGATTGTGAAGGGGTGTGACCAGCTCACTGACATTGATTGGTCTGTGCTCCCCAGCAGCAGCATCATCTAGATGTTGAGGTTCGGATTTTACGGTAGGTAGACACCAGGTCGTTTAATGTGACAGTGATATGTAGCATCTTGGTTAAGACTTCTGTCAATTTACCCCAACACCCACTGCCTGCTTCCTTTGCTATGGTGTCATTGAGCCACTGGCCAGCCCAGGTACGCAGGAGAGGATTGACAAGAATCCTTAGTGACAGCAAAGGATGGATTTGGTTTGGGACACCTAGACTAGACTGGTGTAGAGGGAAAATGCTTTATTGGTGCTGTCATTGCCATCAATGTCATGTCACCCCTGTTGCTGTGGTGTCAGCATCATTGCCATCATTAGATTCTCTCATAACCCTACCTGCCTTAGACTGGGTTGTCGCTTTATTGTTGAGGTCTTCACTCGTCTTAAAACTTGTTTTACAATCAACTCATGTCAGATACCATATACCGTACATAACACATCCCTTGTATGTTGAAGTACGGTAAGTGGATATACCTGCACTGCACCTATAGCGATGATGACTTACATTGGCCGAAGGATTTGTTGTGGCACCAAAATCTATCTACGGTACTAGCAGTTGTGGAACTAATCAACAGATGCCAGGAGTTTCGTGGTAGTGCTTGTTAGGCACCTCAGTAGCGTTGAGCACTCTTAACCTGGAATGGTTTGAGGCAATCCCAACCTGATGGGAGACAGGGAAAAGGGGGGCCTAGATAAGTGGGGAACAACATATGAATGTACAGTATGTGACTCCTACTTGGAGCGACATGTAGCAAATGAGAGAGGAGGAAAACTTGAACCCCATAAAGGCCAGCCCGATTTATTTAAGAGTGAGTGAATCGACACATACTCTGAGTGAGTAGTCTATGGGCGTGCATCCCCCTGTCCCCCACCCATTTGTGCTCGCCCTTTCCCACCCTTTATGGATAGCCCACAAGCGGACGCCCCGGGATGAGCATGGCTGGTGGGGACTGGTAGCAGGTGCATGCAGGGTGTTGTGGGAGAGATGGCAGGAGAGGTGGAGGAATGTGGTCAGCTGGAGGGGCTACTGTGGGAGGCTCGTGGCTGAGCACGGAGAAGGATCTGCTGCAAAATAAAAAAGGCATTCCCCGATTCAAAGGTAAGGATTTGTTCCCAGTATAGCGTCATTGTACTCATAGCTTGGGTGTCCCTGTGTAAGTGGATGTTGGAGGGATGTTTTTTACCCCCATTCCGTGGTAATTTTTGCAGAAAATCACTCATGGCCTTTTCCATGTGGAGTTGCATGATGGTTGGTATACATCAATCAACTGCATATCATCATGCCTTCTCCTTGTGCAAATGCCTTCTCCTCCGTTCATTTTCATTCTCCCTATCAGTTTCCAATGTCATTTGCTGAGCTATCTGGCACTGGCATTTTCTCAGTCAGACTGGCGTTTTCTTGGCAGTTTCCCATTGCGCTTGGGCCAGCCAATTTCCATTTCATTCCATCTAGTCAACTTGCCATTGTCATTCTTCCATCAAAGACATGGCAATTGCCACCCAATAATTTCTATCTTTCCCAACACCGTCACTCTTCCTCCCGTTAGCGTTCGCAATAATTCCTGCCATTCTTCGTGTCAGTTGCCTTTGTCCCTCTCAATACATATTTCTTTCTTTGCCACTTCCTACCGGCACTGCTATTTCGTGCAACCCACCCACCCATCCGTCATCCCAGCACCCATCTCTCCTTCCCCAACATCTCCACTGCATTCCTGCCTGCCATGCCTACCATGCATGCCCCTGCCATGCCTGCCATGCCTACCCACGTGGGTCACCTTGATATTCAACGCACCTCTCCCAAGTCCATTGTATGGCAGTGCTCATGTGGTAGGGGATCAACGCAGTGAGATGGCAGTGAGATGGCAGCAGGTGGGATGAGGTTACATGGCAACGAGGTGAAATGTAATATGGCAGTGTAAGATTTTATCCCTCTCGCTGCTCCCTCTGCTCCCCCCACTCATACCACTCAGAACAGGGCAAATGTGGTATAGCTTCCCGTCTACTCTTTCCCCTCCATCCAGTCCGTCCGTCCCACTGATGCTCTTCAACATTCATGGCTGCCCTGTGACTGACTGCCATTGCAGCAGCCGTACCCTCTGCCATGCCAATGCCAATGCCATGTGCTTCTCCATGCCACCCTTCGAAAGCTCATATCGTCATGTGTAGCTATTCCATTGAACTTATTAGTGCCATTTGACATGCCATATTCCAATTTCCCATTCTCTTAGTCAATTGCCAGTTTGCCCTGTTTGCCACACACACATTGGTGTGTGTGGTAGTAGTGGTATAGCATGCATTGTTCATGTATCTTAGTTTCCCATTGCGCGAATTCCCCGTGTCGCCTGCGAGTTATTAGCTGACATTTTCTCCAGGGTCATTTTTTTCACTCTCAAAGTTATGTTCATTTTCCCACTTTCAGTCCCACCCTCCATCGTGGTACTGGCGTCTCTGTGATATATCCATACACTGTGTGTGTCACCCTTTGTAATTGTAACTTACATAGTGTTCTGTCGACATCCCCTGTGCATTCCCTTCTAAATGTTAAGGCCCATGCACGTGTGCATGATATGCCTGTCTGCCCATGCATGCACGATATACCTGTTTTTGCATGTGTGCATTATGTGTGCATGGTATGCCTGTTTTCTTATCCTCCTGCTTGTTGCCATCCGTCCATTCTCATTCCTCAGTCCGTTTTTCACGATCAAGTTCGTACCTTCCCGTTCCTATGACCAGTTTCCTTTAATCCCAACCCCTTAATCAAATTTTCGTGGTCCTATTTTCATGATCCCACTTTCTTGATATGATTCCGTTTTTCCTAAACACAAGAACTTATTGCAAGTATCCCGCTCCCACAATCTGATTCTCATTATCCCATTCGTTTGACCCAATCTCATTATCTTGTTACCGCTCTTATCTATACCCTGAACCATTCGCACAATCACATTGCAATGATCTTATCCCCATGATGCCATATGATCCCATTCCCAGCCATATGATCCCATTCCCAGCCATATGATCCCATTCCCAGCCATATGATCCCATTCCCAGCCATATGATCCCATTCCCAGCCATATGATCCCATTCCCAGCCATATGATCCCATTCCCAGCCATATGATCCCATTCCCAGCCATATGATCCCATTCCCAGCCATATGATCCCATTCCCAGCCATATGATCCCATTCCCAGCCATATGATCCCATTCCCAGCCATATGATCCCATTCCCAGCCATATGATCCCATTCCCAGCCATATGATCCCATTCCCAGCCATATGATCCCATTCCCAGCCATATGATCCCATTCCCAGCCATATGATCCCATTCCCAGCCATATGACAATTGTACCGGCCTTAGCTGGCCAGGGCGCTGCTAGAATGGGAGAATACAGCGGCATAGCTTGGCTTGTTTCTGGAACTCAGAGAATCCAACCTCTGGGAACTATGATGATGCGAGCCTGCCACTTTGTTTACCTTGTACATGTGCACTAGCGATGGTTCAGTGAGATGCTTCTGCACTTCATGCTAGATTGTAATTTGTTATACCCTATACAGAATTTGGTCTGTCTTTCACCACTTGACAGGTGAATAAACGACAGGTTGATAAATGATCCCCTATGGGCCTATGGCCAACTCCACCACCTTTATACGTAAAGCCGTATCACCTCCCTGCTCAAACTCAGGATAATCAAGAATTGGTTCGTTGAGTCTGCTGCGTTACGGTAGAAACTCAACTCCCTTCGATCAGTGGACAGGTAGTTGGTTGAAAAGACTGCGGGTAAGAGGAGTTACTGGAATCAAATATGATGCAAAGCAGAGAGATGATGGAATGAGCGTCCAGCAAGCAAATGTCATTCTACAGCCCAAACATGGAGAACCATTGACGAAAGCCATTGGTGATTACCATACCATATCTGCTTACTTGGCATGCTCAAATGCTTTCTCATGTGTGTGATGCATGCAATCTGGCATGACTGTGATGCATGCAATCTGGCATGACTGTGATGCATGCAATCTGGCATGACTGTGATGCATGCAATCTGGCATGACTGTGATGCATGCAATCTGGCATGACTGTGATGCATGCAATCTGGCATGACTGTGATGCATGCAATCTGGCATGACTGTGATGCATGCAATCTGGCATGACTGTGATGCATGCAATCTGGCATGACTGTGATGCATGCAATCTGGCATGACTGTGATGCATGCAATCTGGCATGACTGTGATGCATGCAATCTGGCATGACTGTGATGCATGCAATCTGGCATGACTGTGATGCATGCAATCTGGCATGACTGTGATGCATGCAATCTGGCATGACTGTGATGCATGCAATCTGGCATGTCTGTGATGTCTGCAGTCTGGCTTTGTGATGCATGCATAACTTCGATTGGTCACCTCCCCTCTCTTACACCAGTCTAACACTTGGCATGTCTGTGATGCATGCATTCAGGCAAGGATGATCCATCCATGCCCTTCCATGCATTCTGCTGCCTGCACTCATGAGTGCATCCCTTCCGCATGCCTCAGATTCTATTCTTTGCTCATGCTTTCTCCACACTCAGTTTCATACACCCCATTCCATTACAACAGCATCTGTTTGTGCCCATGCTTTTCTCATACTTTTCCTTTCTCATGCGTGCATGGCATGCATCCTTTCTCATAATCACATATTCACTCATTCCATATCCATTCCCATATCCATTGTCTTTTCACTTTCTCTTTTTCCATGATCAAGGTTCCATTCTCATGATCAAGTTCTCTTATCACCCTTTCGTTATCGCTGTTTTGTGATCCCAATCTCGTGATCTCATTTTAATGATCTGGTTCGATTTTCATTATCCCATTCGTCGCAATCTCATCATCCGATTACTGTGTTCTTCTTCTCACTATCAATATTTAATTCTCTTGTTCACGGGATCCCATTTTTGTGATCCCGGTTCCATGTTTATGTTCCCACTATCGCATTCTGGTGATTCCCATCCTCATGGTTCCATTCCTACAATCTCATGTGCATTATTATATTCTCACAAATCCAGTCATTCACTTGATTTGGATCTCACTGTAACCATTTCTTTGTTGTCACATACCATGATCCCATTCCCATCACCTCATCCTCATAATGCTATTCCCATAATCCCGGCCTTTTCATCCCATTCTTGTGATCACAATGTCACGTTCCTGTTTCACCATTCTCACATTCCGTTTCTCGGAGCACCCTTTTTTCCACATTCTTATGTGATCCAATTTCTTATTGACCATGGTCATGGTGCAAATATCATCCCACTTTCACTGTATTTTCTCATTGCCCTGACCTCACAGTCTTGATTGATCACATTTCCATGATCTCAATCCCACTATCCCATTCACATAGTCATATTCTTATGACCCTATCTCCTTCATCGCAATACCACGATCACATTCCCGTTATCCTAATCTCATGAGACCATTTTTATTGGTCCCATCCTTATGTTCCACTTCACATGATCCCCGTCTCATGATTTCGTTACTGTGACCCCATTCCAAAAATCTCACATCCACATTCTAATTCGCATGATGCGTCTTATTCTAACATTCTCAGCATCCTTATCTCCTGATTCCATCGTTTTAAAACAAGCCCGTCCATTCAAATCATCCTTGTCTCATTATCCTATTCCATTACTACATTCCCATCACTTTCCCTGCTTCTCATCATCGTCTCATGTGATGAGAAGCAACCATAGGGGTTACTTTCTGTACCATTTTCGACTATTCGATGGTTTGCATTTTCCACTGCATGCATACCGTGCACATGTGTTGCCTTGAGGTTACACATCGCTTCCATGCCGCCTCCATCACTCGGAGCCGGCATATGGAAATCACATGTGGCACCTTGAGGTCCCACTCTCGCCCTGCCATCCATGCCGCCTGACATGGGCCATCCCCGAGCCTTCCAAGTAACGCTGCCATGCCCCCCAAATGCATTGCCACGCTGTGCTTGCCGTGCCTGGATGGGTGGGGCGTGATGGAAGGCAGTGAGGGTGGATGGGTGGGGCGTGAATGAAGGCAGTGAGGGTGGATGGGTGGGGCGTGAATGAAGGCAGTGAGGGTGGGCTGGACGCGACACCCATCCATCAATCCCCGCATGTACCTCTTCTTCCCCAATCATTCCTTTGAATGCGTGCCACAGCATTTCCCATTTCCATTACACTCATCTTTCTTTGCAACCTTTCTATCATAGTTTGTGCCATTCCATTTTCCCAGTCACCTTCCATTCTCATTCCATGCACCTTCCATCTCCATTTTGCTGGAACTTCCCTTGTTACAAACTTCCCGCTGACATATTTCAACTCACAGTCCCAATTTCGTTCCTTCATTGCCGTTGCCATTGTTGTTGATCTGCCTGCCATGAACACGTGGCATTGTGGCATAGAGGCGCCAGCCAGTCCGTTGCCATGCCTGCCAACCAGCATCACCCTGTTCAGGCATGAGTGGGGTGGATGAGGCATGAGTGGGGTGGATGAGGCATGAGTGGGGTGGATGAGGCATGAGTGGGGTGGATGAGGCATGAGTGGGGTGGATGAGGCATGAGTGGGGTGGATGAGGCATGAGTGGGGTGGATGAGGCATGAGTGGGGTGGATGAGGCATGAGTGGGGTGGATGAGGCATGAGTGGGGTGGATGAGGCATGAGTGGGGTGGATGAGGCATGAGTGGGGTGGATGAGGCATGAGTGGGGTGGATGAGGCATAGTGGGATGGATGAGGCATGAGTGGGGTGCATGAGGCATGAGTGGGGTGGGATGTGAGAGGACAACTTCCCAGCCTTTTTCTTTAACAACCCCCTACCAGCCATCCTCTCACCCAATGCCATGCTCTCAACTATTCCCACTTCCCACTCAACTTCCCAGTGAAACGTTCATCAACCGCCCGTTTAGTTTAGTTTATCGTTTTTGCTTTTTTTTCTTCTTCTTCTCTTTTCTTCTTCTTCTCGCAAACTTTCAAGTGCCAGCGCGTGGAAGGTGCATGCACGAGGGGTGCGAGTCTGGGGGAGGGGTGTTTGTGTGTTCGGCAAGGCTCGTTTGTGAGCTGTTGCATGTGAGGCGATGCGTGTTATGCCATGGGTTATCTCATCACAGGTGTAGCATCTTCCTCTCACGGGGCAGAAAGGAAATTGCTGCAGTGAAGCAATTTGGGTGCAGAGAATCATGCAAGGAGAGAGGTTGAGGGTTAAGCGGGGGGAATTGGTTGGGTTGAGTGGTTTTCAGAGGAGAATGCTCCTCGTACAGGACCTGTTTGTTCATGTTATTCTTTTTTAAAATGCATGCAATTGGTTCGTGGAAGGACATTCGGGAGGAGAACAGCCATCATCAACACTCATTTTCTCATTGCAATGTTGACCGTTGGAATTTCAATTATCTACACTCTACCACCAGGTTGCCCTCAGTCAGTAGCATATCGCTTCAATTATCTCTCAGACTTGAAGATGAAGTTGCAAAAAATGTGCAAGCATATGTGTAGATGAAAATGCCACTATCTTACAAACTGCACCGTACATTGATGAGATTCACAACAATGTTAGGAATAAATGAGTACTTCCAAATTTATTTCCTTGATTTTGTTCGAAATTCCTAAAGACAATTGCTGTTTTGTTGGTGGAAAAAAAGAGTTTCGAGCTCCATCTATCTCACTGTTATCTTGATAACGAATCAGCACATAGAAGCATTCGTTTTTCTGGTGCTCATCCCGACCTTGGAACCTGCATGAACAACCAGCGTTTTCGGGGGAACCCTAGTTCCTCGAGATCTGTTTCTGGTACTCCGACGTTACCTCAGCTTCTGGCAACCGTCCGATCTTCAGTGCTGATCCGTGAGTTGCTAGGCGCCACGCCGCAGTACGATCCGATGGCCCCCAACTTAATCGCCTCCGTAGATTTCTCGGTCGCTTGCTTTCGCAGTTCGTTGACGCTGACGGAACGAAATTGAAGGCATAGCAGCCTCGAGCATGGACCACACCCACACGAACCCTACATTCAGTCAACGAGAAGCAGTGCCGTGCTTCCGCAGGCAAATCGCTGGTTCATCCTCAAGCAGTGGCGAGCTTGACGGAAGAGCGATTCGATTTCAGTTTGGGCAGCCGAAACGCTGAGGTTTTGCTGCCCAAAATCGACTTGGCCCTAGATGAACGAACCGCGACAATCTCTTCCGGCTATTCCGAACCTCGAGGCTATGCTTGGAGCATTTGTTTCGCACAGCTTGCCATTGGCTGCTCAACCCCTCCGTTTTTTCTCGTCCAATCACAACACAGAGCACGCCATTCCCGGGACGAACTACTTTCGCTATGGGCAGCAGACTTGCTTTCCACCACCACCGTTCCTTCTCTCCACCCGAGCTCCATCCACCTTTCCGCCTTGGAGTTGTCGTGCATTCCCAACACTACAAAGGCACTCGTCATTCTCATCATTCCACCACACCCGTTCGAGTTTTTACTTGCTCAGCCGTTCGAGTTCGTACTTGCTTCTGACAGCTATCACCTGGTTTCATCTCTCGGTTCTTGATTGTTGAAATTCCTAGTTGCTTAGACTCTTGCTCGTACGATGGCCGCGCGGAACGCCTCAGCTGTCCAGTTTACGAGCCCCTCGATTGATTACGAATTCTGGAAGGATTTCTCCGAGGCGGATGGCACGTGGCTGTACGCGCCGCTGACGTCCTTGGCCCTAGATCACGAGTTCTGGAACGATTTCTCCGAGGCAGACTGCACCTGGCTGTCCGGGCCATTGGGATTCTCGATGGGTGAAGACTCGCCCATCGATCATGCCTTCTGGGAGGACTATAGCGAAGGCGACCAGACATGGCTGTACGTCCCGGGCGTTCCCTTTGTTGAGCCCGTTGTGACCCTCACGTTCGGAGCTGCAGCTGCCACCAGCAACGCTCTGACCAGCACCAGCAGCCGCAGCAACGGAAGCAGCAGCATCAGCAGCGACGGCGACGACAGCAGCATCGCTAGCGTTGCCAGCAGCAGCACTGTCGGCAACAGTATCATTCGCAGCAGGAGCCTCGGCAGCAGCAGCAGCAGCAGCAGCAGCAGCGGCAGCGACGGCAGCAGGTCGAAGCGTGGCAGCAGTGGCGTGGCGTGCATGAGCAAGAGGCGGCAGCAGCGGCTGCACGCCGTTGCGGTGCGCGTGGGGCGGTTGAACGAGGACGAGCAGAGCACTGCGCGCTCCCCCCGTGCGTCGCTGGGCTTCTCCCCGCTGCGACCCACCAAGCCCGCGAGTCACCCGCGCAGCAACACGCCCACGCCCACGCACGTCATGGGTGCACGCGCTGCTGCCACCACCGCTGCTGTCACCTCCGCTACTGCGCAGATCGCTGCTGTCAGCAGCGCTGCTGTTAAGACTGCTTCCGTGAAGAGCGTTGCTGTGAAAAGCGTTCCTGTGAAGGCCGCAGTTTCAGCAGGCAAGGGAACGCGTGCATCTGCAGCTGCACCAGCCAAGGCCGCTGCTGCTAGAAGCGTTGCTGTTAAGCCTGCAGCTGCAGCAGCTAAAGGAGCGCCGGCCAAGGCCACTCGTGTGACGCCGGCAGGTGCTGTGAAGAGCGCTGCAGTGAAGATCGTTAAGCCTGCACCTGCCGCAGCTAAAGCAACGCCAGCCAAGCCTACACGTGTGACGCCTGCAGCTGCTAAGAGTGTTGCTGTTAAGAGCAGCCCAGTGGGGTCGATGGCAACAAAAGCAGCGGGAGAGAAGGTGAGGAAGCATGGTGATGGGAGGGCAGCACGCGTGGCGGCGCGTGTGGCATCAGGGAAGGCGGCGTTGGGAGGGGTGGAAGCAGCAGAAGGGCGAGCAGGAGGTGTGGGGTCGGGTTCAGGGCGTGGTGGCGGTGGTGCGAGTGGCATACCTCAGCCTGGGCAGAGCAGGGCAGCGCACACGGGTGCAGCGGCTAAGGCAGTGCAGGCTGCGCCTCACAGCACTCGTAAACCGGCTGCTCCAGCAGCAGCAGTGGCCGCCACTCGCATTCCCAAGCCACGCCCCACAGCAGCAGCCAGTGGTATTCCCAAGCCACGCCCCGCTGCATCCAAGGCAAGCAGTGAACGGTGAAGCAGCAGCAGGAACACAATAGCAGTCGTTGCAATTGCAGGTAGGCAGCAGATCCAGAGGCAGTGCCTGGTGAAGCAGCAGCAGCAGCAGCATGAGGAGCATTAGCAGTAGCATAATTTGTAGCTACAAGCGGATCCAGAGCCTTATAAATGGCATGTGGAGGAAGGCGTGGTGCGGGGCGGGTGGGATGAGCATGGCTGGTGAGTTGAGCATGGCTGCTGGGGGCTGGTGGCAGGCGCATGGCGGGACTTACCCCTTTTTGCACCCTGCTTGCAGGGTGTTGTGGGAGAGATGGCAGGAGAGGTGGAGGCATGTGGTGAGCTGGAAGGTGGTATGTGCTGTTGGGGGCTGGTGGTGAGCATGGGAATGGATCTGCTGCAATAGAGTTTATGGTCTCAGCAGTAGCTAGGATTTTCTAGTTTGGTGGTTGTTGTCTTAGCATCTTGTAACTATTTATATTGCAAGGATCGTATCGTATGTGGTTTCATCCCTTGTACATGCTCCCATTGTCATGCTTCCACTCTCATCATGCAACTGACATGCTCCCACCCATTCCCATGCTTCCGCTCACTTCTTGCAACTGACTTGCTCACATTCCCATGCTGATCATGCAACTGACAGTTTCCCATTCCCATACTTCCACCCTCGTCATGTAACTGAGATGTTCCAACAGCCATCATTGCATTGTCATAATCTCATTCTCATCCACATCATTTTTTTTTTGTATGAGCTGCCTCAGGAACTCTCAGTCAATCCCTGTTTTGATTACTGCTGGATTTCCAGTTTCTGATGTTACTTCATTTCTCCCAGTCAGGTTCCCCTCAGCCAGATTCTCCTCATATGATTTTCCAGTCAGGTTCTGCCACTGCTCTTCTCGCTACCATTTCTTATGACCCACCCTCCTCTCCACTTGCATGTGAGTTGTCCCAGGGGAAACGACATTTGTCTCTCCTCCCCCCCCCCCCCCGATCAATCTCTTCGTCGCAATTGTTTCCTCTACCATGCATTCTGGTGTTCCAAACTATGCCAGTTGCCTGAATATCCCGACTTTTTGAACTGTGCATAATATTCCTGCCTTCTCATCCCATTCCATGCCCCCATATGCCATTGTCATTTTCCCACTTGCATCTCTTTCTTTCATTTTCACCACCTTATCTCCTGCTAATGGTTTCATTATGTTATCCTCGTGATCCCATTCCGTTGATCCTGTTCTCATGCCTCCAGTTAACTCCCCATCCCATCATCATGTTTGCAATCAACTTCTCATTCCCATGGTTCCAGCCCACTGTTCTTTGTTGTCGTTTTTCTTGTCGCATCGTTTTCCCATTGTTCACTCACACGTCATTTGTCCAGTCATCTTCAACTCTCACCTCTCAAGTCTTCTCATGTTGTTGCCATATTTACCAATCAATCTATTTACCAATCAATCAATCACATATTGACATATTCCTGTTCAACTCTACCCTTCCAACTTCCCAATCCCTTCTTTCATTGCCAGATTCAAGTCAAATTGGTATTGCCATTTTTGCTTCTATCTTTCTCATTGTCTCTGTCATTGATTTCTAATCGTCATTTCCCAGCGAGATTCTCACTGTCATTTGCCCATCGCCGGTTGACCTGTCAGTTTCACAAATCTGCTTCGTCTGTTCACTCCCCATTGTCATCCTCCCATTGTCAGTTTCTTCCTCTGCCATGGGCCGTACAGGCTTCCCCGTGCACGCCCATCATCCCACCATCCATGTCGCCTCCCCCATGCTTTCAATTGCCTGCTTGCCATGCCTGCTTTGCCATGCCATGACTGCCAGCCATGCCTGCCATGCACAAATGCCATCATGGGGAGGCCACTCCCACACCCTCTCAGCCATGCCGCATGCATCGCCCATCCCTGGCCCTTCCACCCACCTCGCCCATCCCCTCCTCGTGCCCCACCCATACCATGCTCGCCGTGCACCAACCATGCTCTCTCGTGCCTCTCGTGCCTTTGTACGACATGTTCTCACTTGTTCCGAGCGCTGCGACCATGGAGCTTTCTCGTGCCTTTCACTTGTCATTTTCCCTCTCTCCTCTTCCAAGCTGTCACATTCGCATTGCTATTGCCATAAATTCCACCCCTGTCCTATTGTCATGTTCGTCTTGTCTTGATCTCATGGGCATCATCCCACCATCATGTTCCCATTTTCATCATTCTCTCATTGGTCACATGCCTCATGTCTTTGTACCATTGACACTTTCCCACTTGATACTGCCTTCTTTTTCGTCATTCATCCCATGTCACGTGTCCCACCAGAGTTCCTATTCTCAATCCCCTGTTGTCAAGTTTCCTGTGTCAATTCCTCTAATCACAACAGCGCGTAAATTTGTCCCTTCTCACCGCACTCCATGCCGCAGCACCCAGCACCAAATGCGCATATACTACATGCCTAGATTCCAAGCCACTGGGGGGTGCAGCATCTATGAAGCCACAAGTGTTTTGAAGTCTAGTGCAACACATCTAGCTACAAGCATGGATAAACCTGTCTAATGTGGTTCTTCGCTTCTTGGTATGGGTGCTGAAGGAAGCTGGATGGTTTGGTGTGGTGGAGGTCTAATTTCCAGAAATGGTTTTGCCAGCTTAGTTACTGGTACCATGAAACATATGTAGTAATATCTTTTGTAAACACCCTTCTGTATTGCAGAATGCTTCCAGACGTCAAACCAAATTGTACCGCACAAAGTCTCGAGCACACAAACCCCATTACCCCTTTGTAGCCTCGGCGCTTGAGCTCATCGTTGCTTGGACCAGCAGCAAATCCCAAAGCCCACGCGCCTCGACTCGCAGGTCGCCCATCGGCCAGGTCGCGGTGAGCCAAATCGCCGAGGCTCGATGCTTATGCCTCGGCGCGGCGGGTCGCAGTGCGGAAGAGCATCGGGGACGGGGAAATAGCTTTTGCGGAAAACGGGAGAGTGCAGCTGATTATGCGCCGACGCGGAGAATCAGGCTTAGCACGCGAAATTTGGGGGCAGAGGGGGAGAGGGGAAGTCGGAGAGCGTTCCCCTGGTGGGGAAGATGTTAGCGCGGTAGTGGCGTTTCCGTAGTATCTTACCTCCTGCCACGCAACAAGAGGAAGGAACGCAAAACGATCTCCTCATGCTGCGTTCTCGCGCCTAGTCATGCTTCCCCTTCCGAACAACTCGCGGCGCAAACGATGTGCGCATCTGGTCTTGCGCCGTGATAACAGATTGTCGTCACGGCAGCATTGCGTGCATCCCGCGTGTGGTCGCGCCCTCGCACCTCCGCCCACCGCCCTCGGCTCTTCCGTAACCCCCCGCCTTCGCCGCGTGGCGCGCGTATGCATTCCGCTGTTGCGAGCGCCTCTCCCTCTGTGCGCCTCCGCTTGACGTCGCCAACAGCGCGGGTTCGCACGAGCGTGGGGGACGCGGCGAGTGGAGGCGAAAAGTGGTTGCGGGGGAGCGCGGAGGGACGGGCGGAACGTGCGCGGGCGGGTTTGAAGCGCGGATCTGCAATGACGGCGCGGCGCGGAAGCCCTCCCGTTACAAGCGCCCTCGATAAACGCTCCCGGGGCAAGGGGGAAGGCAAGGGGGGATTGAGCACAAGGGGGAATGAGCGCAAGAGAGGATGGGCGCAACGCCAAGAGCGAGGGGAGGATGAGCGCTGCCATCCCCGCGCACCCACCGTTGCTGTCCACTTGCTTGTCTCCGTTGCTCCTCCCAGGTGCGCCGAGGACAGCCCCCCCCAACTAACGGTGGTGGTGGCGGCGGAGGAGGCGAGTGCAGGGACAGGCAGCGAGTGGGAAGCTGGGAGCATGATGGCAGCATACAGGCTGGCCAATTGTGATGAAGGGCGAGCAGGGGAGGTGCGAGCAGGGGAGGTGTGGGTACTGGGTGGTGAGAGTATGGTTGGTGTGAGTATGGGAGGTGTGAATATGGGAGGTGTGAATATGGGAGGTGTGATCATGGGAGGTGTGAATATGGGAGGTGTGAATATGGGAGGTGTGAGCATGGGAGGTGTGAATATGGGAGGTGCGAGCATGGGAGGTGTGAGTATAAGAGGTGAGGTGTGATTATGAAACGCAGTGAGGCAATGTTTTTTTTTCTTCTTCTTTTTTTTTTTTGTAAATGATAATTGGTACAGTACACCGAAAGGGCAAGCGTACAACACCAAGAACGGTCGTAACCGTGCGTGAGGGGCAGGGCAGACCCTAACCCCGAAAACAAGACACACTAGGGCACGTTGGGGCAATGAGGCAATGCGAGGGTGGGGATTTGGAGCATGGTGAGTGGCAGTGAGGGCACGGTGGGTGGAGCATGGTATGGAGATGATGGGGTTGGAGTGGCAAAGAGAAAATATGGTGGGGCCATGAGAGGGGAGTTCTGTGTTCCAGAGGCTGTGACGGATTGAGAAGAGGTTGGGAAACAGGCATCTGGTATGTGCTGCGGGATGGATGGATGGGCTTGTGCGGGTTGCCATTCACTCAGATTCCCATTCCCACTTTCCCAGCTTACTTTCCGGTGCAATGTTCCTTCTCCCACTTCCTGGTTTCCACTTCCATTTCCCTGTCACCCTTCACTGTTGCTTTCTGAGTCTTCTCGTATTGTCCTTAGTTCGAACATCTTCCTGTCATTTTTCCTGCTTACCTGCAGTAACGTTTTTGAAGCTACTCTGTTTATTTGAAGACTTTGGCCAGCCAACTTCTCGTTTATTTTTCACATTCCAACCTCAGTTGTTGCAGGCATGGCATCTCCCTCTCATGGGGCTGGAAGGAACACCGGGCCACACCATGCCACCGTGGGCCATTCATTGTCGTTAATGCGGTTTGCCATGGCAGACCACCGTGCTGTGTGGCGGTTGTTTTTGCTCCAATGCCGTACTATCAATCGGCTTCCGTTCCTGCTGACTGCTGATGAACAGGAAATTATGCTTCATGTCTGGCGATCTCGCTGACTGACAACACATTTTCATTCTGCACTCACCTTGGCCATTGCAACGACAGGTGGTAAGAATGCAGCAGCTGGTGCCAGGGATGCAGCGTTGAGTGGTAGAGATGTAGCAGCGGAGGCAGAGTGTCGATCTGAGGGGTCTAAGCGGGGGAAGAAGGGGTCAAAGCGGAAGAGATCTTTGAGTGGCGACGTGGACAGCAGCGGTGGAGATGAGGCATTGACAGGTGTTGAGGCTGCAGTGGCAGGATGAGCAGGGCCATCGCGTGTGGAGAAGGGGCAGGATCTTGGTTCTCAATAAGACTACCGTACCTCACTGATGAAGCAGGGGTTCTCATGCGTTGAACACCCTTTTTCTTGGTGTTGTGAGATGTGCAGGGGGGAAAGATAATGATGACAAAAAATAATGAAGTCATAACGCAAGTTGTGGGCAAGGATGTCAAGTTGTGCATTGACATGGTTGTACATTCTTACATATCAACGGCTTGGAATTTTATGTCAAGGATTAGAGCAGCTGCATCAGTTTTGGAGAACGGATTGGATTGAATGAGGTGAAACACTTTTATAGACATAAACAGATGTAACGTTTCCGAACTTCAAAACCCACCAGCCGCAAATACCCTCTCGACCTTGCCGCATCTCCTAGTGGCAATGAACGCCCCGGACTAGAACCACCTTTCAGCTCATTCCCTAGTTCTTGACGGGGAACACGCCAGCCAATCCCATCGACTCTATTGTCCGCTTAGCCAGGCCCATCGCTTCGCGCATCGAGATTGACTAGCACAGGTCGGGTCAGTACATTCTCATCAGCCCATGGCTTTCACACGCCGTGCCATTCCATGCCGTCGGATCATTTGGCTGAGTCAGATTTGCATAGACGATGACGTGGAGCAGCAAATCCCAGGTGTGACTGTCTCACCCACATGTTTCGGATACCTAAAACTTTCCACGGAAGCATTCCGAACCACTGTTTTAGAAATTGTGGGCCCGGACGTACCACCGTGGCGAGTTGCGGGAACTTTGGCGAGGTCCTTGTTGCTTCGGTTCGGATGCCATTATATCTGCCATTTCGACATTGTCGGTGGCGAACGCGCACTTACCAAACCTTAACCTTAGCTATGGCACCATACCTGAAACTCCCGTTGCCAACGGAACCCCTTCTCCGCTCGTCAACTAGGGCGGCTCGCTCATCAGCATCTGTCAGATCTGACGCTGCTCTTACAGCAACGAGTAGACAACCCCGTCTGTCACCCATTCATTTCAGTTGAATCACATCGTTCTTTACTCACACAGCTCGTTGCTACCCCCTTCCTCAAGCCTCAAGGTTCTCTTTACATCTAACTGCTGATGGCCGTGAAAACCCTCGCTGCATGCAGCAAGGCTGAGCCCGACGATCTCTTCTACTGGGAAGAGGACCACGGGTCCGTCCCAGCAGGACTGAAAAGCCAATATCTTCCTGCTGCCTCCGCCTCTCCCAGCTGGAGCGATGCAGCACGCAAGCGATCCACGCCTGCTGCTGCTGCTCCAAGTGCCAAAAAAGCACGGATCTCTGAAGATTCGGAAGACGAATTTTCGTATATGAGCGAGTTGGACTTGCTGGAATTCCGTCAACGGTATTTAAATACCGAAAGCATCTGCAGCAGTGAAGGAAACGTCACCTTCCTGTCAAAGGACGAGTTTCTCGCTTCCACAGGCAAGAAATCGCCTTGGATTATGGTTGAAAAAACTGCTGCCAGTAAGAATGATGCTAAGAAAAGCAACAGGAGCGTGATGGTCTGCACCTTCAGCTCCATCAGTGCAAACAGCACGAGCTGCGCATCTGTGCAGATTCCTCCTTCAAAAGCCAGCACAAAAGATTCAGTGAAAAAAAGCTCGAACAAATGCCAGACCTTGGAAAAAAACATTGGCTCTCCAACCTGAGACAGGCTTCAGCTGCTGTTTTCCCTGTTGACCCTGTTGCATTTGCTGCGAAGTACCCTGACATAAAGGCAATGCAAAAGCCAGAGTCTGGTAAGGGACAAAAGCAAACAAGGCATCAAATGGGAAGGCTAGAGGGACAAGGCGGATGAGGAGGTGGGTGAGTAGAGCTTGGTCAAGCATAGCCTTGAATAAGTGGCACAATGGCAAGTAAGGCAAAGCTGGTGGGGGTGTTGTGGAAGGACGGTGGTAGGGGTACACCCCCTTTTTTCCATCCTGCCTGGCAGGATGTTGTGGGAATGATGGTCTGAATGGTGATTGGTGAGAAAGGAACGGGAAGGGGTGCCGCTGTAGTGTAGATTATACTTGGCAATTATGTGTGCTTTAATTATCTCAATATATGAATCACCTTTTCATTCTCTTGTAATCATCACCTTTTCCTTATCTGGTATGGATGGTGGTGAATGGGAGCCTTGAATGGGGGATTGAGTATGATGATAAAGAGTATTGGGGTAGGCTTACCATGCTTCATGTTTAGATGGGACGCATGCGGTTTGATCAGGTTGTACATAGTCATCAGATGGAATAGGCATGAGTTTGAACTGAACACCACCATGGTCAATGCTAATAATCAATGGTCAGAACATGGAGAAATAATGAAAATAGATAACCATTGATTTTTGGACCATAATGTCAAGAATGAGCGGCAATGGTGAGGCTGAACACAATAACAGAAACAGTTTTCTTGTTGATACTTAAAAGAGTGAAGAGTCAACAGGAACTAGACCAATGTTCAGAGAATCCTAGAGGATCGGGTTGACAACAGAACATAAAATGAACGAAGGAAATGAATGATGATGCCCATGGGAATGAGCAGCAGTTGTCAGAATGAAAGGAGCAAAGGCGAGAATCTGAGGGAGTCATGAAGTAGGACGTCCATGCCTTATATTTGATTTATGCTCCCACTGCCACGTTCCAACTATCATCCTTCTGCGGAGATAACTCTAGTAACGGGAGCTAGACTACGGGCTAGGCACGGATGCTCGTGTGATCTCTGCGTTCGTTGGTCCTTAGTCGTTTTCCTAGTGCGCACACTACTTGCTAGTTCACAAGACAATTTGGCAAGAGTTTCACTAGAGAAAGTTGACAACAATGATACAAAGAAGTTGGCTAGGAAAGACTACATCAGAGCTAGCATGCAAGCAAGTCTACTGCCAGCGCAGCATGGTCGACCGCGTGCCAGCACGACTTGGTCGACCGCGTGCCAGCACGACTTGGTCGACCGCGTGCCAGCACGACTTGGTCGACCGCGCTCCAGCAGTGCAAGGACGCGACTTGCCAACGCTGCAGGGCGACGGCGTCACAACAGTGCAAGTCGACGGCGTGACAACAGTGCAAGTCGACGGCGTGCCAGCGTTGCTCCTGCAGTCTAGTATCGCACCCGCTTCGCAGGTGCTCGTAGATGATTGGCGTGCACTGCTTCGTCACCTGCACAGCGCACACACCAAGTCCACCTCGCGCTGACGACTGCTTCTGATGCACCACGTCGACCTCGGGATACCATCACCGAGGTCGTCCTCGCCAAAACCACCTGGACGCGTCTCCTCTGGTACACTGGTACTTTCGTGGTCAAGTTGAGCGTCATGACTGCGCGGTTGCAACATCCCAACTCCTTCAGGGTATAGGCAAACGTCTGCTGGTGCGAGGCTAGCAGAGCCCCCACCACTTTCCGCTGTTCCCCTTGCAGTCCTTCTCCCACGTCCCACACGTGCTGCTCTTCATCGTGCCCTCCTGCCGTAGCTTCCATTTCCCCGCTCGCCCTCTCTTCCTCTTGCGGCGACTGCTTTGTCTCGCTTGGGGTGACGTCCAGCGCCATGAATATTGGCCTTATGGGTGGCCAATCTGGTGGGTCAAAGTAATTTCCTTCCATGTCAAAATATGAATCGTGAAATTCTTCTGGGGTATCACCTCTGCCTGCCCCCGATTCTTCTTCCGTCTCCTCTTCCTCTTCCTCCCATTCCTCCTCGCTCTCTGGTGGGTCAGCATACATCCCTGGGATCGCTTCTCTATCATCCCTCCAACTTGCGTGCCTGCGTTCTTCCGGGATTCCCCTCCACCACTGGTTTTCTTCCTTCTCGTCCAAGCACCCCAGCATTGTCCAAGCCTCTGTCTCCTTATTTGCCGCCAACTCTGACTGGCCTGATCGAAGTTGCCTTGCCGATCCGCCTCCCCAGCCATTTCCTCTCTAGGTGGTTGGTCATGGTGACAATTGGCCAGTGTAGAGCATTCAGATCCATTGCCCTTCCTAGTGCCACTTTCCCTTCCTTCTCCGTCATTTGCAGGCACGCCGTTGCCCCTGCCAGGAAACCCATGGCCAACTTTCTCTCTTGTGTGGTGGGTTCTTTTCACACTCCTCGCGCCTGAAAGTACACAATCCCTGGGCCCGCAACTCCTCCGACCTCTTTGAAACCCCTTGCGCTCTCGTACGCCACCAGCGTCGGCCAGGCCTGCCTTGGCTCCCCCACTTTGTTGCACGGGTATTGCGTGGGGTGGTCTTCCTCCGTAACTGGTGCCGCCAGTCTCGCCCTCGTCTGCTCCATCCTCGAGAGGTGGTATCTCAGTGCCGCCTCAGGTATGACGTTCTGCCACTACCGTCTTGGCCTGTGAGCCCTGCTCCCATTCTGCGCAGCATCCCACGCTACTCCTGCCCCCAGCTCTTCAGTGATTTCTTCGTTGGCCGTCCGTACCGCCGGCCGCGGGTCATCTGCTATGTCCACATTCTCGATGATGTAAGCCACCTCTCCTTGACGCTTCTTGATCATCTTCTGCACTCGCACCATATCCCGAAACTGCGCGCTCCTTGCATCTCCCATACCTCTGCCTCTTCCTGCACGTGAAAACCCTTGGCAGCTCCATCCGGCAATCACTAAGTCGATCCTTCCCCACTGTGCGAGCAAGCCGTCGTCGATCTCCTCCACTCCACTGCACAGCCACTCTGCTCCTCTCTCCACGGCTTCCACAATCAGCTGCCCGTGGTACCTGGCCTTTAGCAGCTTGAGGTGGTGCCATGCCATCAGGTTAGCGTCACCGTCGTTGTCCACATATAGATACCTGGTCACGATGTGGCCTGATTTCAGCACTGCCGCTAGACCCGTGGCGATCCCTCCATATAGCTCCAACACTACCAATGGCTTCTGCAGCGCCCTCAGGTTCAGGACTTGTTCCCGCAGGTTGTCGCTGACTCCCCAGATTTCCTCGTACTGCTTCCTTGCAGATTCCGTCTGCCCCATCTCTTTACAGGTCATGATGCCAAGCTCCTCCTCCACCGGCTTCTCCATAGCTTGGTATGCCTCCCTTGGTTCCCTCCTGATGAACCGTACAGGTAATTCTGTTAGTGAGCTGTCATGCTCCCAGTAGGTCACCCGATACATCAACCGTTGTTCCCACATGCAGATGGTAGTGCCGATTGCGAACAGATATCCCACCCCGAGTAGCAGATCGTAGTCCTCGGACGTTGACACCCCGCAGTACATCCTCACTATGCACTCATCCTGGTGTCCAGGTCGAATCACTATTTCCACCGTGCTGCGAGTCCTCGGCATCCACTTCGTCGTCCCTCCTTCTGCGGTCATCAGTAAGTAGCCTTTCGGTATCACCCTATCCTCCCTGTCCAGGCCCAGTAGCCTAGCCATCAGCACATTGTGGGCTCACGTGTCCAGAATCGCCTGCTTGACCTTGATGCCTCCCACTGTCATCACTCCCGGCTCCACCACCAGCACTGATGGCTGACACGCCATCCTCTCCAAGGGGTGACGTTGTGCTGCCCCAGGAGCCCGAGCCTCTGAAGTATCTCTCCTTGGACCACGTTCTCGCGTTTGGGTTTCTTGCGGGGAATATCGGTGTCGCGATCGTAAACCGAGGTTGCCCCTCTCTCGTACTGGGCGCGCCATCAGGGCGAAGCTGGCCTCACTCCCTTCTTTATCTTCTTCCTCGGACCTAGCCAGCATCGCCGTTCCCTTCTGTTCTTGCCCCTCCATTTCCTCCAGCTGTCGTTGCAGCCGCGCGATTTGCGCTTTCACGTCCTCCGGGTCCTTCCTCATCCTCCCTTCTCTCCTGGTGGCGTAGCAGTCGTCTTGATGTCCCTTCCTCCCATAGCGCTCGCACACCGGCGCGTTCGGGCAATCTCGCAACAGCCATACTACATGAAATATGCTCCTTTAGGTTGTTTGGGGTTGGAGATTTGTATTCAGACAAAATCCCAACAGCCATACTACTGGTACAGATTTGCAAGTGTGCCCCTAATGTAGGACATGCACAGGTGGATTTGGGACTCATTTCAGGGGATTTGATTGAAAGGTAGCCTCAGAAATGCTTTGTGACTGGAAATTCGATCAACCTATTTTACTGCACCGCGCTTGGCCTGTCGAGCAAGACAGGGTGGAAATTACCGTAGGTGTACCTGAATCCTGACTGTATGGTATTTAGTCAATAGAGACGAGTGGAGATACAAATGGATACACAACAAACTGTACAGCTGTGAGAATAGCATCAGAAACATGCCCAGCCCTGTCATGTGCTTGGGGCTGCCCCTTGTAACTTGTAGCTCTCTGCATTGTTATAAAGTACCTCAGAATACTACCGTAGCCCTCGGCCTCACTATAAGGTGTCTTCAGACACTGGAAGCTCTCTGCCTCGCTATAAGGTGCCTCAAGACACCAATAGCTCTCCTGTGCTTCAATGTCTGGCCGCGAGAGTGTAGTTGAGGGCGTTGTGCGTGAGATGGGAGCCGCATGGGAGGGGAGTGGGGGAGCGTGAGCGTGAGGAGTGAAGAAAGCAAAACATGTGTAATAGAATGATAATGAGAGCAACAGACTGATAAGGCGGGTTACGGCATTGGTGTGTGCAGGTGGACATGCACGCAACTGACCGTGGTCGTTTCATCTCACCGCCGTTGCTTCATCACACTGTGGGCGTTGAGTGTGAGCTGGGAGGGGCATGGGGGGAAGGGGTGGGGAGGGGAATGGGAGAGAAGATGGAGAAGAGAAAGGGTGGGAGCGGTAGGTTGATTGAAAAGGATATGACATGGGTGGTCGGAGGGGTTGACGAGGAGCGGGACGAGGCGAGGTAGGGGAGGGGACAGAAGTGAACATGGGAGTGCTTTGACAATTCTCAGATAATGGGTTGCAAGCCAAGATGAGAGGGACAGGGTGGTTGAGCTTGGGGCAGAAGAAAGGGAAAAGTGTCAGAGATGTGAAGGGTGGAAGCATTTGCATGAGAGAATCGGAGAAGCAGGCAGCAGCAGAGTCAGAGGAACAGTCACCGTGCTCGTTACATCTCACCACGCTCGTTACACCTCACCATGCTTGATGCTTGTTACATCTCACCATGCTTGTTACATCTCACCATGCTTGATGCTTGTTACATCTCACCATGCTTGTTACATCTCACCATGGTATTACATCTCACTGTGCTCATTTCATCTCACCGTGCCCATTTCATATCACCGTGCTCGTTACATCTCACCATGCCCGTTCCATCTCACTGTGCTCGTTTCATCTCACTGTACTCGTTTCATCTCACCGCTCTCGTTTCATCTCACCGTTCTCGATTCACCTCACCGTTCTCGTTTATCTCACAGTTCTCGTTTCATCTCACCATTCTCGTTTCATCTTACCATTCTCGTTTCATCTTACCATTCTCGTTTCATCTTACCATTCTCGTTTTATCTTACCATTCTCGTTTCATCTTACCATTCTCGTTTTATCTTACCATTCTCGTTTCATCACACCGTGCTCGTTTAATCTCACCGTGGTCATCTCATCATCCAGTGGTCCCCCAAGGGGTATAGGGGTTGACAGATGGCAGATGGGAGATGGGAGATGGGAAATGGACGATGGGCGATGGGCGATGGTGAGTACTGTGGACAAGTCAGTGAACAGAGCACACAGCATTTGCCAGCACACTCTGCTGACGTCACACGCCACCCCCGTGGCACCCTCTGCTGACCCAATTCCACGGAGGCAGCGAGAAAAACGGCTGCAAGGAATCAGTGCCGAGTGCAGCCTTGGTCAGCCGAATGACTAGGCACTTGAGACAATACTAGAAATCCTCCTGTGCTGGCGCGCACATGCATGGCGATACCATATCACGAGCTGCTCGGCCGGCTGATGGAGTCTGTACACCTGTAGCGCCAGCCCACCTCGATGCACCACCCATCCACCCGCCATTTTCCCTCCCATCATTCCTCAATCTCCCACCATTCCCCGCCCTCTCCTACAGCCTCATGTGATTGACATGGCACATCCCCCCACCGCCCTCCCCTATCATCCCCACCGCCCTCCCCTATCCCCCCACCGCCCTCCCCTATCCCCCCACCGCCCTCCCCTATCATCCCCACCCTCCCCCCCTCACAGTGCATGGTGGCGAGTAACATGTGAGCTGCATGCCGGAGTCCTGCAAGCGAGCGAGTATAGGCTTCAACGGGAAGGGGAGGAGCAATCAGAGAGGAAAGGGCATGGTGAAAGGGGCAGAGGGAAGTGGGTGGAGGACAGGAAAAGGGGAAAGAGCGAGGAGGAACGGGGAGGGAAAAGGGAATGGAGAACGGGGAGATGAGGGAGGAGGAAAGGTAAAAAGGGGGAGGAGGGATGGGGAAGGGAAAGGGGAGGGGAAACCGGGGAGGCAGAAAGCGGAAGACGGAAGCGGGAAGCAGGAATGGGAAACGGGGAAGGGCATGGAGAAAGGGGAAAGAGGGTGAGGTGGTGAGGGAAATGGAACAGAGGAAAGCGAAAAGGAGGGATGTGTGATTGCTTATTGATAAGTGCGTGGGAGTCTCTGACTGGTGGGGGGGCATTGAATTCAGCCATTTTTTGATAGAGTGACAGCATGGGTGGGAACTGGCAAGCCAAGCAGTGCGAGCAAGCACTCCAGTCCAGTCGTTGGGTGGCATGCAGTGCAGGCGTGGTTGGGTGGCATGCAGTGCAGCCGTGGTTGGGCGATGAGGCGGGATCACGCACGAGAGACGGAGACATGAGCAGCCGGGGAGCTCGCAGCGTGGAGGGCACAGATGGTTCGAGCGTGGCGGACATAGGCGGTGAGTGCTGGCAGCACCACTCGGCGGTGCAGTGGTGAGTGAGAGGTGGGAAGGGTGGGAGGGTGGGAGGGTGATGGAGGGTTGGGAGCATGGGAGGTGGGAGGGTATGCTTGCTGCGCTCAGAAAAAGTGAGAATATGGCATAGGTAGGCACGGAGATCAGAGCATGGGGGGGTATGCTACGCAGAGGGGAAGGGCGAGGTGAGTGGAAGGGCCAGTGATGGGCGATGACAGGCTGCATGGCTGATAGGCTGTGGGAGTGGTTTCCCCATGGTGCCACGTGTGCATGGCAGGCATGCAATGGTAGGCATGCAATGGAGGAAAGGCCGGGGAAGGCGAGATGGATGGTGGGATGATGAACAGATGCATGGGTGAGCATGTGCGGCCCATGCATGCATGAGGGCGCAGAGGCAGGACAGGAGGGAATGACCGAGGAAGAATTCGCCAATGGGCGGATGGCAATGGGCGGATGGCAATACGAGAGGATGGCTGAGTGAAGGGGGGGTGAGGGGCACAGGGATGCGCGGAGATTGCAGCAGCAGCGCCATGTGCCGCATGTGCCGCCTGTGCCGCCTGTGCCGTCTGTGCCGCCATGTGCCGCATGTGCCGCCTGTGCCGCCTGTGCCGCCTGTGCCGCCTGTGCTGACTGAAACCTGGGCTGTGAGTGCTATGATGACAGCTGCCAGGGCTGCCAGCACAGCACGACTGTCACCACCCCCTCCTCTGCCCATCGCTAATTCCGGTGTCCATTCCCCCTCCGCTGCCCATCCCCCCTTGCGCCCATCCCCCCTTGCGCCCATCCCCGCTTCCCTTCCCACATCCCACATGCCTGGTGAGCGTCACCACGTGGTCAATCGAGGCCGCTTGTAACGGGATGCCGCGCCGCGCGCTTCCATCGCACATCCGCGCTTCAACACCGCTCTTCCGCGCTCGCCGCCCCGCAGCCGTCGCATGTTCACACTCGCCCCTCCGCGCTCCCCGCACTCGCGCAAACCCGCGCTGCTCGCGACGTCAAGCGGAGGGAGGGATAGGGTGGCGCGCGCAACGGACGAGGCAACGGACTGAGAGCAGCCGCGCGTCACGCGGGGAGCGCGGGGGGGGGTGCGGACAAGGCAAGAGTGCGCGAAGGCGGTGCGGATAAGCAAGGAGAGGTGGGCGGTGCGAGTGCGCGACGAGACGGACGGGAACGTGCACGAGAAGCGCTGCTCTCAATCCGCACCTAGGCGCCCCCCCCCCCCCACGCGGATGCTAGTGAGGAGAAAGGGGAGGGAGGATTGGCGCACGAGGCAAGAGATCACAGATGGGAGTCATCGGATTCGATGGGAAGCGCAATGAGGTTCGCACATGGCGTGCCGCGAGGTGTTTAAAAAGGGGACGCGCGTCTAAGCGCGAGCGCGCATCTTATCATCGTGCGGGGTGCACCACGAGGTGCGCTCGACGTGTCGAAACACCCCCCGCGAGCGCAAGCGACGCCTCACACCAACGCGCTTGCGGAGCACACCACAACCTTCGAGACGCGCCGAGACGGTAAATCGCTAAGCCGCTGAGGTCTAGCTAACTGCGAGCTGGTCGACGGGCTATGTGCGAATTCGCTGGTTGACTTGGGTTGATCGTCAATGCTCTGCCTGCTGATGGCGCTTCGGGGTCTATACAAGCAGAGGGAGGCCAGGCAGTAGCTGCAGCTACAGTGCCGAGGAGTTGTGTGCTCGACATTGGGTGCGGTGCAATGCGGTTTTTGAAAGAAACTCAGTACGACTCATATGAGAATATTTTTAACCTGATTGCTCATACCAGTAATTCTCACTCTAGCCACACCAAAAACCGAATATCACCAGTCAAATACAAGCGCAAAGTGCTGGGAGCTAAATGACTTCTTTGGTAGCTGCCGAGGTTAACCATCCTTTTCATACAAATCAAGCCATGCAGTACAGGTCACACTAGGACGCGGTAAAAGTGCTGGATCGGGGGGGGATGGATGGATCCGGTCACCGCACTGAAACCCCGCGTTCTGCATACGAAAAGTACAAAAACGTTTACAACCGCGCTAAAAAACGATCGTGAGGCGATCAATCCTCCACTTTCACCGCGTCCTAATCCACGGCCCTACTAGCCATGCTTCATAACAGGGAAACACGTGTCCAGGTCACATAGCTTTTGAACGTTGTGTGGGAGGGCATGTGGACACGTAATACTGAGTGGCTGGCAGTGTGACTTGCAGTCTTCCAACTCAAGACATGGGCACGGCTGATGTGGTGTTGCCCCCATGTGATGCTGGGTGGGTGAGGCCGTGTGGCATGGAGAGCGCGACAAGGTCAGAAGTCACATGCTGCTGCCATCACAGGAAGGGATAGCTGAAATTTGACAACAGAATGTTGAGAATAAGAATATGTTATAGCGAACAGTGACGTTGGAAGATTGACAATCAGAAAGTGATAGTGGGAAGAGAAAAGGCAAGGGAGAGATGACGTGAGGTTGAGGGAGATGAGAATAGAGTGATGACTGCGGGAAGACAGCTGTGAGCAATGACAATGGGAGCATGGCAGTGGCGACACCACCCTGCGATGCTGACAAACTGATAATCATGGAATCAATACGATGGGGGGATGAGAGTGGGATGATGGCAATGTGATCATGACAATACGAACATGGCAATGGGAAGACTACATGTAGGAAGGGGACTGTTGACAAACAATCAGCACTCTGATTTCGTACAAACACACATGACAGTGGAAAGAAAACAAGTCCACATTGACAGAGGGAAGAATGCCTTGTGCGAAGAGAACAACTGAGAGGCTGAGCGCATGGGTGAGGCATGCAAAGCGGATGGGCGAGGAGGTTGAAAGGGTCAGGGATGAGTGGTGGAAGGTGCCAGGATGAGAGGGTGCGGGAGTGGCTTTCCCATGGTGGCACGCATGCATGGCAGGCATGCGATGGAAAGGACGGGGGAGGCGAGACAGAAGCTGGAATGAGGGCAGGTGCATGGGCGAGCATGTGCAGCCCATGCATGAGCGAGCAGAGGCAGAAGGAGGCAATGGCAGAGGAAGAATTCGACAATGGGAGGATGGCAATGGGAGGATGGCAATGGGCGGATGGCAATGGGCGGATGGCAATGGGCGGATGGCAATGGGAGGATGGCAATGGGCGGATGGCAATGGGAGGATGAACTGGCAAAGCTGATACGTGAAGTTGACAGGTAACCAGGCCATGAGCAAATGAAAGGCCGCATGGGAGTGGAAATCAGGGTGGGAAACAGCATGAGAAAAGAATCAACAACAATGGACATTGTGCAAAGGTACAGGAGAAATGGCAAGAAAACATGATTGGAGAAAATGACTTGAAACTGAGAATGGTACAGGAGAAATGGCAAGGTACAGGAGAAATGGACACTGTTCTCTTGCCATTTCAACAATGGACACTGTGCAAAGGCACAGGAGAAATGACTTGAAACTGGGAATGGCAACCTGATTGGAGAAAACGAAATGATAGGAACTGAAAACTGTGAAAGATAGAAGGCATCAGGAAAGTTGACTTGAAAACGGCCACGGGAAATAAACAGGGCAGAAGTGGACAGAAAAATGGTTAATAGCATCATAAAACTTTTCAAAATAGTAAGGAAGATCATTGGACAAATGAAAACGCATAAACATGGAGAATGACAAGTAGCAGTGGACGACAATAAAGAGGCCTTGGAACTTGGGCTGGAACCATGGGAATGAGAACTTGATTGGAAAACTGAGAGTTGAATAGGAGGTAGTGAAATATGACAAATGGGTAGGAAGTTGATCAGAAGCATGAGAATGGGATCAACGGAACGGGTTTACCAGAAATGGAGAATGAGAATGTGCGGAAAAAATAATGGCAATGAGAAGAGCAGAAAGTGACACTGGTAAGATGGCATGGGACATATGAACCATGGGAAAACGATGACTGAGGGATGAGCATGGGATCATGACAATGTGGAAATATGGCAATTGGAACATGACAGTTGCATGATGAGTGTGGAAGCATGGCAATGGGAGCATGGCAATGAGTTGGGTGAATCTGGAAGAGCAGTGGGAAACTGAGAGTGGGAGGAGCGGCAACGGGGAAATGACAGTGGGAAGATGGTTCACGATAAGCACTAGTCAACACTGAGAACGAGGGGAAGACAAAACAACAACGACCCAACTTCAAACCGATCCACACTCCCCTCCTCCTGCATTACTCCTCCATTCAACAAACACCGACTAAAAAGGAAAACAGCAATGGAAGGTGACTGGCAGATAAAAATGCTGACCACCTTGGTAGGTCCATGTGATGCCTCACACCATGCTCCCCATCCCACCCTCACTGCCTCACACCATGCTCCCCATCCCACCCTCACTGCCTCACACCATGCTCCCCATCCCACCCTCACTGCCTCACACCATGCTCCCCATCCCACCTTCACTGCCTCACACCATGCTCCCCATCCCACCCTCACTGCCTCACACCATGCTCCCATCTCCACCCCCAATTGGCGGAAAAAGTGACCGTAAAAATTCGGTATGACAATCAAGATGGAAATTTGGCTAAGAAAGTTTGACGGCAGGCTGACTGGACAGGACAGAAGGAAATGTAAAGCAGCAGAATGGTAAAGGGAAGTGGAATGACAAATGAGAAGGAAAAGTGAGATATGAAGCATGCCATCTCACATTGACCTCACCTCGTGACATCCCACACGCACATCATCCCATGACATCCCAGACTTCAGAGCACATCAAGTTGGTTGAATAGGGGACAATGGGGGGACTCAACAAGAAAAATAGAAATGGCAAACACTGGAGAATTGATGTGAGAAATGGCAATGGGAAGCTGGAAGCAAGAATGACAACGGGATGATGATTGTAAACGGGAGTGAGAATGTAAGCCTCTCGTGGTTCATGGGGAATGGCGAAAAAAAGATAAGACATGTCTGTCACAATTTTACCACTTCCTGCGAAAGACCTCCACCTTCCTTCCCTTATACCCCCACCCAGATGATAGTGGGAACATGGCAGTGGGAACATGGCAGTGGGAACATGGCAGTGGGAACATGGCAGTGGGAACATGGCAGTGGGAACATGGCAGTGGGAACATGGCAGTGGGAACATTGCAGTGGGAACATGGCAGCGGGAGCATGGCAGTGGGAACATGGCAGTGGGAACATGGCAGTGGGAACATGGCAGTGGGAACATGGCAGTGGGAACATGGCAGTGGGAACATGGCAGCGGGAACATGGCAGTGAGAGCATAAGTCAAGTCACATCTTAGGCACGGACCGTTTACGCCCTGAGTCCCTCACAATCTCATGACTGCTGCTGCTTCTGTTCATTCTCATGGCCATAACTTTTCATTCCGCATTCATGTCATATTCTGTTGTCATCCCAATCATGTTGATCACACTGAAAATTGAAATAGTTGATACTTCACTCATTTCATTAACAAGTGAATATCACTTCTCATTGCTTCACAGTGTTCAGAGTATTTTGATTAACATTTCTGTGATTGTGTCCAACTTGACCATTTATGTTCATTCTTGCCACTATGGTTTGGCATTGAATCGTTATTCAATGTTGCTCCATGCTCTGGGAATTGAAAATCAACATTGAGCATGGTTTCCATTCAAATTCACCATGCAGATTCCATCTAGTAACTGAGTCCTACATGAACATGGAGTATGGTCAGCCTACCTCAACCTCAATACTCTCTGTTTTCACACTCATTCCTTCATTCCATGCTGTCCATTCACCCCTATCCATACTAGAGCATGAAAAGACGATGCATATATTGATATTACAAGAATAGACATTATTACTAGGTCTAAATTGGCACCTGTACCATTTCATTCTCTCCATCCGCCATTCATTCCCACCTTTCCCACAACATCCTGCCAGGCAGGATGGAAAAAAGGGGGTGCACCCCTACCACCATCATTCCACATCACCCCCACCAGCTTTAACCTACTTGCCATTGTGCCACTTATTCAAGGCTATGCTTGACCAAGCTCTACTCACCCATCTCCTCATCCGCCTCGTTCCTCTAGCCTTCCCATGTGATGACTTATCTGCTGTAATCCCTTCCACATTTACCTTTGCTGCACCATCCTTATCAGAACTTGGCGTTTGCCTTGATTTGATGTTAGGATTCTTAGGAGGAGCAGCAGCATCAGCAGCAGCAGCAGTAGCAGCGTCAACAGGGACAACAGCAACTGAAGACTTCCTCAGGTTGGATAGACCAACAGGAGAGCCAACACGGCTGGCAGCAGCATGCTCTTGACAACCCTGCTGCCTGCTATACCCTGTTGTTCCTGTCGGTTCCTTAAAAATCGGTGCTGCACTTTCGGAGACCTTTTTTTGTGAGGCCTGGTAATTGCTGGAGCTTTTTTTCACAGAAGCTTTTACAGCAGGAGTGTGCACAGATGCGCAGCTCGTGCTGTTTGCACTGCTGGAGCTGAAGGTGCAGACCATCACGCTCCTTTTGCTCTTGTTAACATCATCCTTACTGGCAGCAGGTTTTTTAACCATAATCCAAGGCGATTCCTTGCCTGTGGAGGCGAGAAACTCGTCCTTCGACAGGAAGGAGACGTTTCCTGCATTGGTGTTGATGCTTTCGGCATGTAAATACCGTTGACGGAATTCGAGCAAGTCCAACTCGCTCATATACGAAAATTCGTCTTCCGAATCTTCAGAAATCCGTGCCTTTTTGGCACTTGGAGCAGCAGCAGCAGCAGCAGGCGTGGATCGCTTGCGTGCTGCATCTCTCCAGCTGGGAGAGGCAGCGGAGGCAGCAGGAAGGTAATGGCTTTTCAGTCCTGCTGGAACGCATCCGTGGTCCTCTTCCCAGTAGAAGAGGTCGTCGGGCTCAGCCTTGCTGCATGCAGCGAGGGTTTTCACGGCCATCAGCAGTTGGACGTAAAGAGAACCTTGAACTTGAGGAAGGGGGTAGCAACGAACTGTGTGAGTAAAGAACGATGTGATTCAACTGAAATGCATGGGTGGCAGACGGGGTTTTCTACTCGTGGCTGTAAAAGCAGCGTCGGATCTGACAGATGCTGATGAGCGAGCCGCTCTAGTTGACGCTTGCAGAAGAGGGAGTTCCGTTGGCAACGGGAGTTTCAGGTATGGTGCCATAGCTAAGGTTACGGTTTGGTACGTGCGCGTTCGCCACCGACAATGTCGAAATGGCATATATACGGCATTCGAAGCAACAAGGTACTCGCCCGAAGTTCCCGCAACTAGCCACGGTGGTGCATCCGGGCCCACATGTTTTGAAACAGTGGTTCGGAATGCTTCCGTGGAAAGTCTTAGGTATCCGAAGCATGAGGGTGAGACAGTCACACCTGGGATTTGCTGCTCCACGTCATCGTCAATGCAAATCTGACTCAGGGAAATGATCCGACGGCGTGGAATGGCACGGCGTGTGAAAGCCATTGGCTGATGAGCATGTACTGGCCCGACCTGTGCTAGTCAATCTCGATGCGCGAAGCGATGGGCCTGGCTAAGCGGACAAGGGAGTCGTTGGGATTGGCTAGCGTGTTTCTCGTCAAGAACTAGGGAATGAGCTGCAAGCTGGCTCTAGTCTAGGGCGTTCATTGCCGCTAGGAGATGCGGCAACGTCGAGAGGGTATTTGTGGCTGGTGGGTTTGAAGTTCGGAAACGTTACATCAATGGTTACATCTGTTTATGTCTATAAAAGTGTTTCACCTCACCCAATCCAATCCATTCTCCAAATCTGTTGCAGCTGCTCTAATCCTTGACTATGCGTTTGACATAAAATTCCAAGCCGTTGATATGTAAGAATGTACAACCATGTCAATGCACAATTTGACATACTTGCGTGTATATTATTTTTCGTCATCATTATCTTTCCCCCCTGCACATCTCACAACACCAAGAAAAAGGGTGTTCAACGCATGAGAACCCCTGCTTCATCGGTGAGGTACGGTAGTCTTATTGAGAACCAAGATCCTGCCCCTTCTCCACACGCGATGGCCCTGCTCCTCCTGCCACTGCAGCCTCAACACCTGTCAATGCCTCATCTCCACCGCTGCTGTCCACGTCGCCACTCAAAGATCTCTTCCGCTTTGACCCCTTCTTCCCCCGCTTAGACCCCTCAGATCGACACTCTGCCTCCGCTGCTACATCTCTACCACTCAACGCTGCATCCCTGGCACCAGCTGCTGCATTCTTACCACCTGTCGTTGCAATGGCCACGGTGAGTGCAGAATGAAAATGTGTTGTCAGTCAGCGAGATCGCCAGGCATGAAGCATAATTTCCTGTTCATCAGCAGTCAGCAGGAACGGAAGCCGATTGATAGTATGGCATTGGAGCAAAAACAACCGCCACACAGCACGGTGCTCTGCCATGGCAAACCGCATTAACGACAGTGAATGACCCACGGTGGCATGGTGTGGCCCACGGTGGCATGGTGTGACCCACTGTGGCATGGTGTGACCCGGCGTTCCTTCCAGCCCCATGAGAGGGAGATGCCATGCCTGCAACAACTGAGGTTGGCATGTGAAAATAAACAAGTTGGCTGACCAAGGTCTTCAAATAAACAGAATAACTTTAAAGACGTTATTGGAGGTAACCAGGAAATATGACAGGGAAGGTGATTGAACAAAGGACAAAACGAGAAGACAGAAAAAGCAACACTAAAGGGTGACAGGGAAATGGAAGTGGATACCAGGAAGTGGAGAGAAGAAAAAATGCACTGGAAAGTAAGCTGGGAAAGTGGGAATGGTGCCACCCACCGTGCCCTCTCTGCCTCTCACCATGCTCCACCCACCGTGCCCTCACTGCCACTCACCTCACCATGCTCCAGATCCCCACCCTCACATTGCCTCACTGCGTTTCATAACCACACCTCCCATGCTCACACCTCCCATGCTCCCACCTCCCATGCTCACACCTCCCATGCTCCCACCTCCCATGCTCCCACCCATCCCTCCCCTCCCCTTTTCGTTGCGCCCATCCCTCCCCTCCCCTTTTCGTTGCGCCCATCCCTCCCCTCCCCTTTTCGTTGCGCCCATCCCTCCCCTCCCCTTTTCGTTGCGCCCATCCCTCCCCTCCCCTTTTCGTTGCGCCCATCCCTCCCCTCCCCTTTTCGTTGCGCTCATCCTCTCTTGCGCTCATTCCCCCTCGTGCCCAATCTCCCCATGCCATCCCCCTTGTTTGGGGAGCGTCTATCGAGGGTGCTTGTAACGTGAGGGCTTCCTACCAGCAACATCACCAGCAACATTTGTGCCATGGAGAGCTTTTGCGCCGCGCCGTCATTGCAGATCCGCGCTTCAAACCCGCCTGCGCATGTTCCGCCCGTCCCTCCGCGCTCCCCCGCAAGCACTTTCCGCCTCCACTCGCCGCGTCCAACATGCTCGAGCGACCCTCGCTGCTGGCGACGTCAAGCGGAGGCGCACAGAGGGAGCGGCGCTCGCAACGGGTGGCATGCATACGCGCGCCACGCGGCGAGCGCGGGGAGGGTGCGGAAGAACCGAGGGCGCGACGACACGCGGGATGCACGCAATGCTGCCTCGTTATCGAGACCAGATGCGCCGCAAGTTTTTCGGATGAGGAAGCACGTCTAGGCTCGAAAGCGCATGATGAGATCGTCTCGTGCGTGGCACGAGGTGGGATGATAACTGCGTGTGGAAACGATTCACAAAGCCGACGGCTCCTCTACCGCAATTGCATCTCCCTCACTGGCAGAACGCGCGCGTGCTAAGCCTTATTCTCAGCGTCGGCGCAATTTAGACTGCACTCTCCACGTTGACGGGAAAGCTATTTCCCCTTCTCCTATTCTCTTCCGCACTGCGACCGGCCGCGCCGAGGCATAACCGTCGAGCCTCGGCGATTTGGCACGCCGTGACCTGGTCCATGGGCGATCTACGAGACGAGGCGTGTGGGCAATGCTGGTTGTTTGCTGGATGGTTTGGGTTGATGGTCTCAACTCAAGCGCTATTATTGAGATTTTGTGCGGTGCAATGCGGTTTGACGGCTGAAAGAAATACACATCTAACACAGCTAAGAATATTTATATATATTATGAACGTTTATTAAGCAGGTTAACAAATTCTGAGAATCAATCTCCACACTACCCATACATATTCCTCAGCATTCCAAATTCAGCACACATCACAAGAAGCTAAGAACCACAACAGATGGGTCCATCCATCCATGCGTGTATCATGTGATGTTACTTGAAAGAGATGCACCACCCACTTGGCCATGTGAAGCGAACTGAAATCAGCTTTAGACTGGAGGTGACGACAACATTGATTCCAGTCATAACACAATGCAACTATTCCCGTCACAGCACGGCGCGGAGACCTGCGTCGAAGGGCTAATGATGCACATCTGAGTGCTGCTGCGGCATGGAGTGCGGTGAGAAGGAACAAAGGCACATGTCTTCGTGATAAGTGGATTGACAGAGGAAACTTGACAACAGGGAATTGGAAATGGGTGTTTTTGTGGGACGAATGACATGGGATGAAAGACAAAAAAAAGGAGGTGGAAAATCGCAATGGTAAAAGGCATGAGGAATGCGTTCCATGGATGATAGGAACATGAGAATGGAATGATGTCAATGAGATCAAGACAATACGAAAAAGGCAGCTGGATGATGGCAGTTGAGAAACAGCAAAGCGAATGTGACAGTGGGGGAATGACAAGAGAGGGAAAATGACAAGTGGAAGTTGATAAAGGGAGGAAGCACCATGCTGCACTCAGAAAAAGTGAGAATATTGTGTTGGCAGGCACGGAGAGAAGAGCAGATGGGTGGGGCACGCGGAGGGGATGGGCGAGATGGGTGGAAGGGCCAGGGATGGCGATGGCAGGCGGCAGGGCTGAGAGGGTGTGGGAGTGGCTCCCCCCTGGTGGCACGTGTGCATGTCAGGCATTCAAAGGAAAGCATGGGGGAAGGGAAATGGGTGGTGGGAGATGGCAGGTGCATAGGCGAGCCTGGCTGGGGCATGCATGCATGAAGATGGCAAAGGCAGAAGAAGAAGAATCTGGCATGCGAGGGTGGCTATGGGCGATGAACTGGCAAAATGGATATGCGAAGTTGACTGGTCAACTGACAATGGGCAATCGAATGGTCGCACGGGCGTGAGAATCCAGCTTGAAAAAGGCGATGAGAAGTCAACGACAACGACTATGGATAAAGTAGGAGGAAAAATGGCATTAGCAATTCGGCAAGAAAAAAGGCAATGGCGGCAAGTTGTATGGCCAAAACGAATTGAGACATCATATGGAAAAGTGGCAACTGGAATTTGGCACTGAAAATGAATAGCACTGAAAATTTGGCTAGACACGTGAAAATGGCAGGGCAAATGGCAACATAAAAAGACTCACCAAATGACAATAATATGTGGCTGAATAATGGTAATGGGACGATGAATGCAACATGTGAATGAGAATATGTTCAGTTGAGAATGGATACGAGAAGTTGGCAGCACAGAAGTGGGCAGAAAAAAAAAAAAAAAAAAAAAAAAAAAAACTAACTACGGATGAAATTGACTGGAATTTTTGGCAATACCACGATAAGAATTGACGACATGGCATCAAGCAGTTAGCACCATGAAAAAAACGGGATGTAGGCTGGAAAGTGAGAAGTTTATTGCAAACATGTTGATTGGAAGGAAGATGATTGGAGGCATGAGAAAGGGCTCAACAGAATGGGATCATGAGGATGGGATAGTGAGAATGTTTAGGGTGGGAATGGGAGGTCGGAATGACCGAGAGAGATGACACTGGAATAATGACTATGGTTGGATTAAATGGGATGAGGAGAAAGGCTTTGCATGCAATTTTTAGCAAGAACCCATGTGCGGCATTACTTGACATGCTAAAATGCATGGCAGAGCAGAGAAAGGGTGAGATATGGCGTTTCCTTGGGACAGCTCACATGCAAGGGCAGAGAAGGGTGTGAATATGGTAGTGGGAAGGAAGGACTGCGGAGATAACTCTAGTAACGGGAGCTAGACTACGGGCTAGGCACGTGTGCTCGTGTGATCTCTGCGTTCTCTGTTCCTTAGTCGTTTTCCTAGTGCACACACTGCTTGCTAGTTCACAAGGCAATTTGGCAAGAGTTTCACTAGAAAAAGTTGACAACAATGATACAATAATGTTGGCAAGACAAAACTACATCAGAGCTAGGACGACTGCCAGCGCAGCACGGTCGACCGTGTGCCAGCACGACTTGGTCGACCGCGCTCCAACAGTGCAGAGACGCGGCTTGCCAACGCTGCAGGGAGACGGCGTGACAACAGCGCAAGTCGACAGCATGCCAGCATTGCTCCCGCAGGACAGCAGCGCACCTACTTCGCAGGTGCTCGCAGATGATTGGCGTGCAGTGCCTCGTCACCTGCACAGCGCACACACCACATCAACTTCGTGCTGACGACTGCTTCTGATGCACCACGTCGACCTCGGGATACCATCACCGAGGTCGTCCTCGCCAAAACCACCTGGGCGACCATCGCAAGCCTTCGCAGCACCTCGTCACCCAGGTAACCTGGTCGACCGGGCAACCAGGTCGACCAGAGGCTCCAGTGCGTGCCCGTCGACCACCCAAGTCGACGACCACTTCCAGTCGACCTCACCAGGTCGACCACTGCCTCCGGTATGTGCCTGTCGACCTCCCAGGTCGACCACTACTCCCTGGTCGACCAGCTCTAGGTCGACGTCACTCCTGGTCGACCACAAGACCTGGTCGACTTCCCAGGTCGACCAGAAGGCCTGATCGACTTCCCAGGTCGACCAGAAGGTCTGGTCGACTTCCCAGGTCGACCAGAAGGTCTGGTCGACGTCCCAGGTCGACCAGAAGGGGTTGGTCGACTTCCCAGGTCGACCAGCCAAAGGTGGCGCCCTCCTGAAGTCGGCGCTCATGCAGTGGCTCCCCGTGCAGGTCGACCAACCTCGTCGACCAACTCGCCCACTGCTGCAGGTCGGCTGCACCCTACACCCGACCACGAAGTCGGCTCCGCCCAAGCGAGGACGGGGCCAATACCCAACTCCCGTTGACACTCCCCTGCCGCGTTCACGCTTGGGCCCCCCAGCCCACACGGCAGCACCTCTCGGAGAACAGCTCGTCGACGTGCACCCAACACACAGCACGTCGTCCACCGCACCAGCCATGCAGGAGGGCATGGCACCTACTGCTGCACGTCGTCGTCGCCGCCGCCCACGTCGGCCAGACGCACTTGGCCGATGGCGACGGAGCACCGGTTGAAGGCCGGATAGTGCAGCGCCTTTGTGAGGAAGTCGGCCGGCTGCTCAGCGGTCGGGATGTACTGCAGCGCAAACTTCCCCCGCTTCACCATGTGCTGCAGCCAGGCCTGTCGCCGTTCCATGTGCTTGAGATTGCCCGTCAACCCCATGCCTTCGGCGACTGTGATGGCCGACTTGTTGTCCACCCGAAGGACGGTCGGCTTCCCAGCATCCAGCTGCTGGAACTCTGCGAGGAGGAAGCGAAGTCGGCGTCCCTCCTTGCCGGCTTCGACGGCCACCACGTACTCCGACTCGGTCGACGACAACGTCGCGCACTTGATGCGCTGGCTCGACCAGGAGACCGCGGCCCCTCCGTAGACGAACACGTAGCCGCCCGTGCTCGTCCTGCTCTGCTTGTCACCGGCGTCGTCGGCGTCCACGTAGCCGACCAGCTCCAGCGACTCAGGTCCACCGCCAAACTCCAGGGCGGTGTCGCGCGTGTTGGCGAGGTAGGCGAGGCAGCGGTCGACCTCGCGCCAGTGCTGGTCGCTCCTCACCGTGAGGCCGCTCCCCAGCTTGCTGCAGGCGAAGGCGATGTCCGGCCTTGTCGTCGTCGCCGCGAACTGCAGCAAGCCGACCTTCTGCCGGTACTCCTCCTCCTGTCGCTCCTGCGCCTCCTCGTCGTCGAAGGTGAGCTCGGCGTAGGCGTCGACCGAGACCGGCGTCTTCGGAGTCCGTCCGCCCTGCTCCTCGTCGATGAAGCGCCTACGCAGCTTGTCGGCGTAGCCCTGCTGGTGCAGCCACAGCTTCCCCGCCGACCTGTCGCGCACGATCTCCAGCCCGAGGTACTTCTGCACCGGCGAGATCTCGCGCAGCTCGAAGGCGGCCTCCAGTAGCTCCTTCAGCTGCTTCAGCATCTCGGGGCTGCTGCTGGCGGCGAGCAGGTCGTCGACGTAGACCAGCACCCAGCAAGTCGCTCCGTCGTTGCCGACCTTGAAGTAGAGAGCCTCGTCGACCTGGCTCTTCTTCCATCCAGCGCCGACCAGCACGTCGTTGAGTGCCAAGTACCACAGCAGCGGCGACTGCTTCAGCCCGTACAGGCTCTTCAGCAGCTTGCACACCCGGCCGGTTCCGTCGTTGAAGTAGTCCGGCTGGGACATGTACAGCACCCGGTCGAGCTTGCTCTGCAGGAAGGCGTTCTTCATGTCAAGCTGCATCAGGTTGAGGTTGAGCACGGCGACGACCTCAAACGTGACGTAGCTGCCCACCGGCGCAAACGTCTCGTCGTAGTCGGCGCCGTACACCTGCGTGAAGCCCTTCACGACCAGCCTCGCCTTCTCGCGCTCGATGGTGTCGTCGATGTGGTACTTCGTCGTCAGCACCCACCGGTTCTTCATGACGTTCACTCCCGGCGGGCGTTCGACCAGCTCCCACGTCCCCATGGCGATGAGACTGCGGATCTCCTCCTCCATGGCGGCCTTCACCGCCGGACCCTTCCAGCTCGCCAACGCCTCCTTCACCATCATCGTCGAGATGTCCCAGCGGTGCTCGGGGTCGGCCAGCATGTCGGGGTCGAGCTCCGGGAACTCTTCGTCCTCGTCGGCGTCGTCGTACAGTAGGTCGTCGTCCTCGTCGACCACGTCATACACCGTGGTGAAGGCGGCGGGAACGAAGAAGTCGGGAGGCCTCCGAAGTCGACCTGACTTCCGGGGCTCAGGCGGGACCGCCAGCACGTCCCGGTCGGTGGACTGGTCGACCACCTTCTGGTCGACCGGCTCCTCGTCGCCCAACTGCTCCCCTTCAGCTTCACCGCCGTCCTCGTCGCCCTGCTGCACCTCGGTCGGCTTCCCGGTCGACTGCTCCCCTGTGGTCAGCTCCCCTGTCGACCGCCAGGTCGCCGACTGCTCCTGGGTCGACCTCGTTGCTGCCTGCTCCCCTGTCGGCTTCATCCAAGTCGACTGCACCTCCATGTCGACCTGCTGCACATCCCGTCGGCCACCGGTGATGACTTTGGTCGGCGCCACAGGCGACGCCCCACTACTCCCCTCATCGCCGGAGGCCGACGGCGGAATCAGCCCACGCAGGTCGACGAGGGGAGGGGCAGGGGAGTGAGAGGAAGGGTGGACGACCTCGACGTCGTCCTCAGCAAGCTCACCGACCTCGGCGAGTAGAGGGAGAGTTGCCGTCGAGGTATCCGTCGGCGTGGCCACCAGCGTCCGCCCAGACGTCGGCCCATGCTCCGACTTCCACTCCTCCAGCGACAGGTCCTCGTAGAACACCACGTCCGACGTGGTGACCACCCGGTTGGCAGCAATGTCGAGGAGCTCCCAGCCCTTGCTTGCCTCCGACACGCCAAGGTGGAGGCCCCATTTGGCTTTCGGCTGCAGCTTCCCACCACGCTGCTGCTCGGGGACGAGGAACTGCGCCATGCAGCCCCACACTCGCGCCAGTGACAAGTCGGGCTTCGTCCGGGTCAGCAGCTGGGATGGCGTCATCCCCGGCGTCGCCAACCGCTCCAAGCAGTTGCGGATCCAGACGGCCTGCCGCAGAGCGAGGTGCCACCAGTGGTGCTGCACGCCCATGTGCAGCAGCATCGTCCTCACCGACTCCACCACCGTCCGCATCTCCCTCTCCGCCATGCCGTTCTGCTGCGGGGTGTAGGGGCAGGTTAGGTCGTGGACGATCCCCTTGCCGTCCACGAAGGCGGTGAAGGCCTTCCCGAGGAACTCCCCACCTCGGTCCGAGCGCAGCATCAGCACCGACTTCTTCGTCTGCCTCTCCACCAGCACCAGCCACTTCTGGAACTCCAGCAGCACGTCCGACTTCTTGGCGACTGGCCTCGCCCATACGAAGTGGGTCTTGCGGTCCTTCAGCAGCAAGAAGTACAGGCTACCGTCCTTGGCAGCCACGCGGAACGGCCCACACAAGTCGATGTGGACGACGGCTAGCACGTCGGCGGCGTCGGAGCCTTGGTCGGGGAAGGTGTGCCGCGCCAGCTTCCCGCCGACGCACGAGACACACGGTGGGTCGGCGCCCGTCGCCGACTTGAGGTCCAGCCCAATGGCGACCTCGTTCTTCGCCGAGCTCCTGATGGTGTCCATGCCGACGTGCGCAAGCCGAGCATGCATCCTGTCTGGCGTCGACTTCGTCTTGGAGACGATCGCCCGCAGGGCCACAACCTCCGGCGTGGGCGACGTCGACCTCGTTGAGCAGGGACGCAGGTCGGTGCAGAGGACTCGCCCGGAGTACGTCGCCCGACCAAGCACCTCTCCCGCTGCCGAGATGAGCAGCACACCATCGCCGTCCTCCTGAAACTTCACGCCATGCTCCTTCAGCTGGCCGGACGACAACAGGTTGGCCCGCACACCCGGGACATACAGCACGTCGGGGATGAGAACCTGCTTCCCGGCCTCGCCTTGCAAGGCGACCGTGCCCCGGCCTTGGACGTCTTGCAGCGCCCCATTGAAGC
Organism: Closterium sp. Yama58-4; assembly: GCA_947470075.1. Lineage (NCBI taxonomy): Eukaryota > Viridiplantae > Streptophyta > Zygnematophyceae > Desmidiales > Closteriaceae > Closterium > Closterium sp. Yama58-4. The sequence continues at coordinate 554,061 of CANIUD010000022.1, read as the reverse complement.
CACGCACGTGCTTCAAGTCGCCGCTCGGCCCCAGGTCGACGAAGGCGTCCTTGGTCCCCATCAGGTGGTGGGAGCAGCCGCTGTCCAGCAAGACCACCGCCGGGTTCGCCTGCACTGCTGCTGCCATCGCCTGGAAATCCTCACCAGCCTCCGGCGCTAGTGAGACGGTCGGCTCCACGACGCCGACCAGAGAGCACGACGCCGACTTGTCGTTGCTCCCCTTGCCGCTAGCAGAGGAGTCGGCGTCCTTCGCCGAGGTCGACGGCTTGGTCGACTGCTTCTCCTTGCGCGGCTGACTTCCTCCTCGACGGGGCCGACGACTGCCAGACCTCCCGCGGCCTCCCTTGTCGTCGTCGTCCGAGTCACTGCGGTCGGGGCACTCGAAGGAGAGGTGGTCGGGGTCGCCGCACAGCCAGCACTCCCGACGTCGACTTCCTCCTCCCCGGCCACTGTCCTTGGTCGACTTCTTCTTGTCGACCTCCTTGGCCGACTTCGAGCCACTGCTACCACCGCCACCAGACTGTCCACGCTGCCCTGGTCGACCGCCTTGCTTCGCCGGGGCGACGTAGTTCACCTGCGCCAAGAGCTCTTGTGACCGCTCGACCTCCTGCATCGCCTCGTCCTGCAGGATGTACGAGGTCAACGTGTCCTCGTTGAGCGTCGCCCGCGTGCTCGGCGCCATGGACAGCCATTTCAGCAGGTTGTAGCTGCTCGGGAGTCCCTGCATAACATGGGTGATGTACGACGCCGTCGAGTACTCCGCACCGGCCATCCTGATGGTGGCGAGAATTCGCCGGGCCCGGTTGCAGTAGTCGGTCGCCGTCTCCTGGTCGCCCATATGCAGATGTGTCAGCTGCCCCTCCAGTTGGGCGATGAACAAGTCGTCGGTGACTTGGTAGGTCGACTCAATGAAGTGCCACGCCTGGTGGCCGGCGTCGAGGTACTCCCGGCACCACTTCAAGGCGATTTGCACGCCCGGCGAGCAGCACCGTGAGATGACCGTGAAGGTCAACAGCTGCACAGCGCGGAACTCAGCTCGCAAGTCGGGGTCGCTCGGCGTCGCCACGGTACCTCGAGCGAAGCTGATCAGCCCGGCCATCTCCAGCTGGGGCTCGATGGCCTCCTTCCAGGTGAGTATGTCGGATCTCGGGAGTCACCGAGATCCTATCCGGCGTGAACTTGAAGTAGCCGTAGCTCGGCGCAATTCCGCCCTTGAACGCCGCCGACTTCGTCGGCGTGAATCACACCACGCTGCCTCGACGTGCCTCCCGCACTGCTGCCGACTTGGTCGCCCCCGGCGTTGACGCCCACGTCGACGCCGCCCTCGGTGTTCACCGGTCGAGGAGAAGCAGGCCGAGAAGGGTGCTCCGTCGCCCACAAGGAACGGATGCCAGCCTCGACGACCGCCCACGGCAGGTCGCCATACTCGTTGGCCTCGTGCTTCCTCCTCGCGTTTTCCAGCCGTGCCTCCAGGGTGTCCACCACCCCCGTGTCACCTACGACGCCTACCATGGTGACTACCGCACAGCTGCCGGCCTACGAACAACTTAGGTAAGGTGCCACTAAGTCGACTAGACTGAAAGGTAAGTCGTTGTGCCGTCCACGCTCACCGCACCATGCGGAGATAACTCTAGTAACGGGAGCTAGACTACGGGCTAGGCACGTGTGCTTGTATGATCTCTGCGTTCTCTGTTCCTTAGTCGTTTTCCTAGTGCACACACTGCTTGCTAGTTCACAAGGCAATTCGGCAAGAGTTTCACTAGAGAAAGTTGACAACAATGATACAATAATGTTGGCAAGACAAGACTACATCAGAGCTAGGATGCAAGCAGGTCGACTGCCAGCGCAGCACGGTCGACCGTGTGCCAGCACGACTTGGTCGACCGCGCTCCAACAGTGCAGAGACGCGGCTTGCCAACGCTGCAGGGAGACGGCGTGACAACAGCGCAAGTCGACAGCATGCCAGCATTGCTCCCGCAGGACAGCAGCGCACCTACTTCGCAGGTGCTCGCAGATGATTGGCGTGCAGTGCCTCGTCACCTGCACAGCGCACACACCACATCAACTTCGTGCTGACGACTGCTTCTGATGCACCACGTCGACCTCGGGATACCATCACCGAGGTCGTCCTCGCCAAAACCACCTGGGCGACCATCGCAAGCCTTCGCAGCACCTCGTCACCCAGGTAACCTGGTCGACCGGGCAACCAGGTCGACCAGAGGCTCCAGTGCGTGCCCGTCGACCACCCAAGTCGACGACCACTTCCAGTCGACCTCACCAGGTCGACCACTGCCTCCGGTATGTGCCTGTCGACCTCCCAGGTCGACCACTACTCCCTGGTCGACCAGCTCTAGGTCGACGTCACTCCTGGTCGACCACAAGACCTGGTCGACTTCCCAGGTCGACCAGAAGGCCTGATCGACTTCCCAGGTCGACCAGAAGGTCTGGTCGACTTCCCAGGTCGACCAGAAGGTCTGGTCGACGTCCCAGGTCGACCAGAAGGGGTTGGTCGACTTCCCAGGTCGACCAGCCAAAGGTGGCGCCCTCCTGAAGTCGGCGCTCATGCAGTGGCTCCCCGTGCAGGTCGACCAACCTCGTCGACCAACTCGCCCACTGCTGCAGGTCGGCTGCACCCTACACCCGACCACGAAGTCGGCTCCGCCCAAGCGAGGACGGGGCCAATACCCAACTCCCGTTGACAAGGACAGTGGGGATCATGACCATGGGGAACCTGACTGGGAACTTGACTTGGGAACCTAACTGGAGAAACAACTGAAGAATCTGACTGTGAAATCTGACTGGGGAAGCCGACTGGAACATTTGACTGGGGAACCTGACTAGGGGTTTTGAGTGGAAACCTGACTGAGGGGAACCTGACAGAATGGAACCTGACTGAAGGGAAACCGTCAAAACGAGACGGACAATGCGAGGAATCAAGTAACATCAGAAAACTGGCAACAAGAGTAATAGAAAGGAAAAATGACACTGGCAAACCAACAGTAGGTGATTAAGTGGAATTGATGGTGGGATGAGAATGGAATAGCCCATGCAATGATGACTAGCGAAAAATGACCATGGGGAAATGACAGTTGCATGATGAGAGTGAATGCATGAAAATGGGAGCATCATGACAGGGGATGATGGCAATGAGATCATGGGGAAAAAGGCAATGGGGATCTGACAGTGAGAAGAGCGGGCAATGAGAAACGATGGCGGTAAGATGGTTCAAGATGAGCGTTGCGCAATACTGGGAACGCAAGAGGTAGATGACAACAGCAACGGCACAACTTCAAACCATTCCACACTCCCATCCCTCGGCCCCACCCCTCCATACCTCCAACCAACACGAGCTAGTACAAGGGACTGAAACCACATCAAACCTTTGCAATATAAATGATAACACAAAGCTAAGAACGACTCTAAGCCACAAATAACCGAACGAAAGAAGTTGGAGCAGATCCCTCGCCACGCTCAGCTTATCCACCAGCCTCCCCACAGACCACCCTCCAACTGACCACATGCCTCCACCTCTCCTGCCATCTCTCCCACAACACCCTGCAAGCAGGGTGCAAAAAGGGGTAAGTCCCGCCATGCGCCTGCCACCAGCCCCCACCAGCCATGCTCATCCCACCCACCGTACCATTCCTTCCTCCATCCACATCCCATTATAATGGCTCACGATCTGCTTATTCCTAGTACTGATGATGCTATTGCTAACTAATGATGTTGCTTCTGCTACCGTCCACTGCTTCCCTGGACTGCTGCGGAGCGTTGCGTGGGAATGCGAGTGGCGGCCACTGCTGCTGCTGGAGCAGCCGGTTTACGAGTGCTGTGAGGCGCAGCCTGCACTGCCTTAGCCGCTGCAGCCGTGTGCGCTGCCCTGCTCTGCCCAGGCTTAGCGATCAGAGTCGCACCACCGCCACCACGCCCTGAACCTGAACCCGACCCCACACCTGCTGCTCGCCCTCCTGCTGCCTCCACCCCTCCCAACGCCGCCTTCCCTGCTGCTGCTGCGCGCACCACTGTGTGTGCTGCCCTCCCATTCCCCTGCTCCCTCACCTTCTCTCCCGCTGCTTTTGTTGCCATCGACCCCACTGGGCTGCTCTTAACAGCAACACTCTTTGCAGCTGCCGGCGTCACACGTGTGGCCTTGGCTGGCGTTGCTTTAGCTGCGGCAGGTGCAGGCTTAACAGAAACGCTTCTAACAGCGGCCTTGGCTGGTGCAGCTGCAGATGCACGCGTTCCCTTGCCTGCTGAAACTGCGGCCTTCACAGGAACGCTTTTCACAGCAACGCTCTTCACAGAAGCAGTCTCAACAGCAGCGCTGCTGACATCAGCGCTCTTCACAGCAGCGGTGGTGGCAGCAGCACGTGCTCCCATGACGTGCGTGGGCGTGTTACTGCGCGGCTGACTCACGGGCGTGTTGCTGCGCGGCTGACTCGCGGGCTTGGTGGGTCGCAGCGGGGAGAAGCCCAGCGACGCACGGGGGGAGCGCGCAGTGCTCTGCTCGTCCTCGTTCAACCGCCCCACGCGCACCGCAACGGCGTGCAGCCGCTGCTGCCGCCTCTTGCTCATGCACGCCACGCCACTGCTGCCACGCTTGGAGCTGCTGCAGGAGCTATCGTTGCTGCTGCCGCTGCTGCTGCCGCTGCTGCTGCTGCGAATGATACTGTTGCTAGTGACGCTGCTCGTGTCGCTGTTGTTGCTGTTGATGCTGCTGCTGCTGTTGCTGCTACTGCACGTGCTGGTCGGAGTGCTGCTGGCGGCAGGCGCAGCTCCGAGCGAGAGAGTGACAGCAGGCTCACAAAAGGGAACGCTCGGGACATACAGCCACGTTTGTTCCTCGTCGCTGTAGTCCTCCCAGAACGCATGATCGATGGAGGTGTCTTCGGGCGCCGGGAAGTCCAGCGGGCCAGACAGCCATGTGCAGTCTGCCTCGCTGAAATCCTTCCAGAACTCGTGATCTAGGCCCAAGGACGTCAGCGGCGCGTACAGCCACGTGCATTCTTCCTCCGTGAAGTCCTTCCAGAATTCGTAATCAATTGAGGGGCTCGTGAACTGGAAAGCTGAGGCGTTCTGCGCGGCCATTGTACGAACAAGAGTCTAAGCAACCGGGAGTTGAGACCAGGTGGTAGCTGTCAGAAGCAAGTAAAAACTCGAACGGGTGTGGTGAAATGAATGAGTATGACGAGTGGCTTTGTATTGTGGGGAATGCACGACAACTCCAAGGCAGAAAGGTGGATGGAGCTCGGGTGGAGAAAAGGAACAATGGTGGGTAGACGGGGGCACGCAAATCTGTTGCCCATAGCGAAAGTAATTCATCCCGGGAAAGGCGTGCTCTGTCTTGTTATTGGAGGAGAATGGACGGAGGGGTTAAGCAGCCAATGGCAAGCTGTCCGAAACGAATGCTCCAAGCATAGCCTGGAGGTTCGGCACGGCCGGGCGAGACTGTCGCGGCTCGTTCATCTAGGACCAAGTAGATTTGGGCAGCAAAATCTCAGCATTTCGGCTGCCCAAACTGAAATCGAATCGCACTTCCGTCAAGCTCGCCACTGCTTGAGGATGAACCAGCGATTTGCCTGCGGAAGCACGGCACTGCTTCTCGTTGACTGAATGTGGGGTTCGTGTGGCTGTGGTCCATGCTCGAGGCTGCTATGCCTTCGATTTCGTTCCGTCAGCGTCAACGAACTGCGAAAGCAAGCGACCGAGAAATCTACGGAGGCGATTAAGTTGGGGGCCATCGGATCGTACTGCGGCGTGGTGCCTAGCAACTCACGGATCAGCAGTGAAGAAGATCTCGAGGAACTAGGGTTCCTTCCAAAACGCTGGTCGTTCATGGAGGTTCCTTACGCAGGATTCAAGGTCGGGATGAGCACAGGAAAAACGAATGCTTCAATGTGCAGATTCGTTATCAATATAACAGTGAAATAGATAGAGTTCGAAACATATTATTTCCACCAGCAAACCAGCAAACTGATTTCTAGAAATTTCTAGAAAATGTGTTTATATAATTGTTGCGAATCTCATCAATGTATGGTGCAGTTTGTAAGATAGTGGCATTTTCATCTATACATATGCTTGCACTTGTCTACAACTTCACCCTCAAGTTTGAGAGATAATTGAAGCGATGTGCTACTGAGGGTAACTTGGTGGTAAAGTGTAAATAATTAAATTCCAATGGTCAACACTGTAATGAGAAAATGGGTGTTGATGATGGCTGTTCTCCTCCCGAATGTCCTTCCACGAACCAATTGCATGCATTTTCAAGAAGAATAGCATTTTCTTGATTTGGATCTCATGAACCAATTACATGCATTTTCAAGAAGAATAACTTGATTCGTCACTCACTTGATGGGCGAGTATGTGTGCGCGTCTCGTGTCTCATCCAGCCCACCCTCACTGCCTTCCATCACGCCCCACCCATCCAGGCACGGCAAGCACAGCGTACTGATGCATTTGGGAGGCATGGCAGCATTACCTGGAAGGCTTTGGGATGGCCCATGTCAGGCGGTGTGGATGAGAGGTATGGGAGTGGGACCTCAAGGTACCACACGTGATTTCCATATGCCGGCTCCGAGTGATGGAGGCGGCATGGAAGCGATGTGGAACCTCAAGGCAACACATGTGTACGGTATGCATGAAGTGGAAAATGCAAACCATCGAATAGTCGACAATGGTATAGAAAGTAACCCCTATGGCTGCTTCTCGTCACATGAGAAGATGATGAGAAGCAGGGAAAGTGATGGGAATGTAGTAATGGAATTGGATAATGAGACAAGGATAATTTGAATGGAAGGGCTTGTTTTAAAACGATGGGATCTTGAGATAAGGATGCTGAGGATGTTAGAATGAGATGCATCATGTGAATTAGAATGTGGATGTGAGATTTTAGGAATGGGGTCGCAGTAACGAAATCATGAGACGGGGGTCATGTGAATGGGAATATAAGGATGGGACCAATAAAAATGGTCTTATGAGATTAGGATAACGGGAATGTGATCGTGGTATTGCGATCGAGGAGATAGGGTCATAAGAATAAGACTATGTGAATGGGATAGTGGGATTGAGATCATGGAAATGTGATCAATAAAGACTGTGAGGTCAGGACAATGAGAAAATTCAGTGAAAGTGGGATGATATTTGCACCATGACCATGGTCAATAAGAAATTGGATCACATGAGAATGTGGAAAAAAGGGTGCTCCGAGAAACGGAATGTGAGAATGGTGAAACAGGAACGTGACATTGTGATCACAAGAATGGGATGAAAAGGCCGGGATTATTGGAATGGCATTATGAGAATGAGGTGATTGGAATGGGATCATGGTATGTGACAACAAAGAATCAAGTCAATGAGATCCAAATCAAGTGAATGACTGGATTTGTGAGAATATAATAATGCACATGAGATTGTAGGAATGGAACCATGAGGATGGGAATCACCAGAATGCGATAGTGGGAACATAAACATGGAACCGGGATCTCAAAAATGGGATCCCATGAACAAGAGAATGAAAAATTGATAGTGAGAAGGGGAACACAGTAATCGGATGATGAGATTGCGACGAATGGGATAATGAAAATCGAATCAGATCATTAAAATGAGATCACGAGATTGGGATCACAAAACAGCGATAACGAAAGGGTGATAATAGAACTAGATCATGAGAATGGAATCTTGATCATGGAAAAAGAGAAAGAGAAAAGACAATGGATATGGGAATGGATATGGAATGAGTGGATATGTGATTATGCGAAAGGATGCATGCCATGCACACATGGGAAAGGAAAAGTATGAGCAAAGCATGGGCACAAACAGATGCTGTTGTAATGGAATGGGGTGTATGAAACTGAGTGTGGAGAAAGCATAAGCAAAGAATAGAATCTTAGGCATACGGAAGGGATGCACTCATGGGTGCAGGCAGCAGAATGCATGGAAGGGCATGGATGGATCATCCTTGCCTGAGTGCATGCAACACAGACATGCCAAGTGTTAGACTGGTGTAAGAGAGGGGAAGTGACCATTAGAAGTTATGCATGCATCACAAATGTGCCAGATTGCATGCATCACAGTCATGCCAGATTGCATGCATCACAGTCATGCCTGATTGCATGCATCACAGTCGTGCCTGATTGCATGCATCACAGTCATGCCAGATTGCATGCATCACAGTCATGCCAGATTGCATGCATCACAGTCATGCCAGATTGCATGCATCACAGTCATTCCTGATTGCATGCATCACAGTCGTGCCTGATTGCATGCATCACACACATGAGAAAGCATTTGAGCATGCCAAGTAAGCAGATATGGTATGGTAATCACCAATGGCGGTTCTCCATGTTTGAGCTGTAGAATGACATTTGCTTGCAAGACGCTCCATCATCTCTCTGCTTTGCATCAAATTTGATTCCCAGTGACTCCTCTTACCCGCAGTCTTTTCAACCAACTACCTGTCCACTGATCGAAGGGAGTTGAGTTTCTAGTAACGTAGCAGAAAGACAGACCAAACTCTGTATAGCGTATAACAAATCATCTAGCATGAAGTGCAGAAGCATCTCACTGAACCATTGCTAGTGCACATGTACAAGGTAAACAAAGTGGCAGGCTCGCCTCATCAAAGTTCCCAGAGGTTGGATTCTCTGAGTTTCAGAAACATGCCAGCCCAGCTATGCACGCTGGATTACCCCATTCTAGCAGCGCCCTGGCCAGTTAAGGCCGGTACAATTGTAATCTGTGGATGCTGACCCTCCACAGACAAGGAGGGATTATATGGCTGGGAATGGGATCATATGGTTGGGAATGGGATTATATGGCTGGGAATGGGATTATATGGCTGGAAATGGGATCATTGTTAGAATTTATCTGTAACTGCTTGTAGCTGTAGTTTAGTGTAGCTATTATGAACTATTGGTGGTGCACCACTTCTTTCTTTCCTATAACTTTGTACCATTTCTCATTATTGCATCTCTTTTTGGCTAACTCTCTCGTCATGCTACTCTCTCAAGTCTCCTCCTACCCCAAACCCTAGTCTTAACTTAATCTACTACTTAGACAATCATTTGGCTGGGAATGGGATCATATGGCTGGGAATGGGATCATATGGCTGGGAATGGGATCATATGGCTGGGAATGGGATCATATGGCTGGGAATGGGATCATATGGCTGGAAATGGGATCATATGGCTAGGAACGGGATTATATGGCTGGGAATGGGATCATATGGCTGGGAATGGGATCATATGGCTGGGAATGGGATCATATGGCTGGGAATGGGATCATATGGCTGGGAATGGGATCATATGGCTGGGAATGGGATCATATGGCTGGGAATGGGATCATATGGCTGGGAATGGGATCATATGGCTGGGAATGGGATCATATGGCTGGGAATGGGATCATATGGCTGGGAATGGGATCATATGGCTGGGAATGGGATCATATGGCTGGGAATGGGATCATATGGCTGGGAATGGGATCATATGGCTGGGAATGGGATCATATGGCATCATGGGAATAAGATCATCACAATGTGATTGTGGGAATGGTTCAGGGTATAGATAAGATTGGTAACAAGATAATGAGATTGGGTCATACGAATGGGATAATGAGAATCAGATTGTGGGAGAGGGATACTTGCAATAAGATCTTGGATTTAGGAAAAACGGAATCATATCAAGAAAGTGGGAGATCTTGGATTTAGGAAAAACGGAATCATATCAAGAAAGTGGGATCATGAAAATAGGACCACGAAAATTGGATGAAGGGGTTGGAATTAGGAGAAAGGGGTCATAGGAACGGGAAGGTCATCGCAAAAATGTTGGGGGTGTTGAAAATGGGGTGGCCCATCGGACCACTTTTCTCGATGGAGTCCAATGGTTGTAAGTTGTATATTGCCTGTGCCTGTGTTCGGGGCGGACGTGGCAATTTTGGTACCGTCATCAAGCCTGTTTTGCCGGTTCTGTGCGCAAGAAATTGTGCTTGGTTGTTTCCTGGAATGTGCCTGCGCTTGATCTACGGATGAGTTTCCAAGCGATTTGACGAACGGTGAAGATCGCGCTTACAAAACACTCGGTTTCGCGCGTCGCATGTGCTTCAGAGAATGTGCTTTCACGGAGTGTCGTGAGTCGTTCGATGATTCACGAATCGACGGCTTAAACTTCTGGATGCGGCACGACTCTGCTCGCGCCAATTTTGGGGAGGGAATTGTTACAGTCAGGTGATTTATCTCGTTTTATGGTCAGCGCGATGTTCTGACAAGGTCTGAACGGCTATTGGCGAGAAGTTCGCTAGAGTAACGCGAGGTCAAGTTTCGCCCACATGCACTTCTGGCAAATGTTTGACGTGCTGGTGTTGGCGAGCATGCCATAATTCTCAATACATGCCTATTCTGGATTGTTATTATATTTCCTTTCTTAACCATCTCAGAAATCTGTCAAGACGATCTCCTTCTAAAATAATAATAAAAAAAAGATTGGGCTGAATTACATTTGTATGAGTGCAAACCATCACGAGTGTGTTATTTTCTTTATTTCGTACACGCATACAATTGTATATTTGTGAATTCGAATTATTGGCAGCGTGGATGCAATGCAGCATAGCAAACAAGCATGTCGACCGAAAGCGCAGCAAAAGTTGGTGGCCTGCCGTTCTTCTGCTGCGCTGGCAGAGCTCGCCTTGCAGAGGGCTTGCTACGTCTTGCAATGCCATTCTATTTACATCGACTTGCATACCTCATTGTATTTAAAATGTCCTTCTCAATTTATAGTCAAACTTTAGTCAAATTTCCTTATGAACACAGCAAGTAGTAAGAACACTTCTAGAGTGCTACGATCACCCGCACAACCCCGTGCCCTCCCCCGTAGTGCACAACTATTGTGCAGTGACTATCCGCACTACCAACGTTGCAACCGTATACATGTGTACACCCACTTCGCACATGTTTGTAGACAGACGGTTGATCATATGTATACCTGCCAGCATAGCAGAATAGCGACTCGCGAACGTTACAGTAATGCAACCTGCCATCGTTGCAGCAAGGCAAACTGCCAGCGTTGCACCCAATACAATCTACCATTGGTGTCGTTGTCGTTGTCGTTGCCGTTATCATCTCTATTATCGTCGTCGTAGTCATACTTGTTGCCGTTGTCGTCATCGTCGCCGTCGTTTTGGTTGTTGTCGTCGTCGTCTTCGCTGTTATCATTGTCGCTCGTAGTCACTAACGTCGTCGTTGTCGTTATCGTTGACCTTGTCGTCCTCCTCCTTGTCGTCTTCGTCGTCGTCATCGCCATCATCGTGCCGTCGTCGTCGCAATCATCGCGCCGCCGTCGTCCTCGTCGATATTACTGCTGCTGCTGCTACTGCTGCTACTGCTGTTATTGCTGCTTCTGTTGCTTGTGTTGTTGTTAGTGTTTTTCTTGTTGTTGTTGTTGTCATTGCTGTTGATGTTGCTGCTGCTGCTGTTATCGTTATCGCTGCTTCTGTTATTGTTATTGTTATTGTTGTTGCTGTTGCTCGTGTTGCTGCTGCTGCTGCTGCTGCTGCTGCTGCTGCTGCTGCTGCTGCTGCTGCTGCTGCTGCTGCTGTTGTTGTTGTTGTTGTTGTTGTTGTTGTTGTTGTTGTTGTTGTTGTTGTTGTTGTTGTTGTTGTTGTTGTTGTTGTTGTTGTTGTTGTTGTTGTTGTTGTTGTTGTCGTCGTCGTCGTTTGTTGTTTGTTTGATTGATTGATTGATTGTTTGTTTGTTTGTTTGTTTGTTTGTTTGTTTGTTTGTTTGTTTGTTTGCTTATTTCTGTTATGCGTGTACATGCGCGCACGCGCGTACGTGTGCGCGAATATGTGTCTGTGTGTATGTGCGTTTGTGTGTATGTGTGTGTGTGTTTGTCTGTGTGTGTGTATGTGTGTATGCGCACGTATGTGTGTGTGTATGTGTATGCGTTTTCATTTTTTTGTGGTTCTTTCTTTGCAATAGAAGTGAGGCATGTGTTAACTCTACAAATTCTATATGGTACATGCTTGCATTTTGCTGGGCTTGATAGCATGGACCTTGCATTCTATTGTGAAAATAATGAATGCTGCTCTTAAACTACAAAAACGTGCTGAGTGATTATGTTACTGTATTTCTTGCTCTCTGGGTTGGTTGCGTATTCTGCATCTGGTCAGGATGATGCTTTTTCTTGCGAATGATGTAGAGGGTCACATATTTCGAATAATGTTTTTGACCAATGAAATTGGTTTCAGATGATGATGTGGGGCTTTACGATTGGATACTAATATCGAAACCGCATCTCGCGTCCAGCACAGCAGACATAGGCACCACACACCATCTCACGCGCTAGGTACAGAACACCACAGACACACAAGTCGCTGGCGCACATCAGCGCGATTGGTACAGAGCAGGAGCTGCTCGATCTCAACCAATCCTGTCGCCAGACGCAGCCAAATTACAGCTTTCGAGTCGCTGCTGATCAGCTCGATCAGCCGTGATTTTAGAGCAGGGGTGGTGTAGTGCGGCTCGTGAGCAGTTCAACCAATCCGAAGTTCCCAACCCAACCAACGCCACTTTCGTTTTGCTTGCGCTCCACTCGACCCGATCCCTTCCTATCCTACCTTCGCCCCATCCCATTCCCATACAAAAGGAACCCACCTCTCCTTACCATATTATTCTTACAAATCATTTTTTCATTCGTTCCTCTCCTCGCTCTTCCATCTGATTATTCCTCGTCTAGTTCCACTCGATCACAGCACTCATCGTGACGAGTTCTGCTACGGCTACGATCCTTAGTTGTCCTAGGCATGCGACGTCTAGACATGTCGTTGTCGAAGTTCCGCGCACACTCTTGTTGGCACTTCTCATTGGCAGGCGCAGGTTTAACATCTGGCTGTTGTGTGAGCCTGAGTGTTGTTTCTACCTTCTCCGTATTCGTAGTAGGTCTAACCTCACACGAAATGGCTGTTGATTTGTGTGGCAGATGTGTTGTGCTTGTATCGTTCGCGGATCTGGCGCCTACAAGCAGTTTTAACCATGGCGTTGTTTCTATGTGCAGGTGGAAGTCAATTGGCTCAAATACCTTAGCTGTGAAATTGGTCTACTAGCCCTAGTAGTTTTATATCATGGCTAGGGCAGTAAATGGATGTTTTGTAATGTATGTGCCTTTTGTATATGTTACATCAATATTTCCATTTCCGGAACACTACTAAACAATAGCAGGTGCAAAACATTTTCCGATACATTGATGTTGTCAAAAACGTCAGTTAATGCTCTTGATGCTTGTGTCAATATATAGTTTGCCAATAAATTGAAATTTATTGTCCTCAAATTAAGAGCGATTAATTGTCCCACCATTCAGGTGCATTTACAGGCAGACAATACATGCCTGTAAATAGTACTCAAATACACAACCATACGTGGCTATGCACGACAATGTGGAACGGGCCATAAATGGCTGTTATAGTCAATGTACAGCCCAATGATTTACGGGACCTAAACGCCTACGAAGCGGCCTGCATACAACCGGCCAATTTATGGCCATAATCCCGCCATGGACATGGCGGTTATGGCTGTAAATTGCAATTTTTAAGGGCCACATTTTTGAGATGGTGCGAACTTGATCGTGAAAAACGGACTGGGGAATGAGAATAAGCAGGAGGATAAACAAGCATACAATGCACACATAACGACGCAGACATATAATGCACACATGCAAAAACAGGCATATCATGCATGCATGGGCCGACAGGCATATCATGCACACGTGCATGGGCCTTAACATATAGAAGGGAATGCACAGGGTCTTCGCTCAGACAGGACACTGTGTAAGTTACATAGGGTGACATACATTGTGTAAGTTACACTTACAGAGGGTGCCTTACACTATGTAAGTTACACTTACAAAGGGTGACACACACAGTATAAGCATGCATCACGGACATGCCAGAACCACGACGGAGGGTGGGATTGGAAGTGTGAAATAAAGAGAACTTTGAGAGTGAAAAAAATGACCCTGGAGAAATGTCAGCTAATAACTCGCAGGTGACATGGGAAATACGCGCAATGGGAAACTAAGATAAATGAACACTGCATGCTATGCCACTACTATACCATACCAACCAATATGTGTGTGGCAAACAGGGCAAACTGGCAATTGACTAAGAGAATGGGAAATTGGAATATGGCATGTCAAATGGCAACGGTACGTCCAACGGAATAACGGCAAATGATGATATGAACTTTCAGAGGGCGGCACGGCGAAGCACACGGAATTGGCATGACACTGGCACTGGCATGGATTTGGCATGGCAGTGGTATGGCGTTGGCATGGCATTGGCATGGCAGTGGTATGGCGTTGGCATGGCAGAGGGTCCGGCTGCTGCAATGGGAGTCAGTCACAGGGCAGCCACCTCACCGCTGTACAGTCACTGCTGTATAACCTCATCCCACCTCGCTGCCATATCACTGCCATCTCACTGCGCTGCTGATCCCCTACTGCATGAGCACTGCCATACAATGGATTCGGGAGAGGTGCGTTGAATATCAGGGTGACCGACGTGGGTAGGCATGACAGGTATGGCATGCATGGCAGGTATGGAAGGCATGGCAGGTACGGAAGGCATGGCAGGTATGGAAGGCATGGCAGGCATGGCAGGCATGGCAGGCATGGCAGGCATGGCAGGCATGGCAGGCATGGCAGGCATGGCAGGCATGGCAGGCAGGTATGACAGGCATGGCAGGCATGGCAGGCATGGCAGGCATGACAGGCGTGGCAGGCATGGCAGGCATGGCAGGCATGGCAGGTATGGCTGGCATGGCAGGCATGGTAGGTATGGCAGGGGCATGCATGGTAGGCATGGCAGGCAGGCATGCACTGGAGAGGTTGGGGAAGGAGAGATGGGTGCTGGGATGACGGATGGGTGGGTGGGCGTGCCTGTGTTCTCATGCACGAAATAGCAGTGCCGGTAGAAAGTGGCAAAGAAAGAAAAATGTATTGAGAGAGACAAAGGCAACTGACAAGAAGAATGGATGGAATTATTGCGAACGATAACGGGAGGAAGAGTGACGGCATTGGAAAAGATAGAAATTATTGGGTGGCGATTGCCATGTCTTTGATGGAAGAATGACAATGGCAAGTTGACTGGATGGAATGAAATCGAAATTGGCTGGCCCAAGCGCAATGGGAAGCTGCCAAGAAAATGCCAGTCTGATTGAGAAAATGCCAGTGCCAGATAGCTCAGCAAATGACATTGGAAACTGATAGGGAGAATGAAAATGAACGGAGGAGAAGGCATTCCCACAAGGAGAAGGCATGATGATATGCAGTTGATTGATGTATACCAACCATCATGCAACTCCACATGGAAAAGGCCATGAGTAATTTTCTGCAAAAATTACCACGGAATGGG
Source organism: Closterium sp. Yama58-4 (assembly GCA_947470075.1). Lineage (NCBI taxonomy): Eukaryota > Viridiplantae > Streptophyta > Zygnematophyceae > Desmidiales > Closteriaceae > Closterium > Closterium sp. Yama58-4. The sequence goes on along the minus strand of CANIUD010000022.1, from coordinate 538,665 downwards.
GTTAAAAAACATCCTTCCAACATATACACAGGGACACCCAAGCTATGAATACAATACTGGGAACAAATCCTTACCTTTGAATCGGGGAATGCCTTTTTTATTTTGCAGCAGATCCTTCTCCGTGCTCAGCCACGAGCCTCCCACAGTAGCCCCTCCAGCTGACCACATGCCTCCACCTCTCCTGCCATCTCTCCCACACACCCTGCATGCACCTGCTACCAGTCCCCACCAGCCATGCTCTGTTAGAATCTAGCAGCAGGAATGGATGAACTAACAGGATGCAGGAGTACAAGTAGTAAACCCTAATTGGGTTGTACCCCATATGGGCTACCCCACTACAGCCTAAACAATATGCAGCATATATGGTTTGACACACCCCCATAGGCAAAGTGGGGGAGAACAAGGGGTCACACGACCAGTCAAGAGAAGCAAAACAAGCTCAGGGTGGATCACAACGTCACCACGCATTCTGAGCACAAGCAAAGGGCCACTGGGCCAGTTCACATGCAGAGATATATATGCAGCAATAACAGTACAGTGATGGCTACCTAGCAAGAGCCAGCATGCATATATATATATGTACAGATCACAGTACAAGTAGAGACTACAGCAAGTGTGGAAACATAGGCACAAGGCCTAACAGAGTACAAAAGCGCTGATGATCACCAGACGGAAGTGCCTTGGTGAATATGTCAGCAGTGTTGGCCCGAGTGGCCACGTGGCGAAGACGAAGCTGGCCTCGCTGCTGCAACTCTCGAGCCAGGAAGTACCGCAGAGCAATGTGCTTCGTTCTGTGCTCCAGTCTGTGCTCCTCACACAAGGCAATGGCGGCCTTGTTGTCAACGTACAGAACTAGAGGAGAACGAGGCCTCTCTCCCAAGTCAGTCAGCAGGTAGGTGAGCCAGCGTAACTCCTGTGCAGCCATGGCGGTGGCGTAGATCTCAGCCTCACAACTGGAGCCGAGAACTGAAGTCGAGCGTGTAGAACGCCACGAAACTGAACCAGAGCCAAGGCTGAAGGTGTAACCCTGTGACGACCGCTGAGTAGCCAGGTCGTCAACCCAAGAAGCGTCTGAGTGCCCAGTGAGGACAACTGGGCTCGTCCCTCCAAGCACTAGCCCCATGCCTGATGTGCTGCACAAGTAACGCAGTACCCTCTTAGCAGCAGCCATGTGCTCAGGTCGGTGCCGACCAGGAGCCACGTAGCGAGCCAGGAGACCAAGAGGGTACGCGAGGTCAGGTCGAGTGCAAGTCATCAGGTACATGAGGCAGCCGACTAGCTCTGGGTAAGGACCACTCGGCTCTACGGACTCGTCCGAAGGTGGAGCTGAGAGCGTGTGACCTGTAGCCAGAGGAGTGGCCTGTGCTGAAGACCAGGTGAAGCCGAAGCGCTGAAGGACCTGCTGCACCATGTGTGACTGAGTCAAGGTGATGGTGCGACGTGCTCTGTCTCGGGTGATCTGCAAGCCAAGGTAGCTGCGCAGCTCACCCAAGTCTGTGCACGTGTGTCTCTTCTGCAGCTCTGACTTCACGTGGGCGAGAGCCTCAGTGTCAGTAGTGGCAAAAACCAAGTCGTCGACATACACGAGGATGTAGAACGGCGGCAGGGAAGTGTCGGTGCGCAGAAACAGCGACGGGTCAGCAGTAGAAGGCGCAAACCCAAGAGCCGCAAGCATAGTCCTCAGTGTGTCGTGCCACTCACGTGGCGCCTGGCGGAGACCGTAGACCGGCCGCCGGAGGCTCCACTGGGTACCAGGAGGGAACGACCCAGTGAAGCCCGGGGGGCGGCGCAGCCAGATCTCCTCGTGCAGGCTGCCCTGCAGGAAAGCTGTGCTGAAGTCAAGAGAGTGAAGCTCGTAGTCACGGTGAGCAGCAACGTGCAGCAGCACCCGAAGAGTGGTCATCTTCGGGGTGGGGGAGAAGGTCTGGAAGAAGTCAACTCCCTCTCGCTGACTGAAGCCTCGAGCCACGTAACGCGCCTTGAAGACAGGCGGAGAACCCGGCGGCCGCTTCACCCTGAAAATCCACATGCCACTGACGATGTTCGCCCCAGGTGGGGGAACCTCGTCAACGTAGGTGCCTGTGGACTTCCAGGAAGCCATCTCTGCGTCCATGGCTGCCTGCCACTGAGAGGAGTAGGGACCCTCTATCGCCTCTGCGTAAGAGCGCGGAGTCGGGATGTCTGGTGCATCCGGGTCTCCCTCAGGGGCAAGTAGCGAGGACACAAGATGAGGTAAAGCAGCAGCAAGGCACTGGAACTCCTCCTGCCTGTCCTCAAGGACGTCCGTGCTAAGAGCACACTCACCCCCGACGGACAGAGGACAGACAGACTCAGACTCAGTAACAAGACTGGCAGTGAAGTCTAGACGACAGGCAGCAGCAAAGTCAACAAGCTCAGCGACAAGAGCAGACGCAGCAGCAGACTCAAACGACGGGTCAGTGACAACTGTGGCTAGTAGACGCGTGACAGTAGGGTGCTGAGCACGAAACCGGTCAGACGCAGGGTCCGGAACGTCAGGCAAAGAGGACGCAGGAGGAGACGGCAGAGGAACAGGCTGCGGAACAGAGGAAGGACGACGGACTACGAGGTGTGCGCTGGGGACAGCCGGTGGACGCGAACGAGGAACACGAGGACCGGTACGACCAGGACGAGCAGGCGAGACAGGACGCGACGCAGGCTCACGACGCACAGCAGGACTACCAGTCAGCTCAGCGTAAGGAGAAGGAGCAGGCAGCGGCGAGCCAGTCTGTAACGGAAGACCAGTAGACGACGGAAGAGTAAGAACCTGACGAAGAACAGAGGCAGACGGCGGCAGAGACGACGGAGACGGCGGAGCGAAGAACAGTCGTGTCGGCGCAGCTGCACCAGAACCAGCAGCTCCAGCAGCTCCAGTGCCTCCAGCAGCTCCAGTACCTCCAGTAGCTCCAGTACCTCCAGCAGCTCCAGAAGCTCCAGGCCCAGAGCCGACACCTCGAGTCCCAGGGTCTCCAACCTCTGTGTCTCCAGCAGCAGCACCCCCAGAACCAGCACCTCCAGTCCCAGGGTCTCCAACCGCAGGGTCTCCAGCAGTAGCACCCCCAGAACCAGCACCTCCAGCTCCAGGGTCTCCAACCTCAGCGTCTCCAGCAGCAGCACCCCCAGAGCCAGCACCTCCAGTCCCAGGGTCTCCAGCCTCAGTGTCTCCAGCACGAGCCCCTCCAGAACCAGCAACTCCAGCACCTCCAGTAGACAAAGGACCAGCATGACTCCGAGCTCCAGCGACGCTGACGGCGACCGTACCAGTCCTGCAGCTGCTGTGGGGTGAGAGGCACACGGGGACGAAGGCGGCCACTCCAAGGAGACCGCGCAACAGCAGACTCAGAACCCTCAGCGCCCGCACCCCCAACGGCTCCAGAACCTCCGGTGTCAGTACCCTCAGCACCAGTACCTCCAGCGACTCCAGAACCTCCAGCGCGAGCACCCTCAACAGCTCCAGGACCTCCAGCTCCAGCGCCACCAGGACTAGGCCCTCCAGCAGCTCCTGAACCTCCAGCGCCAGCACCCTCAGTAGCTCCAGAACCTCCAGCGTCAGTACCGCCAAGCTCAGCACCCCCAGACCCCTCACACGCAGGCTCAGCACCACCAGGCTCTACACCCTCAAGCTCCGCACCCTCAGGCTCAGTACCCCCAGGCTCAGCACCCCCAGGCTCCGCACCCCCAGGCTCAGCACCCCGAGCAGGACCACTCGCAGGAGGACCTGAGTCACCAGTGACCTCAACCGGCGCAGTCAAGGGAGGAGGGTCTACCTGAGAAACACCTGAAGGAGCAGGACCGGGAGCGGGGAGGGGGTCTACCTGGGGAGCACCTGGAGCAAGGAAGAGCGGCGGGGGGGGGAGCGAGGCAGTGCGGTAGGGGAAGAGACGGTAAAAGGGAACCGACTCGTCGAACGTGACGTCCTGAGACGCAAAGACACGGCGCGAGGTGGGGTGGTAAAACTGCCAACCAGGCGCGTCAGGGACAAAGCCAAGGAAGACACAGGGAACAGCGCGAGCGGAGAGCTTGTCCGCGGTGGTATCGCGGACAAAGGCACGAGCACCCCAGACCCGGAAACGCGACGCATCGCCAACCTTCCCCGTCCACAGCAGTGTGGGCGAGGTCTCCGGCAAGGAGACACGGGGCCAGAGGTTGAGCTGATGCGCGGCGTACCGGACCGCAAACGGCCACAGAAAATGGGGGGCAGCCGCATGGATCATGGAGGTACGAGCGACCTCCATGACTAAGCCAATGCGGCGCTCAGCAACCCCATTCTGCTGCGGAGAGGCCGGAAGCGTGAACGACTGGGTGATGCCGTGCTCCGCACAGTAGGCTGCCAAGAGGTCGGAGGAGAACTCACCACCTCTGTCAGAGTGCAGACGCAGGACAGGAAAGTCCGACCGGAACCGCTCGCGGAGCTGGAGACGAACAGCGCGGATCCAGGGGATCAAAACAGCAGGGACGTCCCCTTTGCTCTGCAAGGGGAAGACCATGGTGTAACGCGTGTAGTCGTCGACGACCAGCAGGAAGTACCGCTCGCGGCCCTGTCCCTGGACGCGGGCTGGGCCCCACACGTCCAGGTGGAGCGTCTGCAGTGGAGCCTCTGTGGGAGGAAACGAGGAGGAGTGAGGAGCGGCGCGCTGCCGCCCCTCGACGCAAGGAATGCAGGGCGGCGCAGGCGAGGGAGGGAGGGCAGGCAGGGACCTGGGAAGACCAGAGACCAGGGAGCGAGAGTGCATGCCATGCAGGCGAGGCAAGGAGGGGTGACCAAGGCGGTGGTGCCACAGGAGAGTGTCGTGCGACAAAGCGCGACACTCGCAGGGGGCCGCCAGCTGACCAGACGCAGACGCAAACGCAGACGCAGCTACCTGAGGGGACTCAGTGGTCAGTGTGTACAGACTCGAGCCAGGTGCACGGGTGAACGTGGCCAAGTGCCGGCCCGTCCTAGCACACGTACAGTGAGTCACTCGCTGACTCGCAGGAGTGAACTGGTCAACCCCCCCATCCTGGAGGTCAGCTCCACTCACCAAGTTCGTAGAGAACGAGGGGAGGTAAAGACCTGACAGCGAGCCGGACGGGACGGCCGGACACGGCAGAACCGTGGAATAGTGGGCAAGGACTGGACCCCCAGAGGGGTCCGCCAGGGAGACCGGGACTGGCCGACGGAGCGGCGTGAGTGCGGTGCAGTCGCGAAAGAAGGAGCGGGAAGCTCCTGAGTCAAGGGTGAAGGTGTGCGAGACCGCAGTGGGCGCAGTACCAGAGAGAGCAGACACAGCAGCACCTGATGCCACGGCCTCACCAGTACCTAGAGCAGTAGACGTACTAGCACCGAGAGCAGCAGCCTCACCAGCACCTAGAGCAGGAGACGCACTAGCACCTAGGGCAGCAGCCTCACCAGGGTCAGGCGGTACGCACAGGCAACAGGCACGGTCAGCACTAGTAGACAATGCATACATGGCAGTGAGAATAGCATCATAGTCAAGCGCAAAGATATCTACCCTCTGTCTATGCAGCTCCAGCCAGGTGGGGAGCTCAGCCTCGTCGCCAAACACTGTGCGCCAGTCGTCGCTCAGACGGGCGAAGCAGCGGGACTGTGTGTGACCAAGCGTCCCACAAGGCTGACCAGTCCTAGCACCTGTGCGAATGACGTACGGGCAGCGGACTGTACGCGTAGACCTGCTACACTGAGCGTACCACTCCTGGAGCTGCCGGGGCGTAAGTGTCTCACGTGGACGTCCCTGCAGCTGCAGCTGGCCACTGCCAGACGCTCCCAACTGACCAGCCCCAGGGCGACAGCTACGACGGCTACCGCGACAACCCCAGCTAGTATACCACTCACTAAGCTGCTGGGGCGTCAGAGGCTCGCGTGAATGTCGCTGGAGCTGCATCTGGCCACCTGCCAGTAGCAGTAGCGCAGGCAAGGCAGGCGCGGCAGGCAGGCAAGCAAGCAGGCAGGCAGGCAGGCAGGCAGGCCGGCAGGTAGGCAGGCAGCCAGGCAGGCAGGCAGGCAGGCAGACAGGCAGGCAGGTAGGCAGGCAGGCAGGCAGGCAATTAGACACGCAGGCAGGCAGGCAGGCAGGCAGGCAGGCCGGCAGGCAGGCAGGCAGCCAGGCCGGCAGGCAGGCAGGCAGACAGGCAGGCCGTCAGGCAGGCAGGCAGGCGCTCACCAAAGGCTGGGAGAGCAGGGCCGGCGCTCGAGTAGGCGCACGACAGCGGCGACGTCGGGGCCGCAAAACCGGCTGCAGAGCAGGGCCGAAACAGCTGGAGGGCGGGGCCGCGTCAGCGGCAGTAGCAGGGTGGGGCCGCGTCAGCGGCAGGTCGGGGTCGTGGCAGCTGCAGGGCGGGGCCGCATCAGCGGCAGGTCGGGGCCATGGCAGCTGCTGGGCGGGGCCGCATCAGCGGCAGGTCGGGGCCGAGGCAAAGGGCCGCGCGCGGCCGCGCTAGGGAGTAGCGGGCCGCGCGCGGCTCGGCGCGGGCTGTTGCGGGCCGCGCGCGGGCCGTGCGAGGCAGGAGCAGGCCTCGCGCGGCTCGGCACGAGCTGCTGCGGGCCGCGCGCGGGCTGCGCGAGGCCGTAGCAGGCCGCGCGCGGCTCGACGCGGGCTGCGCGGGCTCGGCGCGGGCTGCGCGCGGCAGCTGCGAGCTGCGCGCGGCTCGGTGCGGGCTGCGCGCGGTTGCAGCGGGCTGTGCGCGGCTCGGTGCAGGCTGCGCGCGGCTGCAGCGGGCTGCGCGCGGCTCGGTGCGGGCTGCGCGTGGCTGCAGCGGGCTGCGCGCGACTCGGGGCGGGCTGCGCGATCTCGGTGCGGGCAGCGCGCGGTAGCAGCGTGTGTGCGGGCCCGACAGGCGTGTAGAGGCGGCGCGCGGGCCTTACGGGCCTCTAGGGGCAGCGCGCAGGCAAGGCAAGGCATACAAGGCAAGGCAAGGCTACGTGGGGTAGCGCGGTAACCGCAGCGGTAGGTGGGCCCGAAAAAAAACGGTCCTACGGACCTTAGTGCTCTGAAACCATGTTAGAATCTAGCAGCAGGAATGGATGAACTAACAGGATGCAGGAGTACAAGTAGTAAACCCTAATTGGGTTGTACCCCATATGGGCTACCCCACTACAGCCTAAACAATATGCAGCATATATGGTTTGACATGCTCATCCCGGGGCGTCCGCTTGTGGGCTATCCATAAAGGGTGGGAAAGGGCGAGCACAAATGGGCGGGGGACAGGGGGATGCACGCTCATAGACTACTCACTCAGAGTATGTGTCTATTCGCTCACTCTTGAATAAATCAGGCTGGCCTTTATGGGGTTCAATTTTTCCTCCTCTCTCCTTTGCTACATGTCGCTCCAAGTAGGAGTCACATACCATACATGTCAACGGGAGTTGGGTATTGGCCCCGTCCTCGCTTGGGCGGAGCCGACTTCGTGGTCGGGTGTAGGGTGCAGCCGACCTGCAGCAGTGGGCGAGTTGGTCGACGAGGTTGGTCGACCTGCACGGGGAGCCACTGCATGAGCGCCGACTTCAGGAGGGCGCCACCTTTGGCTGGTCGACCTGGGAAGTCGACCAACCCCTTCTGGTCGACCTGGGACGTCGACCAGACCTTCTGGTCGACCTGGGAAGTCGATCAGGCCTTCTGGTCGACCTGGGAAGTCGACCAGGTCTTGTGGTCGACCAGGAGTGACGTCGACCTAGAGCTGGTCGACCAGGGAGTAGTGGTCGACCTGGGAGGTCGACCGGCACATACCGGAGGCAGTGGTCGACCTGGTGAGGTCGACTGGAAGTGGTCGTCGACTTGGGTGGTCGACGGGCACGCACTGGAGCCTCTGGTCGACCTGGTTGCCCGGTCGACCAGGTTACCTGGGTGACGAGGTGCTGCGAAGGCTTGCGATGGTCGCCCAGGTGGTTTTGGCGAGGACGACCTCGGTGATGGTATCCCGAGGTCGACGTGGTGCATCAGAAGCGGTCATCAGCACGAAGTTGATGTGGTGTGTGCGCTGTGCAGGTGACGAGGCACTGCACGCCAATCATCTGCGAGCACCTGCGAAGTAGGTGCGCTGCTGTCCTGCGGGAGCAATGCTGGCACGCCGTCGACTTGCGCTGTTGTCACGCCGTCTCCCTGCAGCGTTGGCAAGCCGCGTCTCTGCACTGTTGGAGCGCGGTCGACCAAGTCGTGCTGGCACACGGTCGACCGTGCCGAGCTGGCAGTCGACCTGCTTGCATCCTAGCTCTGATGTAGTCTTGTCTTGCCAACATTATTGTATCATTGTTGTCAACTTTCTCTAGTGAAACTCTTGCCAAATTGCCTTGTGAACTAGCAAGCAGTGTGTGCACTAGGAAAACGACTAAGGAACAGAGAACGCAGAGATCACACGAGCACACGTGCCTAGCCCGTAGTCTAGCTCCCGTTACTAGAGTTATCTCCGCAATACATTCATATGTTGTTCCCCACATACGGTATCTAGGCCCCCCTTTTCCCTGTCTCCCATCAGGTCGGGATTGTCTCAACCCATTCCAGGTTAAGAGTGCTGCTAGTGCATGTTGCCATGGCTGTCAACGCTACTGAGGTGCCTAACAAGCACTACCACAAAACTCATGGCATCTGTTGATTAGTTCCACAACTGCTAGTACCGTAGATTTTGGTGCCACAACAAATCCTTCGGCCAATGTAAGTCATCATCGCTATAGGTGCAGTGCAGGTATATCCACTTACCGTACTTCAACACAAAGGGATGTGTTATGTACGGTATATGGTACCTGATATGAGTTGATTGTAAAACAAGTTTTAAGATGGGTGAAGACCTCAACAATAGAGCGGCAACCCAGTCTATGGCAGTTATGGTTATGAGAGATTCTAATGATGGCAATGATGCTGACACCACAGCAACAGGGGTGACATTGATGGCAATGACAGCACCAATAAAGCATTTCCCCTCTACACCAGACAGTCTAGGTGTCCCGAACCAAATCCATCCTTTGCTGTCGCTAAGGATTCTTTTCAATCCTCTCTTGCATACCTGGGCTGGCGAGTGGCTCAATGACACCATAGCAAAGGAAACAGGCAGTGGATGTTGGGGTAAATCGACAGATGTTAACCAAGATGTTAACCAAGATGTGATATCACTGTCACATTAAACGACCTGGTGTCTACCTACCGTACATACCGTACATATTAGATTCCAAACATCAACATCTAGCTGCTGCTTCTGGGGAGCACAGACCAATCAACGTCAGTGAGCTGGTTACACCCCTCCACAATCAGCTCCTGCAGCGCCTTCATCTCACTCAGGTCAGCTGGCAACGCCTGCAGCTGCGCACAGCCACTCAAATGAAGGGACCTGAGCCGTGCAAGCCATGAGAAGTTGGGACTCAGGGAGCGGATGGAGCAGCGTAGAATCAACATCTCGTTGAGGCAGGCAAGCTGGGTGAGGGAGGCAGGCAGATGCTCCAGGTGCGTGCAGTGAATGAGCAGCAGCTCCCGCAGCCGGGATAATGCGCCGATGTCATGCGGCAGAGAAACCATTTTGTTCGCCAAGTTGACTTCCAAGGACGTCAGGCTCTGCAGTGCCGTGACACTCGCTGGCAGCTCCCTCAACTCGCCCACACGGAACAGCGTCAGCTTCCGCAGCTGCGGCAATGCTGACCCGATATCAGCCGGCAGCGTTTGGAGACTCATTGCGTTGCGAATATGCAGGGTGCGCAGGTGAGAAAGCAAGGTCAATGGGAATGGAAGCTCCTCAGCATGGTCTCCGGCGAGCGTTTGGTTCGCATCTCCCAGGTTCAGAGTCAAACGCTCCAGATGAGAAAGACTCCTGCTCACAGCGAGCCCACGTGCGGCCACAGCAACCCTGATCAGGGAAAGTCCTCGAAGCCCTGTCAGCCTGGAGATGTCTGGCAGAAGCATCGCCTGCATGTCGCTCCCCCAGCTGAGCGCTTCAAGCGAAGCGGGCAGGAGTTGATCGGGACCTGTCAGCTCGCCACATGCAGTCACATCAAGCCACTTGAGCCTCGTGAGGCCGTCCCACCTTGTGGGCACGGAGGTGAGACTTGCGCAGTCTGTAAGTGTGAGAGCTTCAAGGCGATTCAGACAAGTCAACGATGCTGGAACGGCCACGAGCTGAGTGCAGGATGAGACGTGCAGGTCGCGCAAGTTGCTCATCTCCCCCACGGCCTCTGGCAGCTCCTCCACTCCGCACTGGTGAAGCGACAGGCTGGTCAAGGAAGAAATCTCGCTTAAAGAGGATGGGAGATGGCGCTGCTGAGAGCTCTCTCTCACAACAAGGGTCCGGAGGTTACTCAGGCGTCCAACGTCTGCTGGAAGCGCCACTCGCCCGAGGCAGAGAGTCGTGAGAGATGTGAGGCAGCCGAACCTTGCTGACAGCTCGCGGATCGGGGCGCACGAAAGCAGGGAGAAGGTTTCTAGAGAGCTGAGCTGGCACACGGAGTCAGGGAGGCTCTCAAGCGGCAGCCTTTCCAAACCCAGAGTTTTCAGGGCACACAAGCTCCCAATGTTTTCAGGCAAGCGGCGAAATTGGCTGCAGCTGAAGAGTAACAAGGTCTCGAGGTGCTTCAGGGAACAGAAACTTTCAGGTAGCTCCTCCAAGAGGGGGCATTCGAAAATGGTCAGCTTACGAATACTCGGCAGCAATTCTGCAAAGTCGTTCGGAAACCGCTTCAGTTCTCGACAGTGTAATAACCGTAGCCGTTCCAGACTTGTGCATGGCCAATCCAACAGCAACAGCTGGCAGGTCCTCCACGATTTTATCATCGTTAGCTGTGAGATGGTGAACGCAGGCGAGCCCGGATCACCAAGAGAGAAGGCGGTCTGGAAAGACACTGAAAGGTTAGTGATGCTGGGGAGGCGACGTACGTTGGCGAGCTGCGCATCGTTCAACGTCGTAGAGTCGATATGGAGAGTGGTGAGAGAGACGAGGCTCTCCAGATCTGGAGCTTCTAAGGCGGATACAGCTGCTAACCTTAGGGTGTGTAGACGCGTTAGCTGGAAGAAGGAAGGCGGTAGCACAGCGTCTCGATGGAGGCAGAGGAAGGAAAGCTGCTCCAGCTGATTGTATCGCTGGAAGAAACGATCCAGACCAGCCTCGGTGATCGGGTGCAGGTGCTTCCCTCGGATGTCGTTCAGACGCTGCGTGTGGGCGCATCCCACGTGGAGAATTGTGAGCTTAGGGCACGCCGATGCGAGGTGGGCGAGGAAGGCGTCGTCTAGGTTATCCACGCTGCCGTAGCACAGACGGAGATCAGTGAGGTTTGAGAAGCAAGTGATGGCACTCGAGACATGTTGTCGGGAAATAACATGTTTTTGATAAACGAGGAGGGTGGAGACGTCACGTTGAGCTAGATCGCGCCAACGACAGCACACTAACGACACGAGGAAGATCTTGGCAGCGTTAGGAACGGCGGAGGGAGTTGGAAGTGGAAAAGTCTCTTCGCCAAGATGCAAAACGGCGTCTAAAACGATCGAATAAAAGTGCTGCTGCTGCTGTTTCGGCCTCAATGCGTGACAGTCGGAATTCCTAGATGTGTGCCATAGTATCCTAGCGAGGACGTCGTTGGGAAGGTTGTTAATATGCGTTGCTGACCTCGTCGTCTTGTGCGAGGTCATGGTTGCGCGAAGTAGATAACAGAAGCAGAGAAAAGAGGAAAAAGAAAAGAGGTGAGAGGCAACTCTCAAACGCTGTTTCTAAATAGACACAAGCGAGAAGGGGATAGGAGTGACCTGGGGAAGTAGTGGATCGCACAGCTGAATTAGTCTACCCAGAAGATTCATCGCGTGCGAAGGTGGTATGCGTCGGGAGAATTTGGTGGTGTCCCACAGTGGCAAGGAGCGTGGAGCTCTCTAGGTGGGTTGGGGGGGAACAATTGGCTCGGCGAATGACGGGGAATGACACTGCGAATCTGGGGGTTGGTGCGGAGAGGACGAGGAAGGGAAAGTCTGCACATCGCGTGGCGTGTAGGACCAAGGAACGCAAACATCGGCGGTGTTCGCCAGCACATTCGAAAATAGATGGCATTTTGACGGCATCGGCATGGTGACCGCATCAGGAAACGGGGGCGGAACCCGCCCAAAAGGTCTGGGCGTAATGCGGTCCGCGAAGTTTCGATTCCCAAAACGGGAAAATTCGCAACCGCATATGGAACCCCAGCCCCACCTTCCGCAGTTCCCCTCAGACATGCAGTGCCACAGCCATGCCATCGCCATTCACCGTGGATAGGTGAATGGCGATGGCATTGCAGGGGGATGTTTTTTGCCAGGGGAGGAAACTGCGACCCCGTTTCCATATGCGGTCAACCATTTCGAAATGGGTGAAATTTGGAGGCGTTCGCCACGCCCTCACTTTTCTAAGAGGTTCGGACGGCATAAGAGGCTCGGCAGCATTTTTACGGGCTGACCAGGCTGACGGAGGTTAACGAACTCTAACTGACGGGATCAGGAAGGCGAGACTTACCTTCCAGATCCCGTCGTCATCCCCTCGTTTTTGCTTAGAAATGTGCTGGCGAACACCGCCATCGGGTGGAACGAAAACCTCGTAGGAACACAAACCTCGTGTCAGGGCGGTGGCTTTCAGGCGCATCGAGCAACGGGACGGGGTTCCTCGGGGTTTTCACGTGTTTTGCAGCGGCGTTGTTCGGCAGGCAGGTGGCATTGGCATGGCAGCGGCATCAGTTTCTGCCGCCAGAAACTTCCTCTGGCGCTCAAAGCACTTTCCTTGTTTGGGAAATTTCGCATTTTGGCCGAGGAAAGCGGGGGCACGAGAAGTGAGACTTCGGCCCCCTGTTGCAACAATTTCGTCACGGGCTGTGTAGAAAATTTAGCAGCAAGCTGGGCCAGGGTTGGAAGCGATGGAAAAACGAAAAACTAACTAGTCCCCACAAAAGCTGGTCGTCAAGGGCGCCTTCGGTTGCTGTTCTCTTTTCAGCAGGGTGAGGTTGCGGTTTTCCCAACCGGCCAATGCCTCTGCCATCACGTGGCCAACCACCTCTCTCGGGTTGTTTGCCTTGGCATGGCAGAGGCACCACAATTTGATGAGAGGGAAAACGCTGGGAGGTTTCGAACCCTTCTGATGCCGTTGCCAAAAGGCATGTTTTGCAGCCAATGCCATTCTGACGACATCGACAGAGATGAAACATTTTTTTGGGCTGCCCACCAGAATGTCAACGCTTTGGCAGCATCGTGGCACATTCTTCCGACGGCATCGAGTGCCTGCAGAACAACGCCAGCTATTCCAAGGCCTTGAGGGAAAATCCGATTTGGGGAACGGGGCGGGAACAAGTCTTCGACTGTAACGTATTTTAGTCACCGCCTCTCAAAGTAGTTAGATTTTGTTACGAGTGCAATGGAGTGAGCGAACGAGGATTGCACTATCGAAGCAAGAGTACAACGAGAGAAGGCATGAGCGAAGATTATATAGCGAAACTACAGTGGTAACGATAATATGTGGAAAATGGGGTGCGCGACGGGCCTAGCGCCGAGGTTGGGAATTGTCGAGGCGGAGGTCCGGAGCGCGGGTTACCCGCCGAGCCGTGAGGTTGGGTCGCGTCGTGAACAGTGGCGGGAACAGTATCGAGGCGAGTGTCGCGAGTGGTAACGGATTACTGTTGGGTGCTGTTGGCGGGAACAGTGGCGTACGCGCTGAGCAGGGACGTGAAGTAAGGAAAAGGAAATTTCCTTACACTACCCCCAACCCCTAAGGAGGTCCTCCTTACGAGAGCGCGGGCACATCCCGGAAATTGCGGCTCCGCAGATGCTCGGTGAGGACAGGGTGATTCTCAAGTCTATCCAGGGGGACCCAGTTATCCTCTGTGGGCGTGCGATCTTTCCAGCGGATCAGGAATTCGATTCTGCGGGCTCCCCGTGGGTCACGTACTCGATGGCTCAGGATTTTTTCAGGCGTGATGATTGGCTCCATCGGTGGTCGTGTCATGCTGGCGGGGCGGTTGCGAGGCAGTTGGCTGGTGGATGGCACGTATGGGCGAAGCAGGCTGACATGGAATGACGGGCTGACGTACCAGTCAGCAGGGAGGAGGAGGTGGGCGGTGACGGGTGTGATCATGTGGCTGATGCGAAATGGCCCGCAATATCGGGGGCGGAGTTTTGGGGTGATGGGTAGGCGGAGGTTTTGGATGTCGAGCAATACCAGGTCGTCGGGCTGGTAAGTGACGGGGCGGCGGTGTCGGTCGGCGTTACGCTTAGCGATGACGTTTGATTTTTTTATGGCTTCTGCTGCTCGGGTCCGGGCTGCTTGTGATATTTCTGCGAACTGTTGTGCGCGTGGGACGGGATTGTCGGGATTCGGGGTCATGGGTACTGTGGGGTCTTGTCCGTAGTTCAAGTAAAATGGTGACTGTTGGGTTGTCGCGGAGGGCGAATTGTTGTATGCGAATTCGATGAGTGGCAGTTGCTGTTCCCAGGTGGTCGGGTCGTCGCACGTGGCTCGGATGAGTTGCTCCATGGTCTGATTGGTCCGTTCTGTCTGTCCGTCAGTTTCAGGTGGTACGAAGAGCTGAACTGTAGTCGCGTGCCAAACTGCTGCCATAGGTTCCGCCAAAAGTTGCTGGTGAATTTCGTATCTCGGTTGCTGATGATTGCTGCTGGTATCCCGTGCAGTCGTACGACGGTGGCGATGAAGAGGCGGGCTGTTTCTTCGGCTGTGATCGATTTCTTGCAGGCTGCGAAGTGCGCCATTTTCGTCAGTCGATCGACGACGACCATGATCGCGTCGTTCCCACTCGCTCCGGCCGGTAACCCCGTGACGAAGTCCATCGTCACCTGCTGCCACGCACGCTCTGGGGGCGGTATCGGCTGCAACTGTCCTGCCGGCCGCTTCCGTGATGACTTCATGAGCTGGCAAGTGGGACACGATGCCACGTGTCGCTGTACGTCGGTCAACATCTCGGGCCAGTAATAATATCGCTGCAGCTGCTGCCGTGTTCTTTCTACCCCAAAATGTCCTGAGGTAGCTCCGTCATGTGGCTCCTGTAACAGTAATTCCCGTAGCAGAGTGTACCCTGGTACCCAAATGCGGTCGGTCCCGGTTTTTACGTAATAGACTCCCCGTGCTGTTGCGAACTGCTGCGAATTTCCTCCTGTGAAGAAAGGGTCCGTTTGATACCCGTGGGTGAATAGTCCTGTTAAAAGTGGGCTGGTCTGGGCGAGTAGGATTGCGTGGATGTGGGCGGTGGGGCGGGTCAGTGCGTCAGCTATGTTGGATGCTCCCTTTTTGTAGGTGACTGTGTAGTGGAAGTTTGACTCGAGGAAATCGAGCCAGCGAATCTGTCGTGGGTTGAGGTGGGGCTGTGCGCGAAGGTACTGTAGTGATTTGTGGTCTGTCCGTACTGTCACGTCTGCGCCGGTCAGGTAACAGCGCCATACTTTGAACGCGTGCACGATTGCAAGCATTTCGCGGTCGTGTATCGGGTAATTCTTCTCGGGCGGATGCAGTTTTCGTGACTCGTATGCGATAGGCTGTAGGCCGTTGCCGAAATCCTGTAGCAGTACGGCTCCGATGGCGATGTCACTGGCGTCTAAAACTACTTCGAATGGGCGGTGTGGGTCGGCAATGCGCAGGACGGGCGGTGAACAGAGAACAGTTTTCAGGGCAGAGAAGGCAGCATGCTCTTTCTCCCCCCACGTAAAAGCGACCCCCTTCCGCAGTAAATCCGTCAGTGGGGCGGTTAAGCGAGCCATGTCGGGGACGAACCGACGGACGTAATTAACAAACCCCAAAAAACTCTGCAGCTCCGTGATGTTCGTCGGGGGGTGCCATGCCTTGACCGTATCCAGCTTCCGTGGGTCAATCTCAACCCCAGCCTCCGAAATAACGTGCCCTAAAAATTCTAGCCTATCCCAAAAGAACTCGCACTTAGAACCCTTGGTCAATAACCTATGCTCCTCTAAAATCTTAAATACTGCTTCGAGGTCCGCTAAGTGCTGCTGCTTGTCGCGACTGTAGACGAGGATGTCGTCGAGGTAAACGCCTCGTTGATGTTCATCTGAAATGTCGCAGGTGCGTTGGTCAGCCCGAAGGGCATCACGGTGTACTCGAATGACCCGTACCTAGTCCTAAAAGCTGTCTTGGCGCAGTCCGATGGTTCGACCCGAATCTGATGGTAACCTCCACGTAAATCTATTTTCCAAAAAGCCCGTGCTGTTCGGAGCTGGTCGATCAGTTCGTCGGCGCGGGGGATGGGATATCGCGACTTAACTGTAACCCTATTGAGTGCTCGGTAATCGATGCACATGCGAAACCCTCCGTCTTTTTTCGGTGTGAACAGTATCAGTGCGGCGAATGGTGACGAACTCGGTCGGATAAACAACTTCTCTAACAAGTAATCTAACTGCTTTCTCGGTTCGTCGAGCTTGGGCTGTGTCAGTCTGAACTGGCGCTGTACGGTTGGCTGTGCCCCCGGTTCTAACTCTGCCCTATGATCGTGCGCTCGCTGAGGTGGCAATCCCTCTGGTAAGTCGTCGGGAAAAATCCCCGGGTACCGTTTCAACAGCTCCTGTAGTTCGGGCGGTACAGTTGCCAGCAGTTTCTGAAAATCGCTCGGCTGCTCGGCTTCTCCCACTACTGCGATGTCCACTGCGTACACGTCAGCTCCAGCGGCGACTGCCCGTTTCATCGTGATGGCGTTGACGTGGACCGTTGAAGACTCAGGCGACTGCCAGCGGGGTAGTTCGACCCAGTTATCACTACTTCGCACAGTGCAGCTTCCTGTCGTCCAGTCAATTCGCGGGTTATACCGTCGCAGCCAATCACGTCCCAGAAAAATATCGTGCCCATCCAGCGTCGTCGCGAGCATTTCCTGTATAAACTCGAAGTTCCCCCCGCAGCGAAATTTTACTCTCTCCACCTTTTCCCGTATGGCCAGCGGCGTGCCGTCAACTAAGCGTGCGTCTATCTCAGGTAAGCACCGGCTGAGTGTCAGTTGCAGTTTCCGTGCGGTTGCGGTATTAACTAAACTGTGGCTTGCTCCTCCGTCGATAAAAATCTTCACTGCTGCTCCCTGTATTTTCCCGTAGATCAGTATTGGGCAATCCGTCGCTGTACCCTCCTTATTCATCCGAGCCCGATCGATGGCGTGAATCGGTACTGTGACTCGGTCAGGGTCTGTGCGGTTGGGCGAGCAGGCAGTCTCGTCAGTAGTTGGCCCAACTTCTACTGACTGCTGGCGTTTCCCTGTCTCTGAGACTCCCTCCCCTGCTCTGCTCCGCGGCACCTCAGCTCCTCTGGACATTCGCTCTTGCGATGGCCCGGCCTATTGCAAGCAAAGCAGCGCCCCTTAAACGGCGCGGCAGCTGCATTCGTCGCAACGGCGTGTACGGTGGCGTGCCCGAGGACGATGTCCGTAGTAGGACCCCGGTCTCGGACGGCGCAAAATGTCGATTTTCTCGGCGAGCGCGAGAATCTCGTTGAAGTTCGAGAGCCCGCGTAGCATGATTTCGTGCGAGATATCCGGCTTCAGCCCTCCGACGTAACGGTCCACCCGCTCCGCTTCGTGCATGTAGCCGACCTGCTCGCATGATGCGAGCAAACCGCTCGAGTAGTCTTGAACCGATCCGAGCTGCCGCCAAGTACGTAGTTTCTGACGCGCCGAAATAGAAGCCGCGATCGGCTCGAAGCGCGCCCGAAGCCCTACGCACCACGCATCCCACGTGCTGTACTGGGCGGTTTCGCAGAACGAACTCCAGGTGACGGCTGGACCCGTGGGCCCTTCCTCTTGCGACGGTGGCTCGTAGGCGCGTGGCGACGTCACGATGACTCGCCACCAGTCCATGGCGGGGCCCCGCAGCAGCGAAACGGCGAATCAAATCTTCGCTGCGTCCGACTCGACGTAATTCGCGTCGAAGAAGACGTTCATCGTGAAGATCCACGATTGAACCGTCGGACCTCCACGCTGGCTCGGGTCGTAACAGGGCGGGCGCTACGGCTTGTGTGGCATTGGTGCCATGATGGCTTGATCGCCACTTGTTGCCGCAAACTCCACGTGCCGACGGGCTTCGCAAGGCTTTTGAGGGCTTGGCGCGACCCGGTTTCTTCCCATGCCAGGCATTGGCTGGGCGGCGCTATCACTGGCTGCTCCTGAGCGCTGTCCCACACTGTCGTTTTGCGTTGGTGTGCCGGACGAAATGACGATCGGCTCCTCCGATTGTGCAGGTACATTTTGTGATGCTGGAGCGCTCGCCGTGGCTTGCTGACGCGCGGAGTCACGTTCCGCCGTGAGTGTCGCGATTTCGAGCGCCGATTCTTCAACTTGGCGCACCAGACGGTCGAGTTGCTCCTGCGTCAGGGTTGCGAGATTGAATTCGGCCATGGCGGGCAAGCTCAGCGAGAGCCTCTGTCGTGGCCGTGCGTGCTTACGAGAGAGCACTACGAGCGGCGGTGCTGTGTCGCTGAGAGACGTCTACCCCCTCCAAAAAATTGAGATAGTGGGGAAGCGAAGGTGTGGATGCGGTCCGAGAAGAGATCGTAGGCTCTGAATACCAAGTGTTACGAGTGCAATGGAGTGAGCGAACGAGGATTGCACTATCGAAGCAAGAGTACAATGAGCGAAGGCATGAGCGAAGGTTATACAGTGAAACTACAGTGGTAACGGTAATGTGTGGAAAATGGGGTGCGCGACGGGCCTAGCGCCGAGGTTGGGAATTGTCGAGGCGGAGGTCCGGAGCGCGGGTTACCCGCCGAGCCGTGAGGTTGGGTCGCGTCGTGAACAGTGGTGGGAACAGTATCGAGGCGAGTGTCGCGAGTGGTAACGGATTACTGTTGGGTGCTGTTGGCGGGAACAGTGGTGTACGCGCTGAGCAGGGACGCGAAGTAAGGAAAAGGAATTTTTCTTACACTACCCCCCCCCACTAAGGAGGTCCTCCTTACGAGAGCGCGGGCACATCCCGGAAATTGCGGCTCCGCAGATACTCGGTGAGGACAGGGTGATTCTCAAGTCTATCCAGGGGAACCCAGTTGTCCTCCGTGGGCGTGCGATCTTTCCAGCGGATCAGGAATTCGATTCTGCGGGCTCCCCGTGGGTCACGTACTCGATGGCTCAGGATTTTTTCAGGCGTGATGATTGGCTCCGTCGGTGGTCGTGTCATGCTGGCGGGGCGGTTGCAAGGTAGTTGGCTGGTGGATGGCACGTATGGGCGAAGCAGGCTGACATGGAATGACGGGCTGACGTACCAGTCAGCAGGGAGGAGGAGGTGGGCGGTGACGGGTGTGATCATGTGGCTGATGCGAAATGGCCCGCAATATCGGGGGCGGAGTTTTGGGGTGATGGGTAGGCGGAGGTTTTGGATGTCGAGCAATACCAGGTCGTCGGGCTGGTAAGTGACGGGGCGGCGGTGTCGGTCGGCGTTACGCTTAGCGATGACGTTTGATTTTTTTATGGCTTCTGCTGCTCGGGTCCGGGCTGCTTGTGATATTTCTGCGAACTGTTGTGCGCGTGGGACGGGATTGTCGGGATTCGGGGTCATGGGTACTGTGGGGTCTTGTCCGTAGTTCAAGTAAAATGGTGACTGTTGGGTTGTCGCGGAGGGCGAATTGTTGTATGCGAATTCGATGAGTGGCAGTTGCTGTTCCCAGGTGGTCGGGTCGTCGCACGTGGCTCGGATGAGTTGCTCCATGGTCTGATTGGTCCGTTCTGTCTGTCCGTCAGTTTCAGGTGGTACGAAGAGCTGAACTGTAGTCGCGTGCCAAACTGCTGCCATAGGTTCCGCCAAAAGTTGCTGGTGAATTTCGTATCTCGGTTGCTGATGATTGCTGCTGGTATCCCGTGCAGTCGTACGACGGTGGCGATGAAGAGGCGGGCTGTTTCTTCGGCTGTGATCGATTTCTTGCAGGCTGCGAAGTGCGCCATTTTCGTCAGTCGATCGACGACGACCATGATCGCGTCGTTCCCACTCGCTCCGGCCGGTAACCCCGTGACGAAGTCCATCGTCACCTGCTGCCACGCACGCTCTGGGGGCGGTATCGGCTGCAACTGTCCTGCCGGCCGCTTCCGTGATGACTTCATGAGCTGGCAAGTGGGACACGATGCCACGTGTCGCTGTACGTCGGTCAACATCTCGGGCCAGTAATAATATCGCTGCAGCTGCTGCCGTGTTCTTTCTACCCCAAAATGTCCTGAGGTAGCTCCGTCATGTGGCTCCCGTAACAGTAATTCCCGTAGCAGAGTGTACCCTGGTACCCAAACGCGGTCGGTCCCGGTTTTTACGTAATAGACTCCCCGTGCTGTTGCGAACTGCTGCGAATTTCCTCCTGTGAAGAAAGGGTCCGTTTGATACCCGTGGGTGAATAGTCCTGTTAAAAGTGGGCTGGTCTGGGCGAGTAGGATTGCGTGGATGTGGGCAGTGGGGCGGGTCAGTGCGTCAGCTATGTTGGATGCTCCCTTTTTGTAGGTGACTGTGTAGTGGAAGTTTGACTCGAGGAAATCGAGCCAGCGAATCTGTCGTGGGTTGAGGTGGGGCTGTGCGCGAAGGTACTGTAGTGATTTGTGGTCTGTCCGTACTGTCACGTCTGCGCCGTTCAGCTAACAGCGCCATACTTTGAACGCGTGCACGATTGCAAGCATTTCGCGGTCGTGTATCGGGTAATTCTTCTCGGGCGGATGCAGTTTTCGTGACTCGTATGCGATAGGCTGTAGGCCGTTGCCGAAATCCTGTAGCAGTACGGCTCCGATGGCGATGTCACTGGCGTCTAAAACTACTTCGAATGGGCGGTGTGGGTCGGCAATGCGCAGGACGGGCGGTGAACAGAGAACAGTTTTCAGGGCAGAGAAGGCAGCATGCTCTTTCTCCCCCCACGTAAAAGCGACCCCCTTCCGCAGTAAATCCGTCAGTGGGGCGGTTAAGCGAGCCATGTCGGGGACGAACCGACGGACGTAATTAACAAACCCCAAAAAACTCTGCAGCTCCGTGATGTTCGTCGGGGGGTGCAAGGCCTTGACCATGTCCAGCTTCCGTGGGTCAATCTCAACCCCAGCCTCCGAAATAACGTGCCCTAAAAATTCTAGCCTATCCCGAAAGAATTCGCACTTAGAACCCTTGCTCATTACCCTATGCTCCTCTAAAATCTTAAATACTGCTTCGAGGTCCGCTAAGTGCTGCTGCTTGTCGCGACTGTAGACGAGGATGTCGTCGAGGTAAACTATCACGCATTTATCTAAAAGCGGCCTAAACGCCTCGTTCATGGTCATCTGAAATGTCGCAGGTGCGTTGGTCAGCCCGAAGGGCATCACGGTGTACTCGAACGACCCGTACCTAGTCCTAAAAGCTGTCTTGGCGCAGTCCGATGGTTCGACCCGAATCTGATGGTAACCTCCACGTAAATTTATTTTCCAAAAAGCCCGTGTTGTTCGGAGCTGGTTGATCAGTTCGTCGGCGCGGGGGATGGGATATCGCGATTTAACTGTAACCCTGTTGAGCGCTCGGTAATCGATGCACATGCGAAACCCTCCGTCTTTTTTCGGTGTGAACAGTATCGGTGCGGCGAATGGTGACGAACTCGTTCGGATAAACTGCTTCTCTAACAAGTAATCTAACTGCTTCCTCAGTTCGTCGAGCTTGGGCTGTGTCAGTCTGAACTGGCGCTGTACGGTTGGCTGTGCCCTTGGTTCAAACTCTAGCCTATGATCGTGCGCTCGCTAAGGTGGCAATCCCTCTGGTAAGTCGTCGGGAAAAATCCCCGGGTACCGTTTCAACAGCTCCTGTAGTTCGGGCGGTACAGTTGCCAGCAGTTTCTGAAAATCGCTCGGCTGCTCTGCTTCTCCTACTACTACAATGTCCACTGCGTACACGTCAGCTCCAGCGGCGACTGCCCGTTTCATCGTGATGGCGTTGACGTGGACCGTTGAAGACTCAGGCGACTGCCAGCGGGGTAGTTCGACCCAGTTACCACTACTTCGCACAGTGCAGCTTCCTGTCGTCCAGTCAATTCGCGGGTTATACCGTCGCAGCCAATCACGTCCCAGAAAAATATCGTGCCCATCCAGCGTCGTCGCGAGCATTTCCTGTGTAAACCCGAAGTTCCTCCCGCAGCGAACTTTTACCCTCTCCACCTTTTCCCGTATGGCCAGCGGCGTGCCGTCAACTAAGCGTGCGTCTATCTCAGGTAAGCACCGGCTGAGTGTCAGTTGCAGTTTCCGTGCGGTTGCGGTATTAACTAAACTGTGGCTTGCTCCTCCGTCGATAAAAATCTTCACTGCTGCTCCCTGTATCTTCCCGTACATCCGTATTGGGCAATCCGTCGCTGTACCCTCCTTATTCATCCGAGCCCGATCGATGGCGTGAATCGGTACTGTGACTCGGTGAGGGTCGGTGCGGTTGGGCGAGCAGGCAGTCTCGTCAGTAGTTGGCCCAACTTCTACTGACTGCTGGCGTTTCCCTGTCTCTGAGACTCCCTCCCCTGCTCTGCTCCGCGGCGCCTCAGCTCCTCTGGACATTCGCTCTTGCGATGGCCCGGCCTATTGCAAGCAAAGCATCGAACCTTAAACGGCGCGGCAGCTGCATTCGTCGCAACGGCGTGTACGGTGGCGTGCCCAAGGACGATGTCCGTAGTAGGACCCCGGTCTCGGACGGCGCAAAATGTCGATTTTCTCGGCGAGCGCGAGAATCTCGTTGAAGTTCGAGAGCCCGCGTAGCATGATTTCGTGCGAGATATCCGGCTTCAGCCCTCCGACGTAACGGTCCACCCGCTCCGCTTCGTGCATGTAGCCGACCTGCTCGCATAATGCGAGAAAACCGCTCGTGTAGTCTTGAACCGATCTGAGCTGCCGCCAAGTACGTAGTTTCTGACGCGCCGAAATAGAAGCCGCGATCGGCTCGAAGCGCGCCCGAAGCCCTACGCACCACGCATCCCACGTGCTGTACTGGGCGGTTTCGCAGAACGAACTCCAGGTGACGGCTGGACCCGTGGGCCCTTCCTCTTGCGACAGTGGCTCGTAGGCGCGTGGCGACGTCACGATGACTCGCCACCAGTCCATGGCGGGGCCCCGTGTTAGAATGAACAAGAGTTGTGGACTAGATGGGAATGGGAGTACAAATAGGAAACCCTAGAGTTGTGACCCCCCTATAGGCTAACCCACTATAGCCTACACAAATATAACATATATAATGTTTGACACACCCCCATAGGCGAAGTGGGGGAGAGCAAGGGGTCACAAACCCAGTCAAAGCAAAGCAACACAAGCTCAGGGTGGATCTCAAGGATACCACACAAATTCTGAGCACAAGCAAGTGGTCACAAGACCAGTTCACATGCAGTTTGATAATATAGCAAGAGATACAGTGATCACAACCTAGCAGGTGTAAACATGCAGGTATATATATAGAGATCACAGTACAAACAAAGTCAAGAAGTAAGCAAGTGAGGTCCAGTAGGCACAAGGCCTAGAAGAGTACAAAAGCACTGATGGTCACGGATGAAGCGCCTTGGTGAACACATCAGCAGTGTTGGCCTCAGTGGCCACGTAACGCAGACAAAGCTGACCACGCTGCTGCAGCTCTCGAGCAAGGAAGTACCGCAGGGCGATGTGCTTCGTTCTGTGCTCCAGTCTGTGCTCCTCACACAAGGCAATGGCAGCCTTGTTGTCGACGTACAGCACTGGAGGAGAACGAGGCTGCTCTCCCAAGTCGGTCAGCAGGTAGGTCAGCCAGCGTAGCTCCTGGGCCGCCATGGCTGTGGCGTAGATCTCAGCCTCACAACTGGAGCTGAGAACAGAAGAAGAGCGTGTAGAACGCCAAGAAACTGAGCTAGAGCCAAGGCTGAAGGTGTAACCCTGAGACGACCGCTGAGTAGCCTGGTCGTCCGCCCAAGAAGCGTCTGAGTGTCCAGTGAGTACAACTCGGTCTCGCCCTCCAAGCACTAGCCCCATGCCCGACGTACTGCACAAGTAGCGCAACACCCTCTTAGCAGCATCCATGTGCTCCTTCCTGTGACGGCCAGGAGCGACATAGCGTGCAAGGATGCTAAGAGGGTATGCAAGGTCAGGTCGAGTGCAGGTCATCAGGTACATGAGGCAGCCCACAAGCTCTGGATACGGGCCACTCGGCTCTACGGACTCATCCGAAGGCAGAGCTGAGAGCGAGTGACCGGTAGGCAGAGGAGTGGACTGAGGCGAGGAGTACGTGAAGCGGAAGCGCTGAAGGACCTGCTGCACCATGTGTGACTGAGTTAAGGTGATGGTGCGCCGTGCTCTGTCCCGGGTGATCCGCAAGCCAAGATAGCTTGTCAGTTCACCCAGGTCTGTGCACGTGTGTCTCTTCTGCAGCTCCGACTTCACGTGGGCGAGTGCCGCAGTGTCAGCAATGGCAAAGACCAAGTCGTCGACGTACACGAGGATGTAGAACGGCGGCAGCGAGGTGTCGGTGCGTAGAAACAGCGACGGGTCAGCAGTAGAGGGAGCGAACCCAAGAGCCGCAAGTGTCGTCTTCAGTGTGTCGTGCCGCTCATTTGGCGCCTGGCGGAGACCGTAGACCGGCTGCTGGAGCCTTCACTGGGTACCAGGAGGAAACGACCCAGTGAAGCCAGGAGGGCGGCGCAGCCAGATCTCCTCGTGCAGGCTGCCCTGCAAGAAAGCGGTGCTGAAGTCAAGTGAGTGAAGCTCATAGTCGCGCTGAGCGGCAATGTGCAGCAGCACCCGAAGAGTGGTCATCTTCGGGGTGGGGGAGAAGGTCTGGAAGAAGTCTACTCCCTCTCGCTGACTGAAGCCTCGAGCAACGTAGCACGCCTTGAAGACAGGAGGAGAACCCGGTGGCCGCTTCACCCTGAAAATCCACATGCCACTGACGATGTTCGCCCCAGGTGGGGGAACCTCGTCGACGTAGGTGCGTGTGGACTTCCAGAAAGCCACCTCTGCGTCCATGGCTGTCTGCCACTGAGAGGAGTAGGGACCCTCCATCGCCTCTGCGTAAGAGCGCGGAGTCGGGATGTCTGGTGCATCCGGGTCTCCCTCAGGGGCAACTAGCATGGACACGAGATGGGGCAAAGCAGCAGCAAAGCATTGGAACTCCTCCTGCCTGTCCTCAAGGACGTCCGTGCCAAGAGCACACTCACCCCCGACGGACGGAGGACAGACAGACTCAGACTCAGCAACAAGGCTAGTGGCACAGTCTAGACGACACGTGGCAGCAAAGTCAACCAACTCAGCGACCAGAGCAGACGCAGCAGAGGACTCAAAGGTAGGGTCAGTGACAACAGTGGCGAGGAGACGCGTGACAGTAGGACGGGCAGCACGAATGGAGTCAGACTCCGGGTCAGAAAGAGTAGGAAGAGAGGACGCAGGAGGAGACGGCAGAGGGACACGCTGAGGAGAAGTGGAGGGACGCAGAGTCATATAGTGAGTGCCAGGGACAGGAGGAGGACGCTCACGCGGGACACGACGACCAGTGCGAGCAGCACGAACAGGCGACGCAGAGCGAGACTCAGGCGACACAGGACGAGACTCAGGCTCACGACGCTCCGTAAGACCTCCTGTGGGACCAGTGTAAGGAGAAGGACCAGGGAGAGGCGAGGCAGGCGGTAACTGTGACTGCGACTGGACAGGCGGAGGACACTCTACGAAGGGAGGAGGACAAGGAGGAGGAGCCTGACCAAGAACCTGCTGAAGGAGCGGTATGAAGTACGGTCGCGGCCGCGCAGCGTCTCCAGAACCAGCAGAGACACCACCGCCAGGGTCCTCAGCACCAGCAGCAGCTCCACCGGCCGGGTCCTCAGCACCAGCAGTAGCTCCAACGCTCGGGTCCTCAGCACCAGCAGCAGCTCCAACGCCTGGGTCCTCAGCACCAGCAGCAGCTCCACCGCCCGGGTCCTCAGCACCAGCAGCAGCTCCACCGGCCGGGTCCTCAGCACCAGCAGCAGCTCCACCGCCCGGGTCCTCAGCACCAGCAGCAGCTCCACCGCCCGGGTCCTCAGCACTAGCAGCAGCTCCACCGGCCGGGTCCTCAGCACCAGCAGTAGCTCCAACTCCAGGGTCCGCAGCACCAGGAGCGCCACTCCGAAGACTGCAGCGCCGCGTGTACCACTCTCGGATCTGCTGAAGGGAGGGGAGCTCCCGGGTAGGAGGGGAAGCACTGGTACCAGCTCCAGCAGCACCTCTCCGGAGGCTGCAGTACTGTAGGTACCTCTCCTGCAGCTGCTGTGAGGAGAGGGCTCCTCCAGGTGTAGCACTCTCAGGCTCAGCACCTCCAGACTCAGCACCCCCAGACTCAGCACCCCCAGACTCAGCACCTCCAGGCTCAGCACCCCCAGGCTCAGCACCCCCAGGCTCCGCACCTCCAGGCTCAGTACCCCCAGGCTCCGCACCCCCAGGCTCCGCACCCCCAGACTCAGCACCGCCAGGCTCCTCACGCGCAGGCTCAGCTCCCCTAGCAGGACGAGACTCGACAGCTACCTCGACAGGCTCAACCGGGTCTACCTGGGACACACTTGAGGGAGCGGCACCCTGAGGGGGGAGGGGGTCTACCACAGCAGCACCTGGCGCGAGGAAGAGAGGCGGGGGGGGGAGCGAGGCAGTGCGGTAGGGGAAGAGGCGGTAGAAGGGGACGAACTCGTCAAAAGTGACGTCCTGGTAAGGCAGAACCCGGCGCGAGGTGACGTGGTAAAACTGCCAACCAGGCGCGTCCGGGACAAAGCCAAGGAAGACACAGGGAACAGCGCGACGGGAGAGCTTGTCCGCGGACGTGTCGCGAACAAAAGCTCGGGATCCCCAGACCCGAAAACGCGACGCATCGCCAACCTCTCCCGTCCAACGCAGTGTCGGAGAAGTCTCCGGCAAGGAGACACGGGGCCAGAGGTTGAGCTGATGCGCAGCGTATCGGACCGCAAATGGCCACAGAAAGTGGGGAGCAGCCGCATGGATCAGGGAGGTACGAGCGACCTCCATGACCAAGCCAATGCGGCGCTCAGCAACCCCATTCTGCTGTGGAGAGGCCGGAAGCGTGAACGACTGCTCAATGCCGTGCTCGGCACAGTAGGCTGCCAAGAGGTCGGAGGAGAACTCACCACCTCTGTCAGAGTGCAAGCGCAGGACAGGAAAGTCCGAGCGAAAACGCTTGCCTAGCTGGAGACGAGCTCTGCTGATCCAAGGGATCAAAACACCAGGGACCTCACCCTTGGTGCGCAAGGGGAAGACCGTGGTGTAGCGTGAGTAGTCGTCAACAACTATCAGGAAGTACCTCTCCTGACCCTGACCACGGACGCGGGCTGGGCCCCACACGTCCATGTGGAGCGTCTGCAAGGGAGCAGTCGTCGGGGGAAAGGAGGAGGAGTGAGGAGCGGCGCGCTGCCGCCCCTCGACACAGGGAAGACAGGGAGGAGCAGGCGAGGGTGGGAGGGGAGGGAGAACCCTGGGAAGACCAGAGACAAGGTGCCGTTTGTGCATGGCACGAAGGCGCTGCACAGACGGGTGGCCAAGTCGGTGGTGCCAGAGGATGGTGTCGTGCACCAGAGAGCGACACGAGCAGGGGGCCGACAGCTGGCCTGACGCAGACGCGGACGCGGACGCAGCTACCTGAGGGGACTCAGTGGTCAGTGTGTACAGGTCCGACCCCGGCTGCCGAGTGAAGGTAGCCAGGTGACGGCCCGTCCGAGCACACGTGCAGTGTGTCACGCGCTCGTAGGCAGGGGTGAACTGGTGAACACCCGCGTCTTGGAGCGCACAACCCGCCACCAAGTTCGTAGAGAACGAGGGGAGGTGGAGACCAGACAGTGTGCCAGACGGGACCGCAGGACAGGGAAGAACAGTGGAGGAGGTCGCAATGACCGGACCCCCAGAGGGGTCAGCGAGGGAGACAGCAACTGGCCGAGCAAGCGGCTCAAGGGCAGTGCGGTCACGAAAGAAACAGCGAGAAGCACCTGAGTCCAGGGTGAAGGTGTGCAGTGCCTCAGTCGACTCAGTACCAGGGGAGACAGACTCACTAGCACCTAGAGCGACAGCCTCACCATCACCTGAGGTGGCAGACACGTGAGTAGCTGCAGTGGCAGTCTCACTAGCACCTAGAGCAGCAGCCTCACTGGTCAGAATGCCCGGGTCGGGCGGAACACGCAAGTACTGAGCACCCTCTCCACTAGTAAACATCGCATACATGGCAGTGAGAATAGCATCAAAGTCTAGAGCCCAGATATCAACTCCCTTCCTCTCCAGATCAAGCCAGCGGGGCAGCTCAGCGCCGTCAGGGAACTGAGCGCGCCAAGCGTCGTCAAGGCGCGAGAAACAGCGCTGCGTGGGGTGCGGCCTCCCACACGTCTGACCAGTGCGGTCACCAGTGCGGATGACGTACGTGCAGCTAAAGCCACGCGCCCCCGGGCGCTGGGAATACCACTCACGGGCCTCCTGGAGCGACGGAGTGTGCTGCTGGCTCAGACCACCGCCAGCGCCTCCACGACCACCACCGCCGCCGCCACCTCCTCGACCACCTCCTCCCCTGCCGCTGCCACGACCACCTCCGCCCCCGCTGCCGCCCCCGCCCCTGCCACCGCCTCCGCCGCTGCCGTCACCACCCCCACTGCCGCCACTAGCCTCTCCAGCCCCTCCTCCACTCCCACCGCCTCCACCCCCGCCTCCCCCGCCGCCACCTCCACCCTTGCCCCCTTTGTTCCTGCGGCGCCCGCTCGGAGCAGACGCGGTCCCGACCTTCTCAGCACCAAGGAGGTCGACAGCAGAAGCAGAGGCTACAGAGGGGAGAAGGGGGGAAGGGGAACACCCCTCAAAGAAAGGGGTGCGGGGGTCGCCACGAGAGGCACCTACAGCGACGATGCTCGCCTCAGCTGCAAGTAGTTCCTTCTCGAGGAGGGCAATGGTGAGCTCAGTGGGGCAGCGAGCTAGAAAGTGATCCCTGACTGCGCGCAGAGAGTCAAAGAGGCGGGTGACGATGTGGTAGAGAGTGAGCCAGAGCGGGGGGGGGTTGCTAGCAAGGAACTCGTCAGGCATAGCAGCGCGGAAGCGGGCCTCACTAGTCTTGAGGTGGGTGATGAGGTCAGCAACTGTGTGAAAGGAGGCCAGGTCGGGGAACAGGTAGGGGAGTGAGAGGCGGCCTAGTGCGGCAGAAGCAGGTGAGGAGTAACGAGCAACAACAGCAGTGTACAGTTCCTTAGCAGTCTTGTGCCGCGAGCGCGCTCATCTAGCGGCAGGGAGTTGCGAATGGCAAAGCGAGCGTGAGCGTCACGAGTCTGCCACTGTGAGCGCTGAGTGCTGTCTGCAGTGGTAGGAGGGGCAGTAGCATGGCCTAGGGCGTGGTCGTACAGTGAAATGTCCTCCTTGGCAGTGAGCTGTAGGAAGAGGTGGAGGTCATCGAGCCAGGTGTCGAACTTCACTGGGCGGCCCTCAGCATCGAAAGCGAGTAGCAGCAGTAGGAGTAGCAGTAGCAGTAGCAGTAGCAGTAGCAGCAGTAGCGGTAGCAGTAGTAGCAGTAGTAACGAGGCCGCTGGGAAGCTGTGCGCAGGGTCAACGGGGCCGGCGGGGCCTCTATGCGGAGTGCGGGCGGGGTCGACAGGTCCGGCGGGGCGTCTAGGCGGGACGCGGGCGGAATCGACAGGCCGGCAGGGCCGCTAGGAGGGGCGCGGGCGGGGTCGACGGTCGGCAGCGGCGTACGGGCGGCAGCGGTAGCGGGCGCGGCAGCGGGAGCTGCAGCTGAGGCGCACGGGCGGCAGCGGCAGCGGCGCACGGGCGGCAGCGGCAGTGGCAGCGGCAGTGGCAGCGGCGCGCGGGCACACGGCAGCGGCAGCGGCGCCGGCGCGCGGGCGGCAGCGGCAGCGGGCGCAGCAGCGACAGCGGCAGCTGAGGCGCACGGGCGGCAGCGGCAGCGGGCGCGGCAACGGCAGCGGCAGCGGCAGCGGCAGCGGCGCACAGGCGGTTGCGCGCGGGCGGCAGCTGCGCGGAGGCAGCCGGCTGCGGCGCGCGGGCTGCGGCCTGCGGATGGGCGGCAGCAGCGCGAGGCGGCGAGCTGCGGGCCGGCGGGGCCGCAGCGGGCCGCGCGTTAGCGGCGCTGGCCGCGCAGGGAGCTGACGGGCCGCGCGCGGGCGGCTAGCGGGCCGCGCGCACAAAAAACGAGCCGCGCGCGGGTGGCTAGCGGGCCGTGCGCGCGCGGTAGGGAGAGGCGCACGAGGGCGCGAGGGCGCACGAGGGCGCACGAGTAGAGAGAGGCGCACGAGGGCGCTAACGGAACGGTGGGCCCGTAGTAGGAGGCGGTCCTAGGTGCCTAACCTAGGCTCGTAATACCATGTTAGAATGAACAAGAGTTGTGGACTAGATGGGAATGGGAGTACAAATAGGAAACCCTAGAGTTGTGACCCCCCTATAGGCTAACCCACTATGGCCTACACAAAGATAACATATATAATGTTTGACACCCCGCAGCAGCAAAACGGCGTATCGAATCTTCGCTGCGTCCGAGTCGACGTAATTCGCGACCTCCACGCTGGCTCGGGTCGAAACAGGGCGGGCGCTGCGGCTTGTGTGGCATTGGTGCCATGATGGCTTGATCGCCACTTGTTGCCGCAAACTCCACGTGCCGACGGGCTTCGCGAGGCTCCTGAGGGCTTGGCACGACCCGGTTTCTTCCCATGCCAGGCATTGGCTGGGCGGCGCTATCACTGGCTGCTCCTGAGCGCTGTCCCACGCTGTCGTTTTGCGTTGGTGTGCCGGACGAAATGACGATCGGCTCCTCCAATTCTGCAGGTACATTTTGTGATGCTGGAGCGCTCGCCGTGGCTTGCTGACGCGCGGAGTCACGTTCCGCCGTGAGTGTCGCGATTTCGAGCGCCGATTCTTCAACTTGGCGCACCAGACGGTCGAGTTGCTCCTGCGTCAGAGTCGCGAGATTGAATTCGGCCATGGCGGGGGTGTCGGGCAAGCTCAGCGAGAGCCTCTGTCGTGGCCGTGCGTGCTTACGAGAGAGCACTACGAGCGGCGGTGCTGTGTCGCTGAGAGACGTCTACCCCCTCCAAAAAATTGAGATAGTGGGGAAGCGAAGGTGTGGATGCGGTCCGAGAAGAGATCGTAGGCTCTGATACCAAGTGTTACGAGTGCAATGGAGTGAGCGAACGAGGATTGCACTATCGAAGCAAGAGTACAATGAGCGAAGGCATGAGCGAAG
Source organism: Closterium sp. Yama58-4 (assembly GCA_947470075.1). Lineage (NCBI taxonomy): Eukaryota > Viridiplantae > Streptophyta > Zygnematophyceae > Desmidiales > Closteriaceae > Closterium > Closterium sp. Yama58-4. Next base: position 507,571 of record CANIUD010000022.1, on the reverse strand, counting down.
ATTATATAGCGAAACTACAGTGGTAACGGTAATGTGTGGAAAATGGGGTGCGCGACGGGCCTAGCGCCGAGGTTGGGAATTGTCGAGGCGGAGGTCCGGAGCGCGGGTTACCCGCCGAGCCGTGAGGTTGGGTCGCGTCGTGAACAGTGGCGGGAACAGTATCGAGGCGAGTGTCGCGAGTGGTAACGGATTACTGTTGGGTGCTGTTGGCGGGAACAGTGGCGTACGCGGTGAGCAAGGACGCGAAGTAAGGAAAAGGAATTTTCCTTACAGATTTCCAGAAATAAAAACATTTGTAAACCAAAGCAGCAACTACCAGGGGTTTTTTTATCAGTGTAATTTACTCTGTTTCTCTGAAAATCAGAGTCGTTTTTGGGGGGTCACTATGTACCTGCTGGGTAATTTTTTTGAGAGTTACTTGTTCTCTGACCTGTCAGGGTTTTTGTGAAAGTTCACTCTGAAGCGTCAGTGTTTCGTTCCCTGATAGTGAGATTACTCTGTACGGGGGATACATGTACCCCCCAACCCCCACATTCCCCCTTATCCCCGTGCTGCCGGTTTTGACCGAAGCGCAGGGGATATCACTCTTGTTTCGCTCGTGTGTTGGCACTACCTGAGGTTCTGATTGGCCGGAAAGGCATATTTCATGCCACCGCACACAGGCAGCCACCCACTAGATACACATCAGAGTCAAAGTAAAAAATTACTCTAAGGTGCCAGGGTTTTTAACCTGAAAGCTTGTGTTACACTGACACCTAAGAGAGAGGCTCGCCAAACACTCTAGATTTCAGTGTCATGCCAAAAACGCCTCTGGAAACCAGTGTACTCTAAAACGAAAAAAAAGGCCCGGCAACTACCCTACTTTACATAGGTATCAAAAGCAATTGCAGCAACTACAACACTTTGATATGGAAGTGGATGTTCAACATCAGTGTAGTGCAGGCACAGGGTGTCGGCGTACATGTGCAAACTCTAACTTGGAGCAGGATCATGGTGCGTAGTGGTTGGCAGGCTAACATACATGCAAACGGACTGGCACCTCTATGCCATAGTGCCACATGGGGATGGCAGGCTTGGCAATTGCAGTGGGAAGTTGAGATGCCTGGCAAGCAAAGCTAAAAGCGAGGTGTGAGTTAAAACGTGCCATCAGAAAATTTGGCAGGACGAATACCAATGAGAAGTTGAACGAAGAACTGAAGTAAGAACCTGATTGGGAAAATGACAATGACAACAGATTGTGTTGGAAAGGTTTCAATGGAAGATGGGTGTGAACGGGAAAGGTATATGACTCGGGACTTTTGTTACGCCACGTGTGCATGGCAGGAATGGTGGAAATGCATGGCAGTGAGGCACGCAGGCAAAGGAATAACTGGGGAAGAGAAATGGCTGCTGGGATTATGGACGGGTAGATGGGAAAGTCTGTATGGCCGATGCCAGGGGATGCAGTGCCAACGAGGATGAATGGCAGAGGCAGAAATTGGCTGGGATCATAGCAATGGGAAGGTGGCTGGACAAACAAAAAATGGCGTGAGTTGACAAGAAAATCTACAATAGAAAGTTGACTTGAACATAGTTATAGAAAGCAGAATGGAAATGGAGAATCAATTGGGAACGTGGCAATCTAAAGCTGGCTTGACAAATGGCAATATAAGAAGACTCAGAAATTGACAACGGGAGGAGACATGCAGCTCGGACAATGAATGTGAAGTGTGAAAAAGCAGGCGTAAATAACGTCGACTGGAAAGTGGCTTAGTGAAATTGGCAGTGGGACAAATGACAATGAGAAGTAGACTGGAAAGTGGCAACATCACATTGATTGGGAAAATGGTGCGGAGGAATGGCACATGCGAGCATGCCAAAGGGATGGCAGCAATGACTTTTGACGTGCCTCCAAAGTCGTCTCACGGGAAAGGGATAAGAACATTGAAATAGAACCAATTTGATTATCGGAAGTGGGGATGCAAGAGAGGGAGAATATGGGGTAACAAATGGAAAAGAAGGTAACAAGGGGGGGTAACACTAGAGAAACTTTTACGAAAAAATGGAGTCGTGACAAGATGACCATTGAAAGGGGTGAATGGCAAGAAGAGCATGGCAGTGTGATGATGTCGTGGGTTCATGAGAATGAGGGAACGAGGCGAGAGAATGCCTTAAGACGACAAACAGGAGCATGAGAGGAGAGCATGGCAGTAGCAGGAACGTGAAAACATGAGGATGATACAAAGATGAGCATCAGAAAAACAGCACTGGAAAGGCGAGAGAGGGAGAATGACAACAAGGGAAGGGAACGACAAAAATTCAATGAACCAGCTCCACCCCTCTGCTCCTCCACACCACACTCGCCTCCTCCTGCTTCACTCCTCCCTCCCTCCCTCTCCCCAACCATTCACTCACTCATCCCTTCCCCTCCCCCAACACCCACTCACCCCCTTTTCAGGAGAATGTGAAAATTGGCGGGATAGATGGATCACCAGAGAAAATTGGTGAAAGGGGGAAAAGAATGGAACGGCGACGATGGGAAGATAGCTGCGGACTGTGACAGTTACAACGGGAAAAGAGACTAACATTTGAAATAAGACAGTAGGAGAATGACTATAGCACAGGCACGGGTGGTGGGGCTGCTCTGGTGCTGCTATAGGGATGGTGGGACTTGAGTGATGCTGCTGCAACCAGCCAAGGGGAGGCGGCAGAGAGGGGAGTTAAGGAGCAAAAGATCGACTGGAGCTTCAAAGTGAGGCGAGCAGTGGGAAGTGGCACAGAGGTGCAAGTGACTGCAGAAACGGTTGTGGTGCAACCCTCCACCCATCCCCGACCCCGTCTTCTCTCCGTCCCCGCCCCTTGCGGTGCGGCAGCACGGAAGGACAGGCATGTGATGTGAACCCCCTCCTCCCATCCCAAACCCGTTCCTCTCCCTCTTGCACAACAGCGCAATGTTCAGGAGAACTGAGCCCTCCCTTCTCCCACCATGAGCGCCTTCCTCCAGTCGGCATCACTGACCTCCCATCTCCTTCTGAACCAAGCATCAGAGTGGCTGAAGAGGCATGGCAGAGACAGCACCCTGGCAGCATGCCTGTCCTTCCGCGTGACCAGTAAGTACCGCGGCACCAGCATGCACGGCAGGTTGCGCGGCAGAGCAGTCGGCCACACCTGATGTCCTTCTTGCTGCGCAACATCTCAAAAAGAACGAAATTAATCATCGGCCGGAGTGTGCTGTGCCGGACCTGTATAATCCCAGGCTCGCGCTGGATCATATCTAGGGAACTTCCTCTCCAAAATGTCGATAAATGCGAACATGGCGTCTCCTATTGTGCGAGGGGAGACGGTGAGCAGGGCTGGGTGGTGGGAGAGCAGGGCTGGGTGGCGGGAGAGCACGTAGGACGTGCCTTGTGGGCCAAAGAGAGTGGTGAGTGTGGTTACCACCTCCTGCATGGTTACCTTACTGGCATGGAGGATGTGTGGTTGCCTGTGCACAAGGGAGAGAACTGCTGTATCCGCCGTAAATGAAAGAGAAGGATCGAGAGGAGGGATCGGGAGAAGAGAGGCAGGGTCAAGTCTTATCGTCCTTCTCGCTCTTCCCTCTCTTTCCCCTCCTCCACTTCCGTTGTCACCTCCCACCCCCTCCTGCGCTTCTGTCAGCGGCACAAATTCAGCCGATCGTGAAAGCCTCTGCTTGAGGATCTCAGGAGAGAAGCGGAGGGCGAGTGGGTAGCGGAAGAGGAGGGAGTCAGGGGGGGCGAGGATGGAGTGCATTGCGGAGAGGTGCAGCAGGAGCGAGGGCAGGGGCGTGCGGAAGACACGGCAGGCAGTCGAGTGCAGCAGCTTGGCGACAGTTGGGGGAGGCAGGTGCAGGAAGAGAAAGTGCAGCACCTGCTGTAGATGGGGGAGATTGGTGGAGGGGAGGTGCGAGGGAGGGGTGCTGGTGGGTGAGCTGTGGGGGTCAGAGAGAGGCGCAAGGCCGTCTTGCTGCTGCTGGTGCTCTGAGTGGGAATTGCTTGTTTGCTCATTTTTGTGAGTATCACTGCTCTTGTTGTTGCTGTCTTTGCTGCTACTGCTGCTGCCGTTGCTGACATCATCCAGCCTGGCATCCAGAATCAGCTCGGGCACCCGCCGGATGACACCTAGAAACAGCGACTCGGGCAGCCCGTGGGCAGAAAAGATCTCAAGCGCTGCCCGGATGCAGTGGGTGAGGGGCACGAGGAAGAGCGAGGAGCAGGTGCGGAAGGTGGCAGCGAGGGTGTCAGGCGACGGGGGGTGCAGGGCGAGCAGCGCCATGGCGTTGTCCCTCGTGGCTCGCTGCGAGGCGAAGGGCACGCGATGAGTGTGAGGTGCGTGGAGTAGAGGTCTTGGAACTGCACGTGGATGGGGGCGGGGTTGGGGGTGGGTGTGGAGGGCAGCGTTATGTCCATGAGAACGTGCACTGCTGATGCCATGATGCAGCACTTCCAACTTAAAAAGCACCACCCGCTTCCCCCCCCTGCTGCTCCCTCACACCGCTACCGCTCCAACCAGCACCGCCATCGCTGCCACCACCAGCACGCCCATCCACTTCACGGCCACCACCCACAGGCGGGACGGCAGCACCTTGATCAGGGCCCACTGCCCGCAGCTTCCCCCTCCCTCTCCCGCTGCTGTGCAGCATCCCCTCTCATTCCGGACACTCGCCCCACCACCTGCCTGCTCCTGCGCCCCACCCCCTTTCCTTCCATCTCCTACTTTCCCCTACTCTCCATCTCCTCTTTTCCCCTTCTCCCCATCTTCTCTTTTCCCCATCTTCTCTTTTCCCCTTTCGCTCCTCTCTTCTCCCCTTCCTCTCATCTCCTGTCTTCCCCTTCCCCTCCTTTCCTCTTTTCCTCCTCCCCTCCTTTTCTCCTTACCCCTTCCCCTCATCTCCTCCCTTCCCCTTTCCCTCATCTCCTCCCTTCCCCTTCCCCTCATCTCCTCTTTTCCCCTTCCCCTCATCTCCTCCCTTCCCCTTCCCCTCATCTCCTCTCTTCCCCTTCCCCTCATCTCCTCTCTTCCCCTTCCCTCATCTCCTCTCTTCCCCTTCCCCTCATCTCCTCTCTTCCCCTTCCCCTCATCTCCTCTCTTCCCCTTCCCCTCATCTCCTCTCTTCCCCTTCCCCTCATCTCCTCTCTTCCCCTTCCCCTCATCTCCTCTCTTCCCCTTCCCCTCATCTCCTCTCTTCCCCTTCCCCTCATCTCCTCTCTTCCCCTTCCCCTCATCTCCTCTCTTCCTTTTCCCCTCATCTCCTCTCTTCCCCTTTCCCTCATCTCCTCTCTTCCCCTTCCCCTCATCTCCTCTCTTCCCCTTCCCCTCATCTCCTCTCTTCCCCTTCCCCTCATCTCCTCTCTTCCCCTTCCCCTCATCTCCTCTCTTCCCCTTCCCCTCATCTCCTCTCTTCCCCTTCCCCTCATCTCCTCTCTTCCCCTTCCCCTCATCTCCTCCCTTCCCCTTCCCCTCATCTCCTCTCTTCCCCTTCCCCTCATCTCCTCTCTTCCCCTTCCCCTCATCTCCTCTCTTCCCCTTCCCCTCATCTCCTCTCTTCCCCTTCCCCTCATCTCCTCTCTTCCCCTTCCCCTCATCTCCTCTCTTCCCCTTCCCCTCATCTCCTCTCTTCCCCTTCCCCTCATCTCCTCTCTTCCCCTTTCCCTCATCTCCTCCCTTCCCCTTCCCCTCATCTCCTCTCTTCCCCTTCCCCTCATCTCCTCTCTTCCCCTTCCCCTCATCTCCTCTCTTCCCCTTCCCCTCATCTCCTCGTTTCCCCTTCCCCTCATCTCCTACTTTCCCAGTCCCCTCATTCCCATCCATTTCTTTCTTATCAGCAGGACCTCGCTTCCCTGCCACGTGGCACATCGCCCTCCACGTCCCCACTCTCCAACTCCTGCTCGTTACTATCAGTGCCGCTTCGTGCACAAGCCACACCCGCGAGCCCATTCCTCTCACCACCGCACCTGCTCTAAACTGCCGCCTCTGCTTCCCATGTCTTCCCAGAGACCCTGCCTTGCCATCTCTCCAACATGTAATGCTGATCTTCGAACTGCTGGGGATGGCAACGTTGAAGGTATTGCTACTGCCGATGCTGATGCTGCTGATGCTGATGCTGCTGATGCTGATGCTGCTGATGCTGATGCTGCTGATGCTGATGCTGCTGATGCTGATGCTGATGCTGATGCTGATGCTGCTGATGCTGATGCTGCTGATGCTGATGCTGATGCTGCTGATGCTGATGCTGATGCTGATGCTGCTGATGCTGATGCTGCCGACGCTGATGCTGCTGATGCTGATGCTGCTGATGCTGATGCTGCTGATGCTGATGCTGCTGATGCTGATGCTGCTGATGCTGATGCTGCTGATGCTGATGCTGCTGATGCTGATGCTGATGCTGCTGATGCTGATGCTGCTGATGCTGATGCTGCTGATGCTGATGCTGCTGATGCTGATGCTGCTGATGCTGATGCTGCTGATGCTGATGCTGCTGATGCTGATGCTGATGCTGCTGATGCTGATGCTGCTGATGCTGATGCTGATGCTGATGCTGATGCTGCTGATGCTGATGCTGATGCTGCTGATGCTGATGCTGCTGATGCTGATGCTGATGCTGATGCTGATGCTGCTGATGCTGATGCTGCTGATGCTGATGCTGCTGATGCTGATGCTGCTGATGCTGATGCTGCTGATGCTGATGCTGCTGATGCTGATGCTGCTGATGCTGATGTTGCGTTAATTTCTGCTGCGAGTGCCAACACAATCCCCACTCCGTCCCTTGGCTGCCTCGCTCGCCACCAACCTGGAAGCGTTCTTATAGAACAGCTAATGTAACGAAGCAGCTTATAGGAGAGCAAATACGCCGTGGCGGCACTTCCGCCACACGAACGAGCTGCTGAGCCCGATCCCATGCCGCACTGCTGACGTGCCGCACTGCTGACGTGGACGCGTGAGCGCAGCGTGTCGCGATCCGCCGTACTCTCTCAAAGTCGCGCATCACAGCCAGTGCAATGGAGTTGAGTCACTCCCCTTTTCCTGTCGCACAGGGTGGGCATGGGATGGCACAAGGTGGGCATGGGATGGCACAGGGTAGGCATGGGATGGCACAGGGTGGGCATGGGATGGCACAGGGTGGGCATGGGATGGCACAGGGTGGGCATGGGATGGCATTTGAGGCGCCTCAAAGGTGGGCATGGGATGGGATGACCCAGTGTTCCTTCCTGCCATGCCATGGTGAGAGGGAGACGGCCCACACGCCACTGAGAGTGCTCACGCCATGCACGCTACGCATGGGCTTCCCTCATCGCCCCTCCCCTCCTCACCCTCCCCTCCTCCTGGGTTGCTTGCCTGCCATCATGCCTGCTTCCTCGCCCACTCTCGCAGTCAAGCACGAGTCAACGGCAGTCAACGCGCCTCACATGCCAGGCGCTCGCTGCGCTGCTCTCCCCTCGCCCCCTCCGCCGTGCACCACTGCCGCCGTTACCCTCGCCACTAGCGGGCCCGACAGGTGACAAGCGGGTGAATGGGGGGTTGGCAGTGGGGGACACACGCATGTGAGTAAAAGGGTGGGTGCGGGGGGTGGGAGACAGGCATGTGATTGAAAGGGGGGGGTGGGGGAGGGGGACACAGGCATGTGAGTGAGGGAGGGAGGAGTAGGGAGACAGACACGTGAGTGAAAAGAGGAGGGGGAAGGGGGAAGGGTACACGCATGTGCGTAAAAAAAAGGAGCGAGAGGGGAGGGGGAGGGGGAGGGGGGGAGGGGGGAAAGAGAGGGGGAGGGGGGAAGACAGACATGTGGGTGGGGGTGGGGGGTGGTTTGAGTGGGGGAGAGAGGCACGCGCAGATCCTCCCCTGGGCAACACACTAGCAGCGTCAAGGCCGCCTTGCTTCTCGCCATGCGCGCACATTGCATTGCAGCAGCACTGCCATCCAAACACAGCCGGGGCAGCCAGCACAGCCGGGGCAGCCAACACAGCACAACTGTCACCACCCCCTCTTGCGCCCATTCCCTCTCCGCTGCCCATCCCCCCTTCCGCCCATCCCCCCTTGCGCCCATCCCCCATTCCGCCCATCCCTTCTTGCGCCCATCCCCCCTTCTGCCCATCCCCTCTTGCGCCCATCCCCCCTTGCGCCCATCCCCCCTTGCGCCCATTCCCCCTTGCGCCCATTCCCCCTTGCGCCCATTCCCCCTTGCGCCCATCCGCGCATCACATCCCTCTTACCTGAGAAGCTTCGCCATGTGGTCAACCGAGGCTGCTTGTAGTGAGACGGCCCACTGCCATCGCGCATCCGCGCTTCAACCCCGCCCGCGAACGCTTGCACAAGCATCTCCGCGTTTCCCCCTGCTTCAGGCACCTTCCGCCTCCACTCGCCGAGTCCCTCGCGCCCGCGTAAACCCGTGCTTGCTGGCACGTCAGGCGGACGCGGGGAAAGGAGCGGCGCGCGAGACGGACGAATAGCAGCCGCGCGCCACGCGGAGAGTCGGGGGGTGGGGGATGGGGGGCAGAGAGGGAGGGGTGTGCGGACAAGGCAAGAGTGCGCAAAGGGGGTGCGGAAGCAAGGAGAGGTGGGCACTGACGTTCCAGACCCTGAGTCTGACCGTGTACGTGCTGCTCACCCTACTGTCACGCGTCTCCTGGCCACTGTTGTCACTGACCCTTCCTTTGAGTCCGCTGCTGCGTCTGCCTTAGTTGCTGAGCTTGTCGACTTTGCTGCTCACTGTCGTCTAGACTACGCCGCGAGTCTAGTTGCTGAGTCTGAGTCTGTCTGTCCTCCGTCCGTCGGGGGTGAGTGTGCTCTTGGCACAGACGTCCTTGAGGACAGGCAGGAGGAGTTCCAGTGCTTTGCCGCTGCTGTACCTCATCTCGTGTCCATGCTGATTGCACCTGAGGGAGACCCGGATGCACCAGACATCCTGACCCCGCGCTCTTACGCTGAGGCGATCGCGGGTGAGTACTCCTCTCAGTGGCAGGCAGCCATGGACGCAGAGATGGCATCCTGGAAGTCCACTGGCACTTACGTCGACGAGGTTCCCCCTCCTAGGGCGAACATCGTCAGTGGCATGTGGATTTTCAGGGTGAAGCGGCCGCCAGGTTCTCCACCTGTCTTCAAGGCTCGTTACGTTGCTCGAGGCTTCAGTCAGCGAGAGGGAGTTGACTTCTTCCAGACCTTCTCCCCCACCCCAAAGATGACCACTCTTCGGGTGCTGCTGCACGTTGCCGCTCACCGTGACTACGAGCTTCACTCTCTTGACTTCAGCACAGCTTTCTTGCAAGGCAGCCTGCACGAGGAGATCTGGCTGCGCCGCCCACCTGGCTTTACTGGGTCGTTCCCTCCTGGAACCCAGTGGAGCCTCCGGCGGCCGGTCTACGGTCTCCGCCAGGCGCCACGTGAGTGGTACGACACACTGAGGACTACGCTTGCGGCTCTTGGGTTTGCGCCTTCTACTGCTGACCCGTCGCTGTTTCTGCGCACCGACACTTCGCTGCCGCCGTTCTACATCCTCGTGTACGTCGACGACTTGGTGTTTGCCACTGCTGACACTGAGGCTCTCGCCCACGTGAAGTCGGAGCTGCAGAAGAGACACACGTGCACAGACTTGGGTGAGCTGCGCAGCTACCTTGGCTTGCAGATCACCCGGGACAGAGCACGCCGCACCATCACTCTGACTCAGTCACACATGGTGCAGCAGGTCCTTCAGCGCTTCGGCTTCACCTGGTCCTCAGCACAGGCCACTCCTCTGGCTACAGGTCACTCGCTCTCAGCTCCACCTTCGGACGAGTCCGTAGAGCCGAGTGGTCCTTACCCAGAGCTAGTTGGCTGCCTCATATACCTGATGACCTGCACTCGTCCTGACCTCGCGTACCCTCTTGGTCTTCTGGCTCGCTACGTGGCTCCTGGTCGGCACCGACCTGAGCACATGGCTGCTGCTAAGAGGGTACTGCGCTACTTGTGCAGCACATCAGGCATGGGGCTAGTGCTTGGAGGGACGAGCCCAGTTGTTCTCACTGGGCACTCAGACGCTTCTTGGGTTGACGACCACGCTACTCAGCAGTCGTCACAGGGTTACACCTTCAGCCTTGGCTCTGGTTCAGTTTCGTGGCGTTCTACACGCTCGTCTTCAGTTCTCAGCTCCAGTTGTGAGGCTGAGATCTATGCCACAGCCATGGCTGCACAGGAGTTGCGCTGGCTCACCTACCTGCTGACTGACTTGGGAGAGCAGCCTCGTTCTCCTCTAGTGCTGTACGTCGACAACAAGGCTGCCATTGCCTTGTGTGAGGAGCACAGACCGGAGCACAGAACAAAGCACATCGCTCTGCGTTACTTCCTGGCTCGAGAGTTGCAGCAGCGTGGTCAGCTTCGTCTGCGGCACGTGGCCGGTCGGGCCAACACTGCTGATATATTCACCAAGGCGCTTCCGTCTGGTGATCATCAGCGTTTCTGCACTTTGCTAGGGCTTGTGCCCACATTTCCTCACTTGCTGTAGGCCTTACTTGTTCTGTAATCTATATATGTATATATATATCTGCATGTTTGCATTACTAGGTAGAGATCACTGTGCTGTTCTTGCTGCTTATATACCTCTGCATGTGGACTGGCCTTGTGGCCCTTTGCTTGTGCTTAGTGTGTGTGGTGACGTTGTGATCCACCCTGAGCCGTGTTTTGTTTCTTCTCTTGACTGGTCTTGTGACCATTGCTTGCTCTGGCTATCCCCCATTTCGCCTATGGGGGTGTGTCAAAACATATGCATGTGAGCATCTTGGCTATATTGGGGCTAGCCTTAGGGGGTACAGAAACTTTCTCGACACTCTAGTCTTGTACCCCAACCTTGACATAATCACACACATACTCTTCTTATTCTAACAGGGAAAGCAGGTCTGCTGCCCATAGCGGAAGTAGTTTATCACGGGAAAGGCGTGCTATGTCTCGATTGGAGGAAAAAGAACGTTAGGGGTTGAGCAGCCAATGACAAGCTGTCCGAAACGAATGCTCCAAGCATAGCCTCGAGGTTCGGCACAGCCGGACGAGATTTTTGCGGCTCGTTCATTTAGGACCAAGTCGATTTTGGGCTGCGAAATTTCAGCGTTTCGGCCGCCCGAACTCATTTCGAGTCGCACTTCCGTCAAGCTCGCCGCTGTGGAAGCACGCCACTGCTTCTCGTTGACTGAATGTAGGGTCCCTGTGGGTGTGGTCTCCAATCTAAGGTATGCTCGAGGCTGCCAGCACTTTGATTTGTTCCGTCAGCGTCAACGAACTGCGAAAGCAAGCGACCGAGAAATCTACGGAGGCGATTAAGTTGGGGGCCATTGGATCGTACTGCGGCGTGGTGCCTAGCAACTCACGGAGCAGCAGTGAAGATCGGACGGTTGCCAGAAGCTTAGGAAATGTCGGAGTACCAGAAACAGATCTAGAGGAACTAGAGTTTCTTTCAAAACGCTGGTCGTTCAGGCAGATTCCAAGGTTGGGATGAGCACAGAAAAAACGAATGCTATTATGTGCAGCTTTGTTTTCAAATATAACAGTGAGATTGACAGAGTTCAAATCATATATTCCCACCAACAATCCACAAAATAATCTTTATGGATGTCGAACAAAAACATGGAGTTTTTTTTTTTTGAATCACCCTCTCTCGTTTTAAAATTGTTGAGAAGCTCACCAATGTATGGTGCAGCTTGTGAGTTTGTCGTATTTGACTGGCAATTGGAATATTCAACTACCACCAGGGCCTCAGATTCACTTTTAGGGACGTCAGGGTATCAGGGTTCCTATGTGAAAAAGGCTGAAATTCAGTGTTCCATCTGAAAAAAAGTCTGAATTTTCAGGGTGTCCTAGAAATGAAGTCTTTCACCCTCATGAACTCTCACAAAACCTTCCCGGCCGTGAGATTCGAACCGGAAATCTCATCCGTCGTAGCGAAATTCCCTACGACTAGGACATTACGCTATGAACCGCGACAAATCAAAACATTTTGTGGGTAATTCTTCAAGAAATGGTTCACACCTAATCATCTTGGGTGTTTTACAGCAGGGATTCGGAATGTGCATTCAGTGTACACTTCGATAAAATGCTGGAAATTCAGTCCCCTTAGAGAAAAAATGGCTGGAAAATCAGTCCCCCTAAAATCTGAACACTGGAAAATCAGTGTAGGTACAAAAATTTACCCTGAAAATCAGGAATTTCAGGGTTTTTTTCCTGATATCTGAGGGTCTTGATTCAAGACTTGTGCCAACACGCTTTAGAGAAGTTGACAATCCAGTTCCTTGAACTTCAGCCAAGGACGTAAGTTTGTGCCTAGAATGAGAAGACGCGCATTCAGGATTCCACATTACCAAGGATCAGATTCACACGTAAGCTGTGATATGAAGGTCACGTAAAAGTGGGCGCGGACGCGCGATTCCGAGTGGCAGGAGCAATTCAGTCATGGAGAGGCACGTTGTAACTGCAAAGAGGCTTAACGATTGCTGATACAACCAAAGGATCCAGTGGATAGGATAGAATGTGTTAAGCCTGAGAGGAGACAGTGAAGTCTCTATAGTGACCTTGTTGAATAATAATAAAAGAGAACAAGATAATTGAAAGATAGGAATACAAGCAATTAAATAGAAATCTAACTAGCCATATACTCTGAGGGGTACATTCCCTTATTAACTGTATTACATAGCTACAGTAACCGCGACTATTGCTATCCTCGACAGTTACCATGTTGTAGACAGTTTTAACCATGCATTGCACTGAATAGAGAGCCGCCGAAAACACTGTCGCGCGGTTACTGGATCGTCAAGGGTCACGACCGTTGACTTTCTCAGACGGTTGACCTTCGGGTGACCCTCGACATTCCGCATGCTCTATATGAGCTATTGCGGTACTGGTACAGTGAAACAACTTCAGGAATGCTTATGTAACCTTTCGGTTATTCCAACACTCCCCTTCATTCCTGAAGGTGGGCCACGTGGGATTTCTTGGTAATCCCGCAGAGGTCGGCGCAGTGCTGGTACTGCTGACGTGGCAGTTTCTTCGTCAGGAAGTCAGCTGCCATGTTACTGGTCGGGCAGTACGTCAGCTTGACTCTCCCCTTGTCGATTTCGTCCTTCACGAAGAAGTAGCGAAGGCCGATGTGCTTGGTGCGGTTGATGAAGCCGGGCTTGTTTGCGATTTTTATCGCGCTCTGATTGTCGCAGAGTAACGTGAAGTGCCCGTTCATCGTCACCTTCGCCTCCTACAAGAGCTCCATTAGGTACAGTCCTTCGCGAACAGCTGCGCTGGCTGCGATGAATTCTGCTTCAGCTGACGAAAGGGCGATGAGTTCCTGTTTCTGGGAGTTCCAAGAGATGAGTCCAGCAGGTTGGAGTTGGAAAATGAATCCTGTGCGGGAGCGTCTGTTGTCAACATCTCCAGCGTGATCAGCATCTACGTAGCCATGGAGCTGCAGAGTAGCGGTGAGGTTAGCTTCGTAGGTGAGGCCGACGTCGGGAGTGGAGATGAAGTACTGCAGTGCTCGGCGTAGATCCAGTAGATTCTCCCCTTCAGGTCGCTTCAGGTACTGTGCGAGCTGGCTTGCAACGTAGGAGAGATCGGGCCGGCACGTGACGGCGGCGAGCAAGAGACATCCCAGCTGCTGCTGATAGAGGCGATGGTTGTCGGGAGAGAGTGGTGTAGTGTTGGGCTTGTGGTTAGGAGGAGGAGTGCGATAGGGGGTGGTGAGGTTGATGATGGCGAATCGCTTCGCGAGGGTCTCGGCGTATTTGGCGGCGGAGAGGTGAATGGAGGAGGCGGATTGAGTTACGTTGAGGCCAAGAAATTGAGTGACGTTGTGGTTGATGGTCACTTCCAGCTTCTCTTTGATGTCAGCCTCAAACTGGTCCAGCAGCTCCGTGTCGTCGCCGGTGTAGAGAAGGTCGTCGACGTAGGCGACGAGGAGGATAAACTTTCCACGCGATTCCCGCCGATACATTCCGAGGTCGTGCGGCAGCTGAGTGAAGCCGAGCTCAAGGAGGACGGAATGGAGGTACTGCTGCCACAGACGAGGAGCTTGCTTGATGCCGTAGAGCGACTTCTGGAGGAGGCACACGGCGCCGTCATCTTCTTCGAATGCGTGCGGCTGCTCGACGAAGATGATGGCGTCGATGGGAGCGTACAGGAAGGCGCTCCCGACGTCTATTTGTCGGAGTGGTCGCTGTTTGACGGCGGCGATGCAGATGAGAATGCGCACCGAGGTGTGACGGCCGACTGGAGCGTAGGTGAGAGTGAAATCCACCAGGTGAGTCTGCTCGAATCCCCGCACCACCCAGCGCGCCTTGTACTTGTCGATCGAGCCATCGGCGAGAGTTTTGATGCGGAAAACCCATTTGCCGCTGAGAATTTTTCTCCCCTTTGCCGATGACCGTGGGACCAGCTTCCAGGTGCCGCGCTTCTTCAGCGACGCGATTTCGGCGGCCATGGCTGCTCTCCATTTGTCACTGTCGGAACCGGACAGTGCTTGACGGACGGTAGTTGGTTCCTTTGGCGAGGTGTGACGAACAGCGACGGCGAGGCCGAGAACGCGAAGACTGTCAGAAGAACTGAACGAGGAATGACTGTACTAGCACAAAGTTGGATACAAGTAGGAAACCCTAATCTAGTGTACCCCCTAAGGTGTAACCCACTACAGCCTACAATCATATAAACATATAATGTTTGACACACCCCCATAGGCGCAGTGGGAGACAACCACAGGGTCACGAGACCAGTCAAAGCAAAGGAAGGCAAGCTCAGGGTGGATCTCAAGGATTCCACACAAATTCCGAGCACAAGCAAGCGGTCACAAGACCAGTCCACATGCAGGTTTATAATAGAGCAAGAGATACAGTGATCACAACCTAACAAGAGTGAACATGCAGGTATATATATATATAGTGATCACAGTACAAGCATGGTCAAGAAGTAAGCAAATGAGGTCCAGTAGGCACAAGGCCTAGCAGAGTGCAGAAGCGCTGATGGTCACAAGGCTGAAGCGCCTTGGTGAATACATCAGCAGTGTTGGCCTCAGTGGCCACGTAACGAATACAAAGCTGACCGCGCTGCTGCAGCTCTCGAGCAAGGAAGTACCGCAGGGCGATGTGCTTCGTTCTGTGCTCCAGTCTGTGCTCCTCACACAAGGCAATGGCAGCCTTGTTGTCAACGTACAGCACTGGAGGAGAACGAGGCCGCTCTCCCAGGTCGGTCAGCAGATAGGTCAGCCAGCGTAGCTCCTGGGCAGCCATGGCTGTAGCGTAGATCTCAGCCTCACAACTGGAGCTGAGAACAGAAGAAGAGCGTGTAGAACGCCAAGAAACTGAGCCAGAGCCAAGGCTGAAGGTGTAACCCTGAGACGACCGCTGAGTAGCCTGATCGTCTGCCCAAGAAGCGTCTGAGTGTCCTGTGAGTACAACTCGGTCTCGCCCTCCAAGCACTAGCCCCATGCCCGACGTACTGCACAAATAGCGCAACACCCTCTTAGCGGCATCCATGTGCTCCTTCCTGTGACGGCCAGGAGCGACATAGCGTGCAAGGATGCTAAGAGGGTATGCCAGGTCAGGTCGAGTGCAGGTCATCAGGTACATGAGGCAGCCCACAAGCTCTGGATACGGGCCACTCGGCTCTACGGACTCATCCGAAGGCAGATCTGAGAGCGAGTGACCGGTAGGCAGAGGAGTGGACTGAGGCGAGGAGTACGTGAAGCGGAAGCGCTGGAGGATCTGCTGCACCATGTGTGACTGAGTCAAGGTGATGGTGCGCCGTGCTCTGTCCCGGGTGATCCGCAAGCCAAGATAGCTCGTCAGTTCACCCAGGTCTGTGCACGTGTGTCTCCTCTGCAGCTCCGACTTCACGTGGGCGAGTGCCCCATCTCCGACTTCACGTGGGCGACGTCCCCACTCTCCAACTCCTGCTCGTTACTATCAGTGCCGCTTCGTGCACAAGCCACACCCGCGAGCCCATTCCTCTCACCACCGCACCTGCTCTAAACTGCCGCCTCTGCTTCCCATGTCTTCCCAGAGACCCTGCCTTGCCATCTCTCCAACATGTAATGCTGATCTTCGAACTGCTGGGGATGGCAACGTTGAAGGTATTGCTACTGCCGATGCTGATGCTGCTGATGCTGATGCTGCTGATGCTGATGCTGCTGATGCTGATGCTGCTGATGCTGATGCTGCTGATGCTGATGCTGATGCTGATCCTGATGCTGATGCTGATGCTGATGCTGATGCTGCTGATGCTGATGCTGATGCTGCTGATGCTGATGCTGATGCTGCTGATGCTGATGCTGCTGATGCTGATGCTGCTGATGCTGATGCTGCTGATGCTGATGCTGCTGATGCTGATGCTGCTGATGCTGATGCTGCTGATGCTGATGCTGATGCTGCTGATGCTGATGCTGCTGATGCTGATGCTGCTGATGCTGATGCTGCTGATGCTGATGCTGCTGATGCTGATGCTGATGCTGCTGATGCTGCTGATGCTGATGCTGCTGATGCTGATGCTGCTGATGCTGATGCTGATGCTGATGCTGATGCTGCTGATGCTGATGCTGCCGACGCTGATGCTGCTGATGCTGATGCTGATGCTGATGCTGCTGATGCTGATGCTGATGCTGATGCTGCTGATGCTGATGCTGCTGATGCTGCTGATGCTGATGCTGCTGATGCTGATGCTGCTGATGCTGATGCTGCTGATGCTGATGCTGCTGATGCTGATGCTGCTGATGCTGATGCTGCTGATGCTGATGCTTCTGATGCTGATGTTGCGTTAATTTCTGCTGCGAGTGCCAACACAATCCCCACTCCGTCCCTTGGCTGCCTCGCTCGCCACCAACCCGGAAGCGTTCTTATAGAACAGCTAATGTAACGAAGCAGCTTATAGGAGAGCAAATACGCCGTGGCGGCACTTCCGCCACACGAACGAGCTGCTGAGCCCGATCCCATGCCGCACTGCTGACGTGCCGCACTGCTGACGTGGACGCGTGAGCGCAGCGTGTCGCGATCCGCCGTACTCTCTCAAAGTCGCGCATCACAGCCAGTGCAATGGAGTTGAGTCACTCCCCTTTTCCTGTCGCACAGGGTGGGCATGGGATGGCACAAGGTGGGCATGGGATGGCACAGGGTAGGCATGGGATGGCACAGGGTGGGCATGGGATGGCACAGGGTGGGCATGGGATGGCACAGGGTGGGCATGGGATGGCATTTGAGGCGCCTCAAAGGTGGGCATGGGATGGGATGACCCAGTGTTCCTTCCTGCCATGCCATGGTGAGAGGGAGACGGCCCACACGCCACTGAGAGTGCTCACGCCATGCACGCTACGCATGGGCTTCCCTCATCGCCCCTCCCCTCCTCACCCTCCCCTCCTCCTGGGTTGCTTGCCTGCCATCATGCCTGCTTCCTCGCCCACTCTCGCAGTCAAGCACGAGTCAACGGCAGTCAACGCGCCTCACATGCCAGGCGCTCGCTGCGCTGCTCTCCCCTCGCCCCCTCCGCCGTGCACCACTGCCGCCGTTACCCTCGCCACTAGCGGGCCCGACAGGTGACAAGCGGGTGAATGGGGGGTTGGCAGTGGGGGACACACGCATGTGAGTAAAAGGGTGGGTGCGGGGGGTGGGAGACAGGCATGTGATTGAAAGGGGGGGGTGGGGGAGGGGGACACAGGCATGTGAGTGAGGGAGGGAGGAGTAGGGAGACAGACACGTGAGTGAAAAGAGGAGGGGGAAGGGGGAAGGGTACACGCATGTGCGTAAAAAAAAGGAGCGAGAGGGGGGGGGAGGGGGAGGGGGGGAGGGGGGAAAGAGAGGGGGAGGGGGGAAGACAGACATGTGGGTGGGGGTGGGGGGTGGTTTGAGTGGGGGAGAGAGGCACGCGCAGATCCCTCCCCTGGGCAACACACTAGCAGCGTCAAGGCCGCCTTGCTTCTCGCCATGCGCGCACATTGCATTGCAGCAGCACTGCCATCCAAACACAGCCGGGGCAGCCAGCACAGCCGGGGCAGCCAACACAGCACAACTGTCACCACCCCCTCTTGCGCCCATTCCCTCTCCGCTGCCCATCCCCCCTTCCGCCCATCCCCCCTTGCGCCCATCCCCCATTCCGCCCATCCCTTCTTGCGCCCATCCCCCCTTCTGCCCATCCCCTCTTGCGCCCATCCCCCCTTGCGCCCATCCCCCCTTGCGCCCATTCCCCCTTGCGCCCATTCCCCCTTGCGCCCATTCCCCCTTGCGCCCATCCGCGCATCACATCCCTCTTACCTGAGAAGCTTCGCCATGTGGTCAACCGAGGCTGCTTGTAGTGAGACGGCCCACTGCCATCGCGCATCCGCGCTTCAACCCCGCCCGCGAACGCTTGCACAAGCATCTCCGCGTTTCCCCCTGCTTCAGGCACCTTCCGCCTCCACTCGCCGAGTCCCTCGCGCCCGCGTAAACCCGTGCTTGCTGGCACGTCAGGCGGACGCGGGGAAAGGAGCGGCGCGCGAGACGGACGAATAGCAGCCGCGCGCCACGCGGAGAGTCGGGGGGTGGGGGATGGGGGGCAGAGAGGGAGGGGTGTGCGGACAAGGCAAGAGTGCGCAAAGGGGGTGCGGAAGCAAGGAGAGGTGGGCAGATGTTCCAGACCCTGAGTCTGACCGTGTACGTGCTGCTCACCCTACTGTCACGCGTCTCCTGGCCACTGTTGTCACTGACCCTTCCTTTGAGTCCGCTGCTGCGTCTGCCTTAGTTGCTGAGCTTGTCGACTTTGCTGCTCACTGTCGTCTAGACTACGCCGCGAGTCTAGTTGCTGAGTCTGAGTCTGTCTGTCCTCCGTCCGTCGGGGGTGAGTGTGCTCTTGGCACAGACGTCCTTGAGGACAGGCAGGAGGAGTTCCAGTGCTTTGCCGCTGCTGTACCTCATCTCGTGTCCATGCTGATTGCACCTGAGGGAGACCCGGATGCACCAGACATCCTGACCCCGCGCTCTTACGCTGAGGCGATCGCGGGTGAGTACTCCTCTCAGTGGCAGGCAGCCATGGACGCAGAGATGGCATCCTGGAAGTCCACTGGCACTTACGTCGACGAGGTTCCCCCTCCTAGGGCGAACATCGTCAGTGGCATGTGGATTTTCAGGGTGAAGCGGCCGCCAGGTTCTCCACCTGTCTTCAAGGCTCGTTACGTTGCTCGAGGCTTCAGTCAGCGAGAGGGAGTTGACTTCTTCCAGACCTTCTCCCCCACCCCAAAGATGACCACTCTTCGGGTGCTGCTGCACGTTGCCGCTCACCGTGACTACGAGCTTCACTCTCTTGACTTCAGCACAGCTTTCTTGCAAGGCAGCCTGCACGAGGAGATCTGGCTGCGCCGCCCACCTGGCTTTACTGGGTCGTTCCCTCCTGGAACCCAGTGGAGCCTCCGGCGGCCAGTCTACGGTCTCCGCCAGGCGCCACGTGAGTGGTACGACACACTGAGGACTACGCTTGCGGCTCTTGGGTTTGCGCCTTCTACTGCTGACCCGTCGCTGTTTCTGCGCACCGACACTTCGCTGCCGCCGTTCTACATCCTCGTGTACGTCGACGACTTGGTGTTTGCCACTGCTGACACTGAGGCTCTCGCCCACGTGAAGTCGGAGCTGCAGAAGAGACACACGTGCACAGACTTGGGTGAGCTGCGCAGCTACCTTGGCTTGCAGATCACCCGGGACAGAGCACGCCGCACCATCACTCTGACTCAGTCACACATGGTGCAGCAGGTCCTTCAGCGCTTCGGCTTCACCTGGTCCTCAGCACAGGCCACTCCTCTGGCTACAGGTCACTCGCTCTCAGCTCCACCTTCGGACGAGTCCGTAGAGCCGAGTGGTCCTTACCCAGAGCTAGTTGGCTGCCTCATATACCTGATGACCTGCACTCGTCCTGACCTCGCGTACCCTCTTGGTCTTCTGGCTCGCTACGTGGCTCCTGGTCGGCACCGACCTGAGCACATGGCTGCTGCTAAGAGGGTACTGCGCTACTTGTGCAGCACATCAGGCATGGGGCTAGTGCTTGGAGGGACGAGCCCAGTTGTTCTCACTGGGCACTCAGACGCTTCTTGGGTTGACGACCACGCTACTCAGCAGTCGTCACAGGGTTACACCTTCAGCCTTGGCTTTGGTTCAGTTTCGTGGCGTTCTAAACGCTCGTCTTCAGTTCTTAGCTCCAGTTGTGAGGCTGAGATCTATGCCACAGCCATGGCTGCACAGGAGTTGCGCTGGCTCACCTACCTGCTGACTGACTTGGGAGAGCAGCCTCGTTCTCCTCTAGTGCTGTACGTCAACAACAAGGCTGCCATTGCCTTGTGTGAGGAGCACAGACCGGAGCACAGAACAAAGCACATCGCTCTGCGTTACTTCCTGGCTCGAGAGTTGCAGCAGCGTGGTCAGCTT
Source organism: Closterium sp. Yama58-4 (assembly GCA_947470075.1). Taxonomy (NCBI): domain Eukaryota; kingdom Viridiplantae; phylum Streptophyta; class Zygnematophyceae; order Desmidiales; family Closteriaceae; genus Closterium; species Closterium sp. Yama58-4. The sequence goes on along the minus strand of CANIUD010000022.1, from coordinate 487,202 downwards.
CGTCTGCGGCACGTGGCCGCTCGGGCCAACACTGCTGATATATTCACCAAGGCGCTTCCGTCTGGTGATCATCAGCGTTTCTGCACTTTGCTAGGGCTTGTGCCCACATTTCCTCACTTTCTGTAGGCCTTACTTGTTCTGTAATCTATATATGTATATATACATGCATGTTTGCATTACTAGGTAGAGATCACTGTGCTGTTCTTGCTGCTTATATACCTCTGCATGTGGACTGGCCTTGTGGCCGTTTGCTTGTGCTCAGTGTGTGTGGTGACGTTGTGATCCACCCTGAGCCGTGTTTTGTTTCTTCTCTTGACTGGTCTTGTGACCATTGCTTGCTCTGGCTATCCCCCATTTCGCCTATGGGGGTGTGTCAAAACATATGCATGTGAGCATCTTGGCTATATTGGGGCTAGCCTTAGGGGGTACAGAAACTTTCTCGACACTCTAGTCTTGTACCCCAACCTTGATCTAATCACACATATACTCTTCTTATTCTAACAGGGAAATCAGGTCTGCTGCCCATAGCGGAAGTAGTTTATCCCGGGAAAGGCGTGCTATGTCTCGATTGGAGGAAAAAGAACGTTAGGGGTTGAGCAGCCAATGACAAGCTGTCCGAAACGAATGCTCCAAGCATAGCCTCGAGGTTCGGCACAGCCGGACGAGATTGTTGCGGCTCGTGTCAAGATAAGCGGTAGTCTTAGGAGCCATAGCTAGGAGAGTCCTAGCTAGGCAAGAGAGTTTAGGCGAAAGAGGAGGGTTGCACTAGCAAGAATGGGGATACAAATAGCAAACCCTAGAAGGGTTGTACTCGCTACAGAGCACCCCACTACAGGCTAGAGCATAATATTCTGACACACCCCCATAGCCAAAGTGGGGTGTAATCAGCAGAGCAAGCAAAGCAGTACAAGCTCAGGGTGGATCACAATGTCACCACACATTCTGAGCACAAGTTTAAGAAGCAATAGTTTAAAGTTCACAATTATGAGCAAAGCTAGTGGTAGTCACAACGGGCAAGTGAGGAGGAGGAGGGCTGGCGAGAGGAGAGTAGATGGGAGGCGACGACTGAAGCTGCAGGCACACGGGCAACAGACGGCTCTGGTGCGACACAGTGGCTACCGGGAGTGAGTGCCCCGGAGTACAGGAGTAACAGGCTCCGCGGCTAAGACGAGCAGCAGGAGCAACGGACCCACAGGCGACGGCGCAACCGGCTCTCTGAGCTACCGGGAGTGAGTGCCCCGGAGTACAGGCGCTGCGTACGACACGACGGCAACCTTTCCTCAACCTCCCCCAACAGTCCCACACCCCTCGACACACACCCGCTGCTACACCGCTAGCTCCACTCCCCCTTCACCCCCCCTTAGTACCACTCCGACGGCTCCAACAGGTCCACCCCCCTCAGCGGCAGCTGCAGCACAGGGAGACGGAGGAGGAGGAGCAGGGAACGGCACACAGAAGCTGCACCCCCATACCCCCCAACCCCAAACCCTAATCCAGGAGAACGGGCAGAAGGAGGGGTGGGGCGCCTTCAGAAGCACGGGGGACAGCGGGGAGGACAGGGGCAGCGAAGAACGGGCCGCCCACGGGCCTGGCACAGCCTCCCGAACCGCGCGCAGGCGGTCCGAGCCGCGCGCGGGCCTGGCGCAGCCCGTACGGGCCGCGCGCGGGCCTGGCGCAGCCCGTACGGGCCGCGCGCAGGCCACGACGGGCGACGGGGGGCGACGCGCGGGTCCCCGTCGCCCGTCGCAGCGCCTCCCGGGGGCGACGCGCCGAGTGACGGGGCAGGAACCCGCCGCGCGCCTCGGGGCACACGGCGGGCAGAGAACCGCCGCGCGCCTCGGGGCGCACGGCGGGCAGAAAACCGCCGCGCGCCTCGGGGCGCACGGCGGGCTGAAAACCCTAGTTTCGACGCCGCGCACCACGGGGCGCGCGGCGGACAGGGAGTAGCAGTAGCAGCGGAAGCAGTGAAGTGGGCCCACAGGCCACGAACGTTAAGCTCTGATACCATGTCAAGATAAGCGGTAGTCTTAGGAGCCATAGCTAGGAGAGTCCTAGCTAGGCAAGAGAGTTTAGGCGAAAGAGGAGGGTTGCACTAGCAAGAATGGGGATACAAATTGCAAACCCTAGAAGGGTTGTACTCGCTACAGAGCACCCCACTACAGGCTAGAGCATAATATTCTGACAGCTCGTTCATTTAGGACCAAGTCGATTTTGGGCTGCGAAATTTCAGCGTTTCGGCTGCCCGAACTCATTTCGAGTCGCACTTCCGTCAAGCTCGCCGCTGTGGAAGCACGCCACTGCTTCTCGTTGACTGAATGTAGGGTCCCTGTGGGTGTGGTCTCCAATCTAAGGTATGCTCGAGGCTGCCAGCACTTTGATTTGTTCCGTCAGCGTCAACGAACTGCGAAAGCAAGCGACCGAGAAATCTACGGAGGCGATTAAGTTGGGGGCCATTGGATCGTACTGCGGCGTGGTGCCTAGCAACTCACGGAGCAGCAGTGAAGATCGGACGGTTGCTAGAAGCTTAGGAAATGTCGGAGTACCAGAAACAGATCTAGAGGAACTAGAGTTTCTTTCAAAACGCTGGTCGTTCAGGCAGATTCCAAGGTTGGGATGAGCACAGAAAAAACGAATGCTATTATGTGCAGCTTTGTTTTCAAATATAACAGTGAGATTGACAGAGTTCAAATCATATATTCCCACCAACAATCCACAAAATAATCTTTATGGATGTCGAACAAAAACATGGAGTTTTTTTTTTTAATCACCCTCTCTCGTTTTAAAATTGTTGAGAAGCTCACCAATGTATGGTGCAGCTTGTGAGTTTGTCGTATTTGACTGGCAATTGGAATATTCAACTACCACCAGGGCCTCAGATTCACTTTTAGGGACGTCAGGGTATCAGGGTCCCTATGTGAAAAAGGCTGAAATTCAGTGTTCCATCTGAAAAAAGGTCTGAATTTTCAGGGTGTCCTAAAAATGAAGTCTTTCACCCTCACGAACTCTCACAAAACCTTCCCGGCCGTGAGATTCGAACCGGAAATCTCATCCGTCGTAGCGAAATTCCCTACGACTAGGACATTACGCTATGAACCGCGACAAATCAAAACATTTTGTGGGTAATTCTTCAAGAAATGGTTCACACCTAATCATCTCGGGTGTTTTACAGCAGGGATTCGGAATGTGCATTCAGTGTACACTTCGATAAAATGCTGGAAATTCAGTCCCCTTAGAGAAAAAATGGCTGGAAAATCAGTCCCCCTAAAATCTGAACACTGGAAAATCAGTGTAGGTACAAAAATTTACCCTGAAAATCAGGAATTTCAGGGTTTTTTTCCTGATATCTGAGGGTCTTGATTCAAGACTTGTGCCAACACGCTTTAGAGAAGTTGACAATCCAGTTCCTTGAACTTCAGCCAAGGACGTAGGTTTGTGCCTAGAATGAGAAGACGCGCACTCAGGATTCCACATTACCATGGATCAGATTCACACGTAAGCTGTGATATGAAGGTCACGTAAAAGTGGGCGCGGACGCGCGATTCCGAGTGGCAGGAGCAATTCAGTCATGGAGAGGCACGTTGTAACTGCAAAGAGGCTTAACGATTGCTGATACAACCAAAGGATCCAGTGGATAGGATAGAATGTGTTAAGCCTGAGAGGAGACAGTGAAGTCTCTATAGTGACCTTGTTGAATAATAATAAAAGAGAACAAGATAATTGAAAGATAGGAGTACAAGCAATTAAATAGAAATCTAACTAGCCATATACTCTGAGGGGTACATTCCCTTATTAACTGTATTACATAGCTACAGTAACCGCGACTATTGCTATCCTCGACAGTTACCATGTTGTAGACAGTTTTAACCATGCATTGCACTGAATAGAGAGCCGCCGAAAACACTGTCGCGCGGTTACTGGATCGTCAAGGGTCACGACCGTTGACTTTCTCAGACGGTTGACCTTCGGGTGACCCTCGACATTCCGCATGCTCTATATGAGCTATTGCGGTACTGGTACAGTGAAACAACTTCAGGAATGCTTATGTAACCTTTCGGTTATTCCAACACTCCCCTTCATTCCTGAAGGTGGGCCATGTGGGATTTCTTGGTAATCCCGCAGAGGTCGGCGCAGTGCTGGTACTGCTGACGTGGCAGTTTCTTCGTCAGGAAGTCAGCTGCCATGTTACCAGTCGGGCAGTACGTCAGCTTGACTCTCCCCTTGTCGATTTCGTCCTTCACGAAGAAGTAGCGAAGGCCGATGTGCTTGGTGCGGTTGACGAAGCCGGGCTTGTTCGCGATTTTTATCGCGCTCTGATTGTCGCAGAGTAACGTGAAGTGCCCGTTCATCGTCACCTTCGCCTCCTGCAAGAGCTCCATTAGGTACAGTCCTTCGCGAACAGCTGCGCTGGCTGCGATGAATTCTGCTTCAGCTGACGAAAGGGCGATGAGTTCCTGTTTCTGGGAGTTCCAAGAGATGAGTCCAGCAGGTTGGAGTTGGAAAATGAATCCTGTGCGGGAGCGTCTGTTGTCAACATCTCCAGCGTGATCAGCATCTACGTAGCCATGGAGCTGCAGAGTAGCGGTGAGGTTAGCTTCGTAGGTGAGGCCGACGTCGGGAGTGGAGATGAAGTACTGCAGTGCTCGGCGTAGATCCAGTAGATTCTCCCCTTCAGGTCGCTTCAGGTACTGTGCGAGCTGGCTTGCAACGTAGGAGAGATCGGGCCGGCACGTGACGGCGGCGAGCAAGAGACATCCCAGCTGCTGCTGATAGAGGCGATGGTTGTCGGGAGAGAGTGGTGTAGTGTCGGGCTCGTGGTTAGGAGGAGTGCGATAGGGGGTGGTGAGGTTGATGATGGCGAATCGCTTCGCGAGGGTCTCGGCGTATTTGGCGGCGGAGAGGTGAATGGAGGAGGCGGATTGAGTTACGTTGAGGCCAAGAAATTGAGTGACGTTGTGGTTGATGGTCACTTCCAGCTTCTCTTTGATGTCAGCCTCAAACTGGTCCAGCAGCTCCGTGTCGTCGCCGGTGTAGAGAAGGTCGTCGACGTAGGCGACGAGGAGGATGAACTTTCCACGCGATTCCCGCCGATACATTCCGAGGTCGTGCGGCAGCTGAGTGAAGCCGAGCTCAAGGAGGACGGAATGGAGGTACTGCTGCCACAGACGAGGAGCTTGCTTGATGCCGTAGAGCGACTTCTGGAGGAGGCACACGGCGCCGTCATCTTCTTCGAATGCGTGCGGCTGCTCGATGAAGACGATGGCATCGATGGGAGCGTACAGGAAGGCGCTCCCGACGTCTATTTGTCGGAGTGGTCGCTGTTTGACGGCGGCGATGCAGATGAGAATGCGCACCGAGGTGTGACGGCCGACTGGAGCGTAGGTGAGAGTGAAATCCACCAGGTGAGTCTGCTCGAATCCCCGCACCACCCAGCGCGCCTTGTACTTGTCGATCGAGCCATCGGCGAGAGTTTTGATGCGGAAAACCCATTTGCCGCTGAGAATTTTTCTCCCCTTTGCCGATGACCGTGGGACCAGCTTCCAGGTGCCGCGCTTCTTCAGCGACGCGATTTCGGCGGCCATGGCTGCTCTCCATTTGTCACTGTCGGAACCGGACAGTGCTTGACGGACGGTAGTTGGTTCCTTTGGCGAGGTGTGACGAACAGCGACGGCGAGGCCGAGAACGCGAAGACTGTCAGAAGAACTGAACGAGGAATGACTGTACTAGCACAAAGTTGGATACAAGTAGGAAACCCTAATCTAGTGTACCCCCTAAGGTGTAACCCACTACAGCCTACAATCATATAAACATATAATGTTTGACACACCCCCATAGGCGCAGTGGGAGACAACCACAGGGTCACGAGACCAGTCAAAGCAAAGGAAGGCAAGCTCAGGGTGGATCTCAAGGATTCCACACAAATTCCGAGCACAAGCAAGCGGTCACAAGACCAGTCCACATGCAGGTTTATAATAGAGCAAGAGATACAGTGATCACAACCTAACAAGAGTGAACATGCAGGTATATATATATAGTGATCACAGTACAAGCATGGTCAAGAAGTAAGCAAATGAGGTCCAGTAGGCACAAGGCCTAGCAGAGTGCAGAAGCGCTGATGGTCACAAGGCTGAAGCGCCTTGGTGAACACATCAGCAGTGTTGGCCTCAGTGGCCACGTAACGAATACAAAGCTGACCGCGCTGCTGCAGCTCTCGAGCAAGGAAGTACCGCAGGGCGATGTGCTTCGTTCTGTGCTCCAGCCTGTGCTCCTCACACAAGGCAATGGCAGCCTTGTTGTCAACGTACAGCACTGGAGGAGAACGAGGCCGCTCTCCCAGGTCGGTCAGCAGATAGGTCAGCCAGCGTAGCTCCTGGGCAGCCATGGCTGTAGCGTAGATCTCAGCCTCACAACTGGAGCTGAGAACAGAAGAAGAGCGTGTAGAACGCCAAGAAACTGAGCCAGAGCCAAGGCTGAAGGTGTAACCCTGAGACGACCGCTGAGTAGCCTGATCGTCTGCCCAAGAAGCGTCTGAGTGTCCTGTGAGTACAACTCGGTCTCGCCCTCCAAGCACTAGCCCCATGCCCGACGTACTGCACAAATAGCGCAACACCCTCTTAGCGGCATCCATGTGCTCCTTCCTGTGACGGCCAGGAGCGACATAGCGTGCAAGGATGCTAAGAGGGTATGCCAGGTCAGGTCGAGTGCAGGTCATCAGGTACATGAGGCAGCCCACAAGCTCTGGATACGGGCCACTCGGCTCTACGGACTCATTCGAAGGCAGAGCTGAGAGCGAGTGACCGGTAGGCAGAGGAGTGGACTGAGGCGAGGAGTACGTGAAGCAGAAGCGCTGGAGGATCTGCTGCACCATGTGTGACTGAGTCAAGGTGATGGTGCGCCGTGCTCTGTCCCGGGTGATCCGCAAGCCAAGATAGCTCGTCAGTTCACCCAGGTCTGTGCACGTGTGTCTCCTCTGCAGCTCCGACTTCACGTGGGCGAGTGCCGCGGTGTCAGCAGTGGCAAAGACCAAGTCGTCGACGTACACGAGGATGTAGAACGGCGGCAGCGAGGTGTCAGTGCGTAGAAACAGTGACGGGTCAGCAGTAGAGGGAGCGAACCCAAGAGCCGCAAGTGTCGTCCTCAGTGTGTCGTGCCACTCACGTGGTGCCTGGCGGAGACCGTAGACCGGCCGCTGGAGCCTCCACTGGGTACCAGGAGGAACCGACCCAGTGAAGCCAGGTGGGCGACGTAGCCAGATCTCCTCGTGCAGGCTGCCCTGTAAGAAAGCAGTGCTGAAGTCAAGTGAGTGAAGCTCGTAGTCACGCTGAGCGGCTATGTGTAGCAGCACCCGAAGAGTGGTCATCTTCGGGGTGGGGGAGAAGGTCTGGAAGAAGTCTACTCCCTCTCGCTGACTGAAGCCTCGAGCAACGTAGCGTGCCTTGAAGACAGGAGGAGAACCCGGTGGCCGTTTCACCCTGAAAATCCACATGCCACTGACGATGTTCGCCCCAGGTGGGGGAACCTCGTCGACGTAGGTGCCTGTGGACTTCCAGGAAGCCATCTCTGCGTCCATGGCTGTCTGCCACTGAGAGGAGTAGGGACCCGCCATCGCCTCAGCGTAAGAGCGCGGGGTCGGGATGTCAGGAGCATCCGGGTCTCCCTCAGGGGCAACTAGTAAGGACACGAGACGGGGCAAAACAGCAGCAAGGCACTGGAACTCCTCCTGTCTGTCCTCAAGGACGTCCGTGCCAAGAGCACACTCACCCCCGACGGACGGAGGACAGACAGACTCAGACGCAGACTCAGCGACAAGGCTAGCGGCGTAGTCTAGACGACAGCGGGCAGCAAAGTCAACCAACTCAGCGACCAGCGCAGACGCAGCAGAGGACTCAAAGGTAGGGTCAGTGACAACAGTAGCGAGGAGACGCGTGACAGTGGGACTGGCAGCACGACGGGAGTCAGACTCCGGGTCAGGAAGAGTAGGAAGAGAGGAAGCAGGAGGAGACGGTAGCGGGACACGCTGAGGAGCAGTGGAGGGACGCAGAGTCATGTAGTGAGTGCCAGGGACAGGAGGAGGACGCTCACGTGGGACACGACGACCAGTGCGAGCAGTACGAACAGGCGACGCAGGACGAGACGCAGGCTCACGACGCTCAGCAAGACCTCCTGTGGGACCAGTGTAGGGAGAGGGACCAGGAAGAGGCGAGGCAGGCGGTAACTGTGACTGCGACTGGACAGGCGGAGGACACTCTACGGAGGGAGGAGGACGAGGAGGAGGAGCCTGACCAAGAACCTGCTGAAGGAGCGGTACGAAGTACGGTCGCGGCCGCGTAGCGTCTCCAGAAGCAGCAGAGACACCAGCGCTAGGGTCCTCAGCACCAGCAGCAGCTCCCTCGCCCGAGTCCTCAGCACCAGCAGCAGCTCCACCGCCCAGGTCCTCAGCACCAGTAGCAGCTCCACCGCCCGGGTCCTCAGCACCAGCAGGAACTCCACCAGCCGGGTCCTCAGCACCAGCAGCAGCTCCACCGCCCGGGTCCTCAGCACCAGCAGCAGCGCCACCGCCCAGGTCCTCAGCACCCGCGGCAGCTCCAACGCCCGGGTCCTCAACAGCAGCAGTAGCGCCACCGCGCAGGTCCTCAGTACCAGTAGCAGCGCCACCCCCAGGGTCTGCAGCACCAGGAGCACCACTCCGAAGACTGCAGCGCCGCGCGTACCACTCTCGGATCTGCTGAATGGGGGGGAGCTCCTGGGCAGGAGGGGAAGTACTGGTACGAGCTCCAGCAGCACCTCTCCGGAGGCGGCAGTACTGTAGGTACCTCTCCTGCAGCTGCTGGGAGGAGAGGGCTCCTCCAGGTGTAGCACGCTCAGGCTCAGCACCTCCAGACGCAGCACCCCCAGACTCAGCACCTCCAGACTCCGCACCTCCAGGCTCCGCACCCCCAGGCTCAGCACCCCCAGACTCAGCACGGTCAGGCTCAGCACCCCCAGCAGGACGAGAGTCAACAGCTACCTCGACAGGCTCAACCGGGTCTACCTGGGACACACCTGAGGGAGCGGCACCCTGAGGGGGGAGGGGGTCTGGTACCTCAGCACCTGGAGCGAGGAAGAGAGGTGGGGGGGGGAGCGGGGCAGTGCGGTAGGGGAAGAGGCGGTAGTAGGGGACGGACTCATCAAAAGTGACGTCCTGAGAGGCCAGGACACGACGCGAGGTGGCGTGGTAGAACTGCCAACCAGGCGCGTCCGGGACAAAGCCAAGGAAGACACAGGGGACAGCTCGACGGGAGAGCTTGTCCGCGGACGTATCGCGAAGAAAAGCTCGAGATCCCCAGACCCGAAAACGCGACGCATCGCCAGCCTCTCCCGTCCAACGCAGTGTCGAGGAAGTCTCCGGTAAGGAGACACGGGGCCAGAGGTTGAGCTGATGCGCAGCGTATCGGACTGCAAACGGCCACAGAAAGTGGGGGGCAGCCGCATGAACCAAGGAGGTACGAGCGACCAAGGAGGGGCTAGTGGCGGCAGCAGTTGCCGTCCCAGCGGCGGCAGCTGCTGCAGGTACGGTGGCGGCAGCGGCTGCAGAGTCGGCGGCGGCAGCTGATGCAGGGTCAGCGGCGGCAGCAGCTGCAGGCTCGGCGGCGGCAGTTGCCGCAGTCTCAGCGGCGGCAGCTGCTGCAGGTTCAGCGGCGGCAGCTGCTGCAGAGTCGGCGGCGGCAGTTGCCGCAGGGTCGGCGGCGGCAGTTGCTGCAATCGCAGCGGCGGCAGCTGCAGCAGCGCCCCAAAACCCTAACACGGGTGGGATAGGGGGCAGGAGCGCGGGGGATGGCGAGGGGGGACGGCGCGCGACCCCCAAGGCGCCCGAACGGTCGGGTGGGCGGGTGGAGGGGGGGTGGCGCGCGCTGCTGCCCAAGGCGCCGCGACGGACGGGCGGGAGGGACGCGCGCGCGACCCCTGAGGGCGCCGCGACGGCGAGGCGGGGCGCGCGCGGGCTCCCAAGGGCGCCGCGACGACCGGGCGGGGCGCTCGCGGGCTCCCCAGTGCGTCGCGACGGACGGGCGGGGGGTTCGCGGGCTCCTTAGGGCGTCGCGACGGACGGGCGGGGCGCTCGCGGGCTCCCCAGGGCGTCGCGACAGACGGGCGGGCCGCGCGCGGGCGGCTAGCGGGTCGCGCGCGCGAGGAAACGGGCCGCGCGCGGGCGGCTAGCGGGTCGCGCGCGCTAGCAAGAAAGCGGGCCGCGCGCGGGTGGCTAGCAGGCCGTGCGTGCGCGGTAGGGAGAGGCGCACGAGGGCGCAAGGGCGCACGAGGGCGCGCGGTAGGGATTGGCGCACGAGGGCGCGAGGGCGCACGAGGGCGCGCGGTAGTAAGAGGCGCACGAGGGCGCACGGTAGGTAGGTAGGTAGGTAGGTAACGGTGGGCCCTAAAACGGTCCTAGTGAAGGACCTGCTCTGATACCATGTCAGAAGAACTGAACGAGGAATGACTGTACTAGCACAAAGTTGGATACAAGTAGGAAACCCTAATCTAGTGTACCCCCTAAGGTGTAACCCACTACAGCCTACAATCATATAAACATATAATGTTTGACAAAGACCAGTTTCGTTGGTCTTTTCATAGTGAAGGCGATCGTAGTCGTGGAAGCTGGTAACTTCGACCACGTCGTCATCACTGTCGTTGCCGAGGCGGAGGGTGTCTTACGACAGGTTATTGTGGTAACTCGGCATCGGGTGATCGGGGCGCTTCGCTGTTGTAGTCATGAGCTTCGCGTGTTATATCGTCCGGATCGGGTTGGTGTACGGGCACGAATATCGGAGTTCCGAATTGGCTCGTAAGGGGGATGTTCGGAGCGGAGTCCATTGGGGTGACATCAGGTGCGTCTGCATCTTCCGCCAGGTCAGCTTCGTCGTGTGACGTGGCGAAACTGCGGTGGCCCTCAAAGTGCCTCTCTGGCAGTTTGTCGGCTTCCTGGTGCTCCTTGAAAAGGGGCAGAGTCAGCTTCTCGTAGAAGATGCAGTCACGTGATTTCGTCACCTCGTGTGTCGCGTAGTCCAGCACGATCCACGCCTTGCATTCCTTTTCGATTCCGAGGTGGATGCCCCATCGTGCCCGGTCAGCAAATTTTCCCGTCCTCGCAGTGTGGGGTCTGTACTGTACCATGCAGCCGAACACCCGAAGCAGACGTGTATCTGCTTTTCTGCCCGTCCATGCCCGGTAAGGAGAATTGTTGTCCTTGAGGCTTCGCGAGGACAGCAAGTTGTGCAGCTGAACAGCGTGATTCATCGCAAACGGCCGGTATTTGGTTGGGATGGCCGACTGCTTCATCAGGGCCCTCATCCGCGTGGCGAGGCTCCTGTTTGTCCGTTCTGCTACGCCTTGCTGTTGGTGAGCGTAGGGCAGGGACACCAGGTGCTCAATCCCCTTCTGCTTGAAGAGTTCCTTGAACTCGTCTGAGAAGAACTCCAGGCCTCCGTCCGTCTGCCAGGCCTTGAGTTTGAGCCCAGACTGTCGCTCAGCCCGCTTCATCCACGCAATAAAGCACTCGAAGGCCAGTGACCTGCAGTCGGTGTTGATGGCCCAAACGTAGCGTGTAGAAGCGTCGATGAAGGTAAGCGTGTACTGCTCCCCGTCAAGCCCCGGTTGACTGAGCACTAGGAAGTCGCTGTAGATCTTATCCAGCGGCTTGTAGCGTTCGTACCCCGGTGGTAAGTCAGGGAATGGCTTGTGATTGAGGGATGCAATCGGGCAAACGATGCATGGCGGATTGGGAGAGTCCACGGTGAGGGAGCCGTCTCGCGGGAGGAGAAGCGCGTCGTCGTCGAAAACTACAGCCTTGAGTGAATTTTTGAGTGTTGCGTGAGAAAAATGTCCGAGCCGCTGGTGCCATGTTGCTGGGTCCGCACGGTAACCGACTGTCTTCTGATAATATTTTTGCCGTGCTGCTTCGTCGTTTGCCTCCCCTTCAGGTCCTGCGTCGGCGGCGTTGTTTGTGTCGGCGGCGAGCGCGCGAATTGCCTTTCTTTCCAGAAGCGCACGGGGAATACCGATGATGTCATCGGTATCGCCAGCTTTGACTTGGTCTCCGGCGACAAGCAGGCATCGATCGGGCCAGTCCCGAGCGGGGAGTCCCGTCATGGGGATCCTGAAGTAACTGTGTTCGGCACCAATGACCTCAATTTCTTGGGGTCCTTGTACCGGTGGCTCCGGCTCCTCGGTGGGTTCAGGTAATTCTGCTGGTTCTCCCATGAATTCGTAGGTCTCCTCTTCTTCTGACTCTTCTGGCATTGGTTCGGGTGTGTCAGGGGCGTACTGATCTGGAAGAGGAGGGCCTTCCCAGCAGGTGCCGTGAATTGCCCAGTACGGGTCGACGATGGCGACTTCCGCGGGGGGAAGACCGGCTGTTGTGGTGTGCCCTTCGCCCGAGGTGCCCCAACCTCCTCCGCCGCCCCACGTGTCTCCGGTTGTCTCTGCTTCTCCAACTGCTGCTCCCGTTGCTTCTTCGACTTCCTCGGCTGGGGCAGGGGGAGTTCCCCAGCTAGTAGCAGCAACTCCTTCTGTTGCGACGGCACCCCAGCCGCTTGCGGCCGCTTCCTCCAGAGTCAGAACTTCTCCCCAGGATCCAAGCGCGGGTCCGGATGTGTCCCAGCCTGTCCAGCGTGTTTCCGCTGGTCCGCTTTTCCCGATAGATTGTGTTGCAGGTCCTGACGTGCCACTGTCTTCTTCCATTGTGGCGGGTCCGGTCTCTGCAGGGTTGGAGGTCGAGGCGGTCGGGACAGTGCGCAAGCGCAGAAGGCCGTCAGAGGCGGGTCGCTCGAGATCCATCTCGTCGGGATGTGACCATGTTGGCGCCTCCGTGGGAGTTGTCTTCAGGAGTAACGTGCGGTGGGAATCGCCGGTTGTGCCCTGAGCCGAGAACTGCAGCACGAAGACTCCGTCGTTATCGACCGCCTTTCCGATGTAAGTTTCGTTATGAAAGAGCTCGAAGGTCTTCTTCTCTTTGCGGTTGCTGCGAATGTCGATTCCGCACCGCATGAGTTGAGCCGACGAAAGTAGATTGTATTGGAGATCTGGCACGACGAAGACATCTCCGATATGAATGGTAAATCTAGTGTCATTCGCTTCAAGATAGATCTCCCCAATTCGCTTCCGATATGCCTTCATTTTCCCATTGTTGGCGGCGGTGATTTCGCAGGGTCGTCGCATGCGCCGTGAGTTGCTGATAAACTTCGGCGATCCCACCATGTGTTGCCCGCAGCAACTGTCAAGGTACCACGTGTCTAGATCCTCGTGGCGCTGGCGGGCAAAGTTGGCGATCTTGGGTGTGATGATGCGATCGAAGTCGCCGGTGTACGGCGAGAGGGCGAAGTATATGTTTGCGGAAATGCTCGGCGGCGATTCCGAGGTAGGAGGAGGAAGTTCGAAGTCAGGAGGAATGTCAGAGGGGCGAGTGGACCAGGTGAGGACCGTTGGGTCATTGTCTGCGTCAGGCGCAACGGGGTTAGGATTGTCGGAAGGGAACGAAATTCGATCCCGATCCCAGTAGCGGAACCCTCTGCTGCGGCGAGCCATGCAGCTTATGATTGTCCCTTTTCCTTTGTCCTTTGCCGTGATGACCGCAGGGGACTGAGGAGTACTGGCGACCGAAGGAGGCGACACAATGGAGGTTGCGGCAGAGGATTTGGGTTGAGCCGAGGGTTGCTGGTTGGAGACGTTACGCCGTTCATCAGCAGCCTGACGCTTGTAGCACTGGTCGATGGAATGGCCGGACTTCTTGCAGTATTCGCAGAAAGCTCCCTTCTTTCCGCGTTGCTCCCCTTGAGATCCTCCTATGTAGAAGGCTAATTTCTCCCGTTTGACGTTTTTCTCGTTATACAGGTCGATCTCCTTCTGCTCCGAAAGAAGCGTGGCGCACAGAGCTGACTCCGATATGCTTGCTCGGGTGCGAAGGAATGACTGACACTGGCGCTAGTCGGGACCAAGTCCAGAAATGACCATCGAGATGAACATGTCGTCGGGAACAGAGCCACCACACTTCTTAACTTGATCGCGTAGATTGCGGCACCGGTTGACATACGGTCCCGCTTTCTCCCCTTGTTTCATTTTGACCGAAGTCAATTGGCTGAGCAGGCGACTCATTGTACTGGATCTGTTGCCATGTCTGAGTTGCGCAGGTGTTCCCAGGATGCGTGCGCGGGAGCCCACTCCGTCTTGTAGGGACGAATGCCGAGCTGCTCTTCAGGTGAGAGATTGCGAAGGAGAGCGGTGTACGCGGGGAGAGATTCGTGGTAGTATTGATGCTTCTCCTGGATGGTTCCTGGTAGTAGGGGACGGACTCATCAAAAGTGACGTCCTGAGAGGCCAGGACACGACGCGAGGTGGCGTGGTAGAACTGCCAACCAGGCGCGTCCGGGACAAAGCCAAGGAAGACACAGGGGACAGCTCGACGGGAGAGCTTGTCCGCGGACGTATCGCGAAGAAAAGCTCGAGATCCCCAGACCCGAAAACGCGACGCATCGCCAGCCTCTCCCGTCCAACGCAGTGTCGAGGAAGTCTCCGGTAAGGAGACACGGGGCCAGAGGTTGAGCTGATGCGCAGCGTATCGGACTGCAAACGGCCACAGAAAGTGGGGGGCAGCCGCATGAACCAAGGAGGTACGAGCGACCAAGGAGGGGCTAGTGGCGGCAGCAGTTGCCGTCCCAGCGGCGGCAGCTGCTGCAGGTACGGTGGCGGCAGCGGCTGCAGAGTCGGCGGCGGCAGCTGATGCAGGGTCAGCGGCGGCAGCAGCTGCAGGCTCGGCGGCGGCAGTTGCCGCAGTCTCAGCGGCGGCAGCTGCTGCAATCGCAGCGGCGGCAGCTGCAGCAGCGCCCCAAAACCCTAACACGGGTGGGATAGGGGGCAGGAGTGCGGGGGATGGCGAGGGGGGACGGCGCGCGACCCCCAAGGCGCCCGAACGGTCGGGTGGGCGGGTGGAGGGGGGGTGGCGCGCGCTGCTGCCCAAGGCGCCGCGACGGACGGGCGGGAGGGACGCGCACGCGACCCCTGAGGGCGCCGCGACGGCGAGGCGGGGCGCGCGCGGGCTCCCAAGGGCACCGCGACGACCGGGCGGGGCGCTCGCGGGCTCCCCAGTGCGTCGCGACGGACGGGCGGGGGGTTCGCGGGCTCCTTAGGGCGTCGCGACGGACGGGCGGGGCGCTCGCGGGCTCCCCAGGGCGTCGCGACAGACGGGCGGGCCGCGCGCGGGCGGCTAGCGGGTCGCGCGCGCGAGGAAACGGGCCGCGCGCGGGCGGCTAGCGGGTCGCGCGCGCTAGCAAGAAAGCGGGCCGCGCGCGGGTGGCTAGCAGGCCGTGCGTGCGCGGTAGGGAGAGGCGCACGAGGGCACAAGGGCGCACGAGGGCGCGCGGTAGGGATTGGCGCACGAGGGCGCGAGGGCGCACGAGGGCGCGCGGTAGTAAGAGGCGCACGAGGGCGCACGGTAGGTAGGTAGGTAGGTAGGTAACGGTGGGCCCTAAAACGGTCCTAGTGAAGGACCTGCTCTGATACCATGTCAGAAGAACTGAACGAGGAATGACTGTACTAGCACAAAGTTGGATACAAGTAGGAAACCCTAATCTAGTGTACCCCCTAAGGTGTAACCCACTACAGCCTACAATCATATAAACATATAATGTTTGACAAAGACCAGTTTCGTTGGTCTTTTCATAGTGAAGGCGATCGTAGTCGTGGAAGCTGGTAACTTCGACCACGTCGTCATCACTGTCGTTGCCGAGGCGGAGGGTGTCTTACGACAGGTTATTGTGGTAACTCGGCATCGGGTGATCGGGGCGCTTCGCTGTTGTAGTCATGAGCTTCGCGTGTTATATCGTCCGGATCGGGTTGGTGTACGGGCACGAATATCGGAGTTCCGAATTGGCTCGTAAGGGGGATGTTCGGAGCGGAGTCCATTGGGGTGACATCAGGTGCGTCTGCATCTTCCGCCAGGTCAGCTTCGTCGTGTGACGTGGCGAAACTGCGGTGGCCCTCAAAGTGCCTCTCTGGCAGTTTGTCGGCTTCCTGGTGCTCCTTGAAAAGGGGCAGAGTCAGCTTCTCGTAGAAGATGCAGTCACGTGATTTCGTCACCTCGTGTGTCGCGTAGTCCAGCACGATCCACGCCTTGCATTCCTTTTCGATTCCGAGGTGGATGCCCCATCGTGCCCGGTCAGCAAATTTTCCCGTCCTCGCAGTGTGGGGTCTGTACTGTACCATGCAGCCGAACACCCGAAGCAGACGTGTATCTGCTTTTCTGCCCGTCCATGCCCGGTAAGGAGAATTGTTGTCCTTGAGGCTTCGCGAGGATAGCAAGTTGTGCAGCTGAACAGCGTGATTCATCGCAAACGGCCGGTATTTGGTTGGGATGGCCGACTGCTTCATCAGGGCCCTCATCCGCGTGGCGAGGCTCCTGTTTGTCCGTTCTGCTACGCCTTGCTGTTGGTGAGCGTAGGGCAGGGACACCAGGTGCTCAATCCCCTTCTGCTTGAAGAGTTCCTTGAACTCGTCTGAGAAGAACTCCAGGCCTCCGTCCGTCTGCCAGGCCTTGAGTTTGAGCCCAGACTGTCGCTCAGCCCGCTTCATCCACGCAATAAAGCACTCGAAGGCCAGTGACCTGCAGTCGGTGTTGATGGCCCAAACGTAGCGTGTAGAAGCGTCGATGAAGGTAAGCGTGTACTGCTCCCCGTCAAGCCCCGGTTGACTGAGCACTAGGAAGTCGCTGTAGATCTTATCCAGCGGCTTGTAGCGTTCGTACCCCAGTGGTAAGTCAGGGAATGGCTTGTGATTGAGGGATGCAATCGGGCAAACGATGCATGGCGGATTGGGAGAGTCCGCGGTGAGGGAGCCGTCTCGCGGGAGGAGAAGCGCGTCGTCGTCGAAAACTACAGCCTTGAGTGAATTTTTGAGTGTTGCGTGAGAAGGATGTCCGAGCCGCTGGTGCCATGTTGCTGGGTCCGCACGGTAACCGACTGTCTTCTAATAATATTTTTGCCGTGCTGCTTCGTCGTTTGCCTCCCCTTCAGGTCCTGCGTCGGCGGCGTTGTTTGTGTCAGCGGCGAGCGCGCGAATTGCCTTTCTTTCCAGAAGCGCACGGGGAATACCGATGATGTCGTCGGTATCGCCAGCTTTGACTTGGTCTCCGGCGACAAGCAGGCATCGATCGGGCCAGTCCCGAGCGGGGAGTCCCGTCATGGGGATCCTGAAGTAACTGTGTTCGGCACCAATGACCTCAATTTCTTGGGGTCCTTGTACCGGTGGCTCCGGCTCCTCGGTGGGTTCAGGTAATTCTGCTGGTTCTCCCATGAATTCGTAGGTCTCCTCTTCTTCTGACTCTTCTGGCATTGGTTCGGGTGTGTCAGGGGCGTACTGATCTGGAAGAGGAGGGCCTTCCCAGCAGGTGCCGTGAATTGCCCAGTACGGGTCGACGATGGCGACTTCCGCGGGGGGAAGACCGGCTGCTGTGGTGTGCCCTTCGCCCGAGGTGCCCCAACCTCCTCCGCCGCCCCACGTGTCTCCGGTTGTCTCTGCTTCTCCAACTGCTGCTCCCGTTGCTTCTTCGACTTCCTCGGCTGGGGCAGGGGGAGTTCCCCAGCTAGTAGCAGCAACTCCTTCTGTTGCGACGGCACCCCAGCCGCTTGCGGCCGCTTCCTCCAGAGTCAGAACTTCTCCCCAGGATCCAAGCGCGGGTCCGGATGTGTCCCAGCCTGTCCAGCGTGTTTCCGCTGGTCCACTTTTCCCGATAGATTGTGTTGCAGGTCCTGACGTGCCACTGTCTTCTTCCATTGTGGCGGGTCCGGTCTCTGCAGGGTTGGAGGTCGAGGCGGTCGGGACAGTGCGCAAGCGCAGAAGGCCGTCAGAGGCGGGTCGCTCGAGATCCATCTCGTCGGGATGTGACCATGTTGGCGCCTCCGTGGGAGTTGTCTTCAGGAGTAACGTGCGGTGGGAATCGCCGGTTGTGCCCTGAGCCGAGAACTGCAGCACGAAGACTCCGTCGTTATCGACCGCCTTTCCGATGTAAGTTTCGTTATGAAAGAGCTCGAAGGTCTTCTTCTCTTTGCGGTTGCTGCGAATGTCGATTCCGCACCGCATGAGTTGAGCCGACGAAAGTAGATTGTATTGGAGATCTGGCACGACGAGGACATCTCCGATATGAATGGTAAATCTAGTGTCATTCGTTTCAAGATAGATCTCCCCAATTCGCTTCCGATATGCCTTCATTTTCCCATTGTTGGCGGCGGTGATTTCGCAGGGTCGTCGCATGCGCCGTGAGTTGCTGATAAACTTCGGCGATCCCACCATGTGTTGCCCGCAGCAACTGTCAAGGTACCACGTGTCTAGATCCTCGTGGCGCTGGCGGGCAAAGTTGGCGATCTTGGGTGTGATGATGCGATCGAAGTCGCCGGTGTACGGCGAGAGGGCGAAGTATATGTTTGCGGAAATGCTCGGCGGCGATTCCGAGGTAGGAGGAGGAAGTTCGAAGTCAGGAGGAATGTCAGAGGGGCGAGTGGACCAGGTGAGGACCGTTGGGTCATTGTCTGCGTCAGGCGCAACGGGGTTAGGATTGTCGGAAGGGAACGAAATTCGATCCCGATCCCAGTAGCGGAACCCTCTGCTGCGGCGAGCCATGCAGCTTATGATTGTCCCTTTTCCTTTGTCCTTTGCCGTGATGACCGCAGGGGACTGAGGAGTACTGGCGACCGAAGGAGGCGACACAATGGAGGTTGCGGCAGAGGATTTGGGTTGAGCCGAGGGTTGCTGGTTGGAGACGTTACGCCGTTCATCAGCAGCCTGACGCTTGTAGCACTGGTCGATGGAATGGCCGGACTTCTTGCAGTATTCGCAGAAAGCTCCCTTCTTTCCGCGTTGCTCCCCTTGAGATCCTCCTATGTAGAAGGCTAATTTCTCCCGTTTGACGTTTTTCTCGTTATACAGGTCGATCTCCTTCTGCTCCGAAAGAAGCGTGGCGCACAGAGCTGACTCCGATATGCTTGCTCGGGTGCGAAGGAATGACTGACACTGGCGCTAGTCGGGACCAAGTCCAGAAATGACCATCGAGATGAACATGTCGTCGGGAACAGAGCCACCACACTTCTTAACTTGATCGCGTAGATTGCGGCACCGGTTGACATACGGTCCCGCTTTCTCCCCTTGTTTCATTTTGACCGAAGTCAATTGGCTGAGCAGGCGACTCATTGTAACTGGATCTGTTGCCATGTCTGAGTTGCGCAGGTGTTCCCAGGATGCGTGCGCGGGAGCCCACTCTATCTTGTAGGGACGAATGCCGAGCTGCTCTTCAGGTGAGAGATTGCGAAGGAGAGCGGTGTACGCGGGGAGAGATTCGTGGTAGTATTGATGCTTCTCCTGGATGGTTCCTGGTAGTAGGGGACGGACTCATCAAAAGTGACGTCCTGAGAGGCCAGGACACGACGCGAGGTGGCGTGGTAGAACTGCCAACCAGGCGCGTCCGGGACAAAGCCAAGGAAGACACAGGGGACAGCTCGACGGGAGAGCTTGTCCGCGGACGTATCGCGAAGAAAAGCTCGAGATCCCCAGACCCGAAAACGCGACGCATCGCCAGCCTCTCCCGTCCAACGCAGTGTCGAGGAAGTCTCCGGTAAGGAGACACGGGGCCAGAGGTTGAGCTGATGCACAGCGTATCGGACTGCAAACGGCCACAGAAAGTGGGGGGCAGCCGCATGAACCAAGGAGGTACGAGCGACCAAGGAGGGGCTAGTGGCGGCAGCAGTTGCCGTCCCAGCGGCGGCAGCTGCTGCAGGTACGGTGGCGGCAGCGGCTGCAGAGTCGGCGGCGGCAGCTGATGCAGGGTCAGCGGCGGCAGCAGCTGCAGGCTCGGCGGCGGCAGTTGCCGCAGTCTCAGCGGCGGCAGCAGCTGCAGGTTCAGCGGCGGCAGCTGCTGCAGAGTCGGCGGCGGCAGCTGATGCAGGGTCGGCGGCGGCAGTTGCTGCAATCGCAGCGGCGGCAGCTGCAGCAGCGCCCCAAAACCCTAACACGGGTGGGATAGGGGGCAGGAGCGCGGGGGATGGCGAGGGGGGACGGCGCGCGACCCCCAAGGCGCCCGAACGGTCGGGTGGGCGGGTGGAGGGGGGGTGGCGCGCGCTGCTGCCCAAGGCGCCGCGACGGACGGGCGGGAGGGACGCGCGCGCGACCCCTGAGGGCGCCGCGACGGCGAGGCGGGGCGCGCGCGGGCTCCCAAGGGCGCCGCGACGACCGGGCGGGGCGCTCGCGGGCTCCCCAGTGCGTCGCGACAGACGGGCGGGGGGTTCGCGGGCTCCTTAGGGCGTCGCGACGGACGGGCGGGGCGCTCGCGGGCTCCCCAGGGCGTCGCGACAGACGGGCGGGCCGCGCGCGGGCGGCTAGCGGGTCGCGCGCGCGAGGAAACGGGCCGCGCGCGGGCGGCTAGCGGGTCGCGCGCGCTAGCAAGAAAGCGGGCCGCGCGCGGGTGGCTAGCAGGCCGTGCGTGCGCGGTAGGGAGAGGCGCACGAGGGCACAAGGGCGCACGAGGGCGCGCGGTAGGGATTGGCGCACGAGGGCGCGAGGGCGCACGAGGGCGCGCGGTAGTAAGAGGCGCACGAGGGCGCACGGTAGGTAGGTAGGTAGGTAGGTAACGGTGGGCCCTAAAACGGTCCTAGTGAAGGACCTGCTCTGATACCATGTCAGAAGAACTGAACGAGGAATGACTGTACTAGCACAAAGTTGGATACAAGTAGGAAACCCTAATCTAGTGTACCCCCTAAGGTGTAACCCACTACAGCCTACAATCATATAAACATATAATGTTTGACAAAGACCAGTTTCGTTGGTCTTTTCATAGTGAAGGCGATCGTAGTCGTGGAAGCTGGTAACTTCGACCACGTCGTCATCACTGTCGTTGCCGAGGCGGAGGGTGTCTTACGACAGGTTATTGTGGTAACTCGGCATCGGGTGATCGGGGCGCTTCGCTGTTGTAGTCATGAGCTTC
This sequence comes from Closterium sp. Yama58-4, assembly GCA_947470075.1. NCBI lineage: Eukaryota > Viridiplantae > Streptophyta > Zygnematophyceae > Desmidiales > Closteriaceae > Closterium > Closterium sp. Yama58-4. The sequence goes on along the minus strand of CANIUD010000022.1, from coordinate 466,216 downwards.
GCGTGTTATATCGTCCGGATCGGGTTGGTGTACGGGCACGAATATCGGAGTTCCGAATTGGCTCGTAAGGGGGATGTTCGGAGCGGAGTCCATTGGGGTGACATCAGGTGCGTCTGCATCCTCCGAAAGGTCAGCTTCGTCGTGTGACGTGGCGAAACTGCGGTGGCCCTCAAAGTGCCTCTCTGGCAGTTTGTCGGCTTCCTGGTGCTCCTTGAAAAGGGGCAGAGTCAGCTTCTCGTAGAAGATGCAGTCACGTGATTTCGTCACCTCGTGTGTCGCGTAGTCCAGCACGATCCACGCCTTGCATTCCTTTTCGATTCCGAGGTGGATGCCCCATCGTGCCCGGTCAGCAAATTTTCCCGTCCTCGCAGTGTGGGGTCTGTACTGTACCATGCAGCCGAACACCCGAAGCAGACGTGTATCTGCTTTTCTGCCCGTCCATGCCCGGTAAGGAGAATTGTTGTCCTTGAGGCTTCGCGAGGATAGCAAGTTGTGCAGCTGAACAGCGTGATTCATCGCAAACGGCCGGTATTTGGTTGGGATGGCCGACTGCTTCATCAGGGCCCTCATCCGCGTGGCGAGGCTCCTGTTTGTCCGTTCTGCTACGCCTTGCTGTTGGTGAGCGTAGGGCAGGGACACCAGGTGCTCAATCCCCTTCTGCTTGAAGAGTTCCTTGAACTCGTCTGAGAAGAACTCCAGGCCTCCGTCCGTCTGCCAGGCCTTGAGTTTGAGCCCAGACTGTCGCTCAGCCCGCTTCATCCACGCAATAAAGCACTCGAAGGCCAGTGACCTGCAGTCGGTGTTGATGGCCCAAACGTAGCGTGTAGAAGCGTCGATGAAGGTAAGCGTGTACTGCTCCCCGTCAAGCCCCGGTTGACTGAGCACTAGGAAGTCGCTGTAGATCTTATCCAGCGGCTTGTAGCGTTCGTACCCCGGTGGTAAGTCAGGGAATGGCTTGTGATTGAGGGATGCAATCGGGCAAACGATGCATGGCGGATTGGGAGAGTCCACGGTGAGGGAGCCGTCTCGCGGGAGGAGAAGCGCGTCGTCGTCGAAAACTACAGCCTTGAGTGAATTTTTGAGTGTTGCGTGAGAAAAATGTCCGAGCCGCTGGTGCCATGTTGCTGGGTCCGCACGGTAACCGACTGTCTTCTGATAATATTTTTGCCGTGCTGCTTCGTCGTTTGCCTCCCCTTCAGGTCCTGCGTCGGCGGCGTTGTTTGTGTCGGCGGCGAGCGCGCGAATTGCCTTTCTTTCCAGAAGCGCACGGGGAATACCGATGATGTCGTCGGTATCGCCAGCTTTGACTTGGTCTCCGGCGACAAGCAGGCATCGATCGGGCCAGTCCCGAGCGGGGAGTCCCGTCATGGGGATCCTGAAGTAACTGTGTTCGGCACCAATGACCTCAATTTCTTGGGGTCCTTGTACCGGTGGCTCCGGCTCCTCGGTGGGTTCAGGTAATTCTGCTGGTTCTCCCATGAATTCGTAGGTCTCCTCTTCTTCTGACTCTTCTGGCATTGGTTCGGGTGTGTCAGGGGCGTACTGATCTGGAAGAGGAGGGCCTTCCCAGCAGGTGCCGTGAATTGCCCAGTACGGGTCGACGATGGCGACTTCCGCGGGGGGGAAGACCGGCTGTTGTGGTGTGCCCTTCGCCCGAGGTGCCCCAACCTCCTCCGCCGCCCCACGTGTCTCCGGTTGTCTCTGCTTCTCCAACTGCTGCTCCCGTTGCTTCTTCGACTTCCTCGGCTGGGGCAGGGGGAGTTCCCCAGCTAGTAGCAGCAACTCCTTCTGTTGCGACGGCACCCCAGCCGCTTGCGGCCGCTTCCTCCAGAGTCAGAACTTCTCCCCAGGATCCAAGCGCGGGTCCGGATGTGTCCCAGCCTGTCCAGCGTGTTTCCGCTGGTCCGCTTTTCCCGATAGATTGTGTTGCAGGTCCTGACGTGCCACTGTCTTCTTCCATTGTGGCGGGTCCGGTCTCTGCAGGGTTGGAGGTCGAGGCGGTCGGGACAGTGCGCAAGCGCAGAAGGCCGTCAGAGGCGGGTCGCTCGAGATCCATCTCGTCGGGATGTGACCATGTTGGCGCCTCCGTGGGAGTTGTCTTCAGGAGTAACGTGCGGTGGGAATCGCCGGTTGTGCCCTGAGCCGAGAACTGCAGCACGAAGACTCCGTCGTTATCGACCGCCTTTCCGATGTAAGTTTCGTTATGAAAGAGCTCGAAGGTCTTCTTCTCTTTGCGGTTGCTGCGAATGTCGATTCCGCACCGCATGAGTTGAGCCGACGAAAGTAGATTGTATTGGAGATCTGGCACGACGAGGACATCTCCGATATGAATGGTAAATCTAGTGTCATTCGCTTCAAGATAGATCTCCCCAATTCGCTTCCGATATGCCTTCATTTTCCCATTGTTGGCGGCGGTGATTTCGCAGGGTCGTCGCATGCGCCGTGAGTTGCTGATAAACTTCGGCGATCCCACCATGTGTTGCCCGCAGCAACTGTCAAGGTACCACGTGTCTGTCAAACATTGCATGTTTATATTGTCTAGGCTGTAGTGGGTTACACCTTAGGGGGTACACAAAGTTAGGGTTTCCTACTTGTACCAAACTCTGTTCTAGTTCATTCATTCCTGTTCAGTTATTTCTGACATGGTTTCAGAGCAGGTCCTTCGCTAGGACTGTTCTTAGGGCCCACCGACTTACCTACCTGCTTACCTTCGCTTCTTTTCGGCCCCGATGGCCCCGTCGATCTAGCACGATCTAGCGGCCCTGCGGCCCCTTCGAATTTTTTTTAGCGGCCTCTCACGGCCCCCGTCGCGTCGCCCCTTAGCGCCCCGATCGGCCCCGTCACGCCGCCCGCGAACCGCACAGCGCGCCGCGCTCACAGCCCGCGAACCGCCCACGCACAGCCCGCGAACCGCCTGCGCAGCCCGCGACCAGCCCGCGCAGCCCGCGCACAGCCCGCGAACTGCCCGCGAGCAGCCCGCGACCTGCCCGCGAACCCCCGCGAGCCGCCCGCGACCCGCTTACGCAGCCCGCGAGCAGCCCGCGCAGCCCGCGCTGAGCCTGCGCGGCTCGTGCGCTGACCGCCGCCGGCCCGCACGCTGCCCGCACTGCTCCCGGCCCGCCGCTGCTGAGCCCGCAGCCGCCCGCGCACCGCCTCTGCTGAGCCCGCCGCCGCCCGCGCACCGCCACTGCTGCGCCCGCTGCTGCCCACGCACCACCGCTGCTGAGCCCGCAGCCGCCCGCGCACCGCCGCTGCTGAACCCGCCGCCGCCCGCGCACCGCCGCTGCTGCGCCCGCTGCCGCCCGTGCAACACCGCTGCTGAGCCCGCCCCTGCTACGCCGGCTCTCGCTGCCGCCTGCTGCGCCTGTGCACCACTGCATTCCTACTACTACACTTTCTGCTACTACTGCTTGTGCGCCACTACAGTCCGTAGGCCCCACCGGCCCCGCTGACCCTGCGCACGCCTTTTCAGTGACTTTACTGCTTCTACTACTGCCGCTGTCGCTATGGCTAGTCCTCCTGTTCTAGCTTTCGACGCCGAGGGCCGTCCGGTCAAATTCGAAACCTGGCTAGATGACCTGCACCTTTTCCTACAGCTCACTGCCAAGGAAGATATTACACTGTACGACCACGCTCTCGGCCATGCGACCGCCCCACTCGCTACTGCCCCCCCAGCTGAGCGCTCACAGTGGCAGACCCGTGACGCGCACGCTCGCTTTGCTATTCGCAACTCCCTGCCGCTAGATGAGCGCGAGCACTTCGGCCAGTGCAAGACTGCTAAGGACCTCTACACAGCTGTAGTGGCCCGCTACTCCTCACCCGCTTCTGCCACACTAGGCCGCCTCACTCTCCCCTACCTGTTCCCCGACCTAGCCTCCTTTCACACTGTCGCAGACCTCATCACCCACCTTAAGACTAGTGAGGCTCGCTTTCGCGCTGCCATGCCTGATGAGTTCCTCGCTAGCAACCCCCCCCCGCTCTGGATCACTCTCTACCACGTTGTCACCCGCCTCCCTGACTCTCTGCGCCCTGTCAGGGACCAGTTCCTCTCTCGCTCCCCCACTGAGCTCACCATAGCCCTCCTCGAGAAGGAACTGCTTGCAGCCGAGGCTAGTATCGTCGCTGTAGGCACCTCTCGTGGCGACCCCCGCGGCCCCTTCTTCGAGGGGTGCTCCCCTTCCCCCCTCCTCCCCTCTGTCGCCTCTGCTGCTGCTGTCGACCTCCTTGGTGCTGAGAAGGTCGGGGCTGCGTCTGCTTCAGGCGGACGACGCAGGGGCAGGAGTGGCAGGAGTGGGGGTGGTGGCGGAGGAGGCGGGGGTGGAGGTGGTGGCGGTGGAGGTGCGACTGGAGAGACTAGTGGCGGCAGTGGTGGAGGTGACAGCGGTGTTGGGAGTGGTGACAGGGGCGGAGGTGGCAGCGGAGGCGGAGGTGGTCGTGGCAGCGGCAGGGGTGGAGGTGGCCGGGGCGGAGGCGGAGGGGGTGGTGGTCGTGGAGGCCCGGGGGGCGGTCAGAGTCAGCAGCCTTCCCCGACCCTTCAGGCCGCCCGTGAGTGGTATGCGCGGCGCAGCGTCACCTGCCAGTACGTTATTCGTACAGGTGACCGCACTGGCCAGATGTGTGGGGGGCCGCACCAGACGGAGCGCTGCTTCGCCCGCCTCAACGATGCGTGGCGCACCCAGTTTCCTGGTGGGGGTGAGCTGCCGCGCTGGGCTGATCTGCTCAGGAAGGGTGTTGATATTTGGGCACTTGACTTTGATGCTATTCTCACTGCCATGTATGCGATGTCTATTAGTGGAGAGGGTGCTCAGTACTTGCGTGTTCCGCCCGACCCGGGCATTCAGGCCAGCCCCGCTGCTGCTCTAGGTGCTAGTGTGTCTGCTTCCACAGGTACTACTGCAGCTGCTGCTCTAGGTGCTTGTGCGTCTGTGCCCCCTGGTACTGAGTCGACTGCAGCACTGCACACCTTCACACTGGACTCAGGTGCTTCTCGCTCTTTCTTTCGTGACCGCACTGTCCTTGAGCCTCTAGCTCGGCCGGTTGCTGTCTCTCTTGCTGACCCCTCTGGGGGTCCGGTCCTTGCGACCTCCTCCACCACCCTTCCGTGTCCAGCGGTTCCGTCCGGCACACTCTCAGGTCTCTACCTCCCCTCGTTCTCCACGAACTTGGTGGCAGGTAGTGCGCTCCAGGACTCGGGTGTTCACCAGTTCACCCCTGCCTACGAGCGTGTGACTCACTGCACGTGTGCTCGGACGGGCCGCCACCTGGCTACTTTCACTCGAGAGCCGGGGTCTGACCTGTACACACTGACCACTGAGTCCCCTCAGGTAGCTGCGTCTGCGTCAGCGTCAGGTCAGCTGTCCGCCCCCTGCTCGTGTCGCTCTCTGGCGAACGACACCGTCCTCTGGCACCACCGCCTTGGTCACCCGTCTGTGCAGCGCCTGCGGGCCATGCACAAACGGGACCTTGTTGCTGGTCTTCCCAGGGTGCTCCCTCCCCTTCCTGACTCCCCCGGGTGAGCCTGTCGAGGTAGCTGTTGACTCGCGTGCTGCGTCTGGAGGTGCTGAGCCTGGGGGTGCTGCGTCTGAGGGTGCGGAGCCTGGGGGTGCTGAGCCTGGAGGTGCGGAGCCTGGGGGTGCTGAGCCTGGAGGCGCGGAGCCTGGAGGTACTGAGCCTGGAGGTGCGGAGCCTGGGGGTGCTGAGCCTGGAGGTGCGGAGCCTGGAGGTGCGGAGCCTGGTGGTGCTGAGTTTGGACGTGCTGAGTCTGGACGTGCTGAGTCTGGGGGTGCTGAGTCTGGGGGTGCTGAGTCTGGGGGTGCTGAGTCTGGGGGTACTCCACCTGGAGGAGCCCTCTCCTCCCAGCAGCTGCAGGAGAGGTACCTCGAGTACTGCCGCCTCCGGAGAGGTGCTTCTGGAGCTCGTCCCGGTACTTCCCCTCCTACCCAGGAGCTCCCCCCCATTCAGGTGATCCGCGAGTGGTACACGCGGCGCTGCAGTCTTCGTAGTGGTGCTCCTGGTGCTGCGGACCCGAGCGGTGGTGCTGTTGCTGGTGCTGAGGACCCGGACGCTGGAGCTGCTGCTGGTGCTGAGGACCCGGGGGCTGGAGCTGCTGCTGGTGCTGAGGACCCGGGCGTTGGAGCTACTGCTGGTGTTGAGGACCCGACCGGTGGCGCTGCTGCTGGTGCTGAGGACCTGACCAGTGGCCCTGCTGCTGGTGCTGAGGACCCGGGCGTTGGAGCTGCTGCGGGTGCTGAGGACCCGACCGGTGGTGCTGCTGCTGGTGCTGAGGACTCGGGCGTTGGAGCTCCTACTGGTGCTGAGGACCCGGGCGTTGGAGCTGCTGCTGGTGCTGAGGACTCGGGCGTTGGGGCTGCCACTGGTGTCCCTGCTGTTTCTGGAGACGCTGCGCGGCCGCGACCGTACTTCGTACCGCTCCTTCAGCAGGTTCTTGGTCAGGCTCCTCCTCTTAGTCCTCCTCCCTCCGTAGCGTGTCCTCCGCCTGTCCAGCCGCAGTCACAGTTACCGCCTGTCTCGCCTCTCCCTGCTCCCTCCCCTTACGCTGGTCCCACAGGAGGTCTTACAGAGCGTCGTGAGCCTGAGTCTCGTCCTGCGTCGCCTGTTCGTACTGCTCGCACTGGTCGTCGTGTCCCACGTGAGCGTCCTCCTCCTGTCCCTGGCACTCACTACATGACTCTGCGTCCCTCCACTGCTCCGCAGCGTGTCCCACTGCCGTCTCCTCCTGCGTCCTCTCTTCCTACTCTTCCTGACCCGGAGTCTGACTCCCGTCGTGCTGCCAGTCCCACTGTTACGCGTCTCCTCGCTACAGTTGTCACTGACCCGACCTTTGAGTCCTCTGCTGCGTCTGCTCTGGTCGCTGAGTTGGTTGACTTTGCTGCTCGCTGTCGCCTAGACTACGCTGCCAGCCTTGTCGCTAGGTCTGAGTCTGCGTCTGCCTGTCCTCCGTCCGTCGGGGGTGAGTGTGCCCTCGGCACGGACGTCCTTGAGGACAGACAGGAGGAGTTCCACTGCCTTGCTGCTGCTTTGCCCCGTCTCGTGTCCTTGCTAGTTGCCCCTGAGGGAGACCCGGATGCACCAGACATCCCGACCCCACGCTCTTACGCTGAGGCGATGGCGGGTCCCTACTCCTCTCAGTGGCAGACAGCCATGGACGCAGAGATGGCCTCCTGGAAGTCCACAGGCACCTACGTAGACGAGGTTCCCCCTCCTGGGGCGAACATTGTCAGTGGCATGTGGATTTTCAGGGTGAAGCGGCCGCCGGGTTCTCCGCCTGTTTTCAAGGCGCGCTACGTGGCTCGAGGCTTCAGTCAGCGAGAGGGAGTAGACTTCTTTCAGACCTTCTCCCCCACCCCGAAGATGACTACTCTTCGGGTGCTGCTGCACATAGCCGCTCACCGCGACTACGAGCTTCACTCTCTTGACTTCAGCACTGCTTTCTTGCAGGGCAGCCTGCACGAGGAGATCTGGCTGCGCCGCCCCCCTGGCTTCACTGGGTCAGTTCCTCCTGGCACCCAGTGGAGGCTTCAGCGGCCGGTCTACGGTCTCCGCCAGGCGCCACGTGAGTGGCACGACACACTGAGGACGACACTTGCGGCTCTTGGGTTCGCTCCCTCTACTGCTGACCCGTCGCTGTTTCTACGCACCGACACCTCGCTCCCGCCGTTCTACATCCTCGTGTACGTAGACGACTTGGTCTTTGCCACTGCTGACACCGCGGCACTCGCTCACGTGAAGTCAGAGCTGCAGAGGAGACACACGTGCACAGACCTGGGTGAGCTGACGAGCTATCTTGGCTTGCGGATCACCCGGGACAGAGCACGGCGCACCATCACCCTGACTCAGTCACACATGGTGCAGCAGGTTCTCCAGCGCTTCCGCTTCACGTACTCCTCGCCTCAGTCCACTCCTCTGCCTACCGGTCACTCGCTCTCAGCTCTGCCTTCGGATGAGTCCGTAGAGCCGAGTGGCCCGTATCCAGAGCTTGTGGGCTGCCTCATGTACCTGATGACCTGCACTCGACCTGACCTTGCATACCCTCTTAGCATCCTAGCACGCTATGTCGCTCCTGGCCGTCATCGGAAGGAGCACATGGATGCTGCTAAGAGGGTGTTGCGCTACTTGTGCAGTACGTCGGGCATGGGGCTTGTGCTTGGAGGGCGAGACCGGGTTGTTCTCACAGGGCACTCAGACGCTTCTTGGGCAGACGACCAGGCTACTCAGCGGTCGTCCCAGGGTTACACCTTCAGCCTTGGCTCTGGCACAGTTTCTTGGCGTTCTACTCGCTCTTCTTCTGTTCTCAGCTCCAGTTGTGAGGCTGAGATCTACGCCACAGCCATGGCTGCTCAGGAACTACGCTGGCTGACCTACCTGCTGACCGACCTCGGAGAGCGGCCTCGTTCTCCTCCAGTGCTGTACGTCGACAACAAGGCTGCCATTGCCTTGTGTGAGGAGCACAGACTGGAGCACAGAACGAAGCACATCGCTCTGCGGTACTTCCTGGCTCGAGAGCTGCAGCAGCGTGGTCAGCTTTGTCTGCGTTACGTGGCCACGGAGGCCAACACTGCTGATGTGTTCACCAAGGCGCTTCAGCCTTGTGACCATCAGCGCTTTTGCACTCTGCTAGGCCTTGTACCTACTGGGCCTCACTTACTTACCTCTTGACCTTGCTTGTACTGTGATCACTATATATATATGCCTACTTGTTTACGTTTGCTAGGTTGTGATCACTGTATCTCTTGCTTTGTTATAAACCTGCATGTGAACTGGTCTTGTGACCGCTTGCTTGTGCTCGGAATTTGTGTGGAATCCTTGAGATCCACCCTGAGCTTGTTTTGCTTTGCTTTGACTGGTCTTGTGACCCTGTAGCTGTCTCCCACTGCGCCTATGGGGGTGTGTCAAACATTGCATGTTTATATTGTCTAGGCTGTAGTGGGTTACACCTTAGGGGGTACACAAAGTTAGGGTTTCCTACTTGTACCAAACTCTGTTCTAGTTCATTCATTCCTGTTCAGTAATTTCTGACAGTGTCTAGATCCTCGTGGCGCTGGCGGGCAAAGTTGGCGATCTTGGGTGTGATGATGCGATCGAAGTCGCCGGTGTACGGCGAGAGGGCGAAGTATATGTTTGCGGAAATGCTCGGCGGCGATTCCGAGGTAGGAGGAGGAAGTTCGAAGTCAGGAGGAATGTCAGAGGGGCGAGTGGACCAGGTGAGGACCGTTGGGTCATTGTCTGCGTCAGGCGCAACGGGGTTAGGATTGTCGGAAGGGAACGAAATTCGATCCCGATCCCAGTAGCGGAACCCTCTGCTGCGGCGAGCCATGCAGCTTATGATTGTCCCTTTTCCTTTGTCCTTTGCCGTGATGACCGCAGGGGACTGAGGAGTACTGGCGACCGAAGGAGGCGACACAATGGAGGTTGCGGCAGAGGACTTGGGTTGAGCCGAGTGTTGCTGGTTGGAGACGTTACGCCGTTCATCAGCAGCCTGACGCTTGTAGCACTGGTCGATGGAATGGCCGGACTTCTTGCAGTATTCGCAGAAAGCTCCCTTCTTTCCGCGTTGCTCCCCTTGAGATCCTCCTATGTAGAAGGCTAATTTCTCCCGTTTGACGTTTTTCTCGTTATACAGGTCGATCTCCTTCTGCTCCGAAAGAAGCGTGGCGCACAGAGCTGACTCCGATATGCTTGCTCGGGTGCGAAGGAATGACTGACACTGGCGCTAGTCGGGACCAAGTCCAGAAATGACCATCGAGATGAACATGTCGTCGGGAACAGAGCCACCACATTTCTTAACTTGATCGCGTAGATTGCGGCACCGGTTGACATACGGTCCCGCTTTCTCCCCTTGTTTCATTTTGACCGAAGTCAATTGGCTGAGCAGGCGACTCATTGTAACTGGATCTGTTGCCATGTCTGAGTTGCGCAGGTGTTCCCAGGATGCGTGCGCGGGAGCCCACTCCGTCTTGTAGGGACGAATGCCGAGCTGCTCTTCAGGTGAGAGATTGCGAAGGAGAGCGGTGTACGCGGGGAGAGATTCGTGGTAGTATTGATGCTTCTCCTGGATGGTTCCTGGTAGTAGGGGACGGACTCATCAAAAGTGACGTCCTGAGAGGCCAGGACACGACGCGAGGTGGCGTGGTAGAACTGCCAACCAGGCGCGTCCGGGACAAAGCCAAGGAAGACACAGGGGACAGCTCGACGGGAGAGCTTGTCCGCGGACGTATCGCGAAGAAAAGCTCGAGATCCCCAGACCCGAAAATGCGACGCATCGCCAGCCTCTCCCGTCCAACGCAGTGTCGAGGAAGTCTCCGGTAAGGAGACACGGGGCCAGAGGTTGAGCTGATGCGCAGCGTATCGGACTGCAAACGGCCACAGAAAGTGGGGGGCAGCCGCATGAACCAAGGAGGTACGAGCGACCAAGGAGGGGCTAGTGGCGGCAGCAGTTGCCGTCCCAGCGGCGGCAGCTGCTGCAGGTACGGTGGCGGCAGCGGCTGCAGAGTCGGCGGCGGCAGCTGATGCAAGGTCAGTGGCGGCAGCAGCTGCAGGCTCGGCGGCGGCAGTTGCCGCAGTCTCAGCGGCGGCAGCTGCTGCAGGTTCAGCGGCGGCAGCTGCTGCAGAGTCGGCGGCGGCAGCTGATGCAGGGTCGGCGGCGGCAGTTGCTGCAATCGCAGCGGCGGCAGCTGCAGCAGCGCCCCAAAACCCTAACACGGGTGGGATAGGGGGCAGGAGCGCGGGGGATGGCGAGGGGGGACGGCGCGCGACCCCCAAGGCGCCCGAACGGTCGGGTGGGCGGGTGGAGGGGGGGTGGCGCGCGCTGCTGCCCAAGGCGCCGCGACGGACGGGCGGGAGGGACGCGCGCGCGACCCCTGAGGGCGCCGCGACGGCGAGGCGGGGCGCGCGCGGGCTCCCAAGGGCGCCGCGACGACCGGGCGGGGCGCTCGCGGGCTCCCCAGTGCGTCGCGACGGACGGGCGGGGGGTTCGCGGGCTCCTTAGGGCGTCGCGACGGACGGGCGGGGCGCTCGCGGGCTCCCCAGGGCGTCGCGACAGACGGGCGGGCCGCGCGCGGGCGGCTAGCGGGTCGCGCGCGCTAGCAAGAAAGCGGGCCGCGCGCGGGTGGCTAGCAGGCCGTGCGTGCGCGGTAGGGAGAGGCGCACGAGGGCACAAGGGCGCACGAGGGCGCGCGGTAGGGATTGGCGCACGAGGGCGCGAGGGCGCACGAGGGCGCGCGGTAGTAAGAGGCGCACGAGGGCGCACGGTAGGTAGGTAGGTAGGTAGGTAACGGTGGGCCCTAAAACGGTCCTAGTGAAGGACCTGCTCTGATACCATGTCAGAAGAACTGAACGAGGAATGACTGTACTAGCACAAAGTTGGATACAAGTAGGAAACCCTAATCTAGTGTACCCCCTAAGGTGTAACCCACTACAGCCTACAATCATATAAACATATAATGTTTGACAAAGACCAGTTTCGTTGGTCTTTTCATAGTGAAGGCGATCGTAGTCGTGGAAGCTGGTAACTTCGACCACGTCGTCATCACTGTCGTTGCCGAGGCGGAGGGTGTCTTACGACAGGTTATTGTGGTAACTCGGCATCGGGTGATCGGGGCGCTTCGCTGTTGTAGTCATGAGCTTCGCGTGTTATATCGTCCGGATCGGGTTGGTGTACGGGCACGAATATCGGAGTTCCGAATTGGCTCGTAAGGGGGATGTTCGGAGCGGAGTCCATTGGGGTGACATCAGGTGCGTCTGCATCTTCCGCCAGGTCAGCTTCGTCGTGTGACGTGGCGAAACTGCGGTGGCCCTCAAAGTGCCTCTCTGGCAGTTTGTCGGCTTCCTGGTGCTCCTTGAAAAGGGGCAGAGTCAGCTTCTCGTAGAAGATGCAGTCACGTGATTTCGTCACCTCGTGTGTCGCGTAGTCCAGCACGATCCACGCCTTGCATTCCTTTTCGATTCCGAGGTGGATGCCCCATCGTGCCCGGTCAGCAAATTTTCCCGTCCTCGCAGTGTGGGGTCTGTACTGTACCATGCAGCCGAACACCCGAAGCAGACGTGTATCTGCTTTTCTGCCCGTCCATGCCCGGTAAGGAGAATTGTTGTCCTTGAGGCTTCGCGAGGATAGCAAGTTGTGCAGCTGAACAGCGTGATTCATCGCAAACGGCCGGTATTTGGTTGGGATGGCCGACTGCTTCATCAGGGCCCTCATCCGCGTGGCGAGGCTCCTGTTTGTCCGTTCTGCTACGCCTTGCTGTTGGTGAGCGTAGGGCAGGGACACCAGGTGCTCAATCCCCTTCTGCTTGAAGAGTTCCTTGAACTCGTCTGAGAAGAACTCCAGGCCTCCGTCCGTCTGCCAGGCCTTGAGTTTGAGCCCAGACTGTCGCTCAGCCCGCTTCATCCACGCAATAAAGCACTCGAAGGCCAGTGACCTGCAGTCGGTGTTGATGGCCCAAACGTAGCGTGTAGAAGCGTCGATGAAGGTAAGCGTGTACTGCTCCCCGTCAAGCCCCGGTTGACTGAGCACTAGGAAGTCGCTGTAGATCTTATCCAGCGGCTTGTAGCGTTCGTACCCCAGTGGTAAGTCAGGGAATGGCTTGTGATTGAGGGATGCAATCGGGCAAACGATGCATGGCGGATTGGGAGAGTCCGCGGTGAGGGAGCCGTCTCGCGGGAGGAGAAGCGCGTCGTCGTCGAAAACTACAGCCTTGAGTGAATTTTTGAGTGTTGCGTGAGAAGGATGTCCGAGCCGCTGGTGCCATGTTGCTGGGTCCGCACGGTAACCGACTGTCTTCTAATAATATTTTTGCCGTGCTGCTTCGTCGTTTGCCTCCCCTTCAGGTCCTGCGTCGGCGGCGTTGTTTGTGTCAGCGGCGAGCGCGTGAATTGCCTTTCTTTCCAGAAGCGCACGGGGAATACCGATGATGTCGTCGGTATCGCCAGCTTTGACTTGGTCTCCGGCGACAAGCAGGCATCGATCGGGCCAGTCCCGAGCGGGGAGTCCCGTCATGGGGATCCTGAAGTAACTGTGTTCGGCACCAATGACCTCAATTTCTTGGGGTCCTTGTACCGGTGGCTCCGGCTCCTCGGTGGGTTCAGGTAATTCTGCTGGTTCTCCCATGAATTCGTAGGTCTCCTCTTCTTCTGACTCTTCTGGCATTGGTTCGGGTGTGTCAGGGGCGTACTGATCTGGAAGAGGAGGGCCTTCCCAGCAGGTGCCGTGAATTGCCCAGTACGGGTCGACGATGGCGACTTCCGCGGGGGGAAGACCGGCTGCTGTGGTGTGCCCTTCGCCCGAGGTGCCCCAACCTCCTCCGCCGCCCCACGTGTCTCCGGTTGTCTCTGCTTCTCCAACTGCTGCTCCCGTTGCTTCTTCGACTTCCTCGGCTGGGGCAGGGGGAGTTCCCCAGCTAGTAGCAGCAACTCCTTCTGTTGCGACGGCACCCCAGCCGCTTGCGGCCGCTTCCTCCAGAGTCAGAACTTCTCCCCAGGATCCAAGCGCGGGTCCGGATGTGTCCCAGCCTGTCCAGCGTGTTTCCGCTGGTCCACTTTTCCCGATAGATTGTGTTGCAGGTCCTGACGTGCCACTGTCTTCTTCCATTGTGGCGGGTCCGGTCTCTGCAGGGTTGGAGGTCGAGGCGGTCGGGACAGTGCGCAAGCGCAGAAGGCCGTCAGAGGCGGGTCGCTCGAGATCCATCTCGTCGGGATGTGACCATGTTGGCGCCTCCGTGGGAGTTGTCTTCAGGAGTAACGTGCGGTGGGAATCGCCGGTTGTGCCCTGAGCCGAGAACTGCAGCACGAAGACTCCGTCGTTATCGACCGCCTTTCCGATGTAAGTTTCGTTATGAAAGAGCTCGAAGGTCTTCTTCTCTTTGCGGTTGCTGCGAATGTCGATTCCGCACCGCATGAGTTGAGCCGACGAAAGTAGATTGTATTGGAGATCTGGCACGACGAGGACATCTCCGATATGAATGGTAAATCTAGTGTCATTCGTTTCAAGATAGATCTCCCCAATTCGCTTCCGATATGCCTTCATTTTCCCATTGTTGGCGGCGGTGATTTCGCAGGGTCGTCGCATGCGCCGTGAGTTGCTGATAAACTTCGGCGATCCCACCATGTGTTGCCCGCAGCAACTGTCAAGGTACCACGTGTCTAGATCCTCGTGGCGCTGGCGGGCAAAGTTGGCGATCTTGGGTGTGATGATGCGATCGAAGTCGCCGGTGTACGGCGAGAGGGCGAAGTATATGTTTGCGGAAATGCTCGGCGGCGATTCCGAGGTAGGAGGAGGAAGTTCGAAGTCAGGAGGAATGTCAGAGGGGCGAGTGGACCAGGTGAGGACCGTTGGGTCATTGTCTGCGTCAGGCGCAACGGGGTTAGGATTGTCGGAAGGGAACGAAATTCGATCCCGATCCCAGTAGCGGAACCCTCTGCTGCGGCGAGCCATGCAGCTTATGATTGTCCCTTTTCCTTTGTCCTTTGCCGTGATGACCGCAGGGGACTGAGGAGTACTGGCGACCGAAGGAGGCGACACAATGGAGGTTGCGGCAGAGGATTTGGGTTGAGCCGAGGGTTGCTGGTTGGAGACGTTACGCCGTTCATCAGCAGCCTGACGCTTGTAGCACTGGTCGATGGAATGGCCGGACTTCTTGCAGTATTCGCAGAAAGCTCCCTTCTTTCCGCGTTGCTCCCCTTGAGATCCTCCTATGTAGAAGGCTAATTTCTCCCGTTTGACGTTTTTCTCGTTATACAGGTCGATCTCCTTCTGCTCCGAAAGAAGCGTGGCGCACAGAGCTGACTCCGATATGCTTGCTCGGGTGCGAAGGAATGACTGACACTGGCGCTAGTCGGGACCAAGTCCAGAAATGACCATCGAGATGAACATGTCGTCGGGAACAGAGCCACCACACTTCTTAACTTGATCGCGTAGATTGCGGCACCGGTTGACATACGGTCCCGCTTTCTCCCCTTGTTTCATTTTGACCGAAGTCAATTGGCTGAGCAGGCGACTCATTGTAACTGGATCTGTTGCCATGTCTGAGTTGCGCAGGTGTTCCCAGGATGCGTGCGCGGGAGCCCACTCTATCTTGTAGGGACGAATGCCGAGCTGCTCTTCAGGTGAGAGATTGCGAAGGAGAGCGGTGTACGCGGGGAGAGATTCGTGGTAGTATTGATGCTTCTCCTGGATGGTTCCTGGTAGTAGGGGACGGACTCATCAAAAGTGACGTCCTGAGAGGCCAGGACACGACGCGAGGTGGCGTGGTAGAACTGCCAACCAGGCGCGTCCGGGACAAAGCCAAGGAAGACACAGGGGACAGCTCGACGGGAGAGCTTGTCCGCGGACGTATCGCGAAGAAAAGCTCGAGATCCCCAGACCCGAAAACGCGACGCATCGCCAGCCTCTCCCGTCCAACGCAGTGTCGAGGAAGTCTCCGGTAAGGAGACACGGGGCCAGAGGTTGAGCTGATGCGCAGCGTATCGGACTGCAAACGGCCACAGAAAGTGGGGGGCAGCCGCATGAACCAAGGAGGTACGAGCGACCAAGGAGGGGCTAGTGGCGGCAGCAGTTGCCGTCCCAGCGGCGGCAGCTGCTGCAGGTACGGTGGCGGCAGCGGCTGCAGAGTCGGCGGCGGCAGCTGATGCAGGGTCAGCGGCGGCAGCAGCTGCAGGCTCGGCGGCGGCAGTTGCCGCAGTCTCAGCGGCGGCAGCAGCTGCAGGTTCAGCGGCGGCAGCTGCTGCAGAGTCGGCGGCGGCAGCTGATGCAGGGTCGGCGGCGGCAGTTGCTGCAATCGCAGCGGCGGCAGCTGCAGCAGCGCCCCAAAACCCTAACACGGGTGGGATAGGGGGCAGGAGCGCGGGGGATGGCGAGGGGGGACGGCGCGCGACCCCCAAGGCGCCCGAACGGTCGGGTGGGCGGGTGGAGGGGGGGTGGCGCGCGCTGCTGCCCAAGGCGCCGCGACGGACGGGCGGGAGGGACGCGCGCGCGACCCCTGAGGGCGCCGCGACGGCGAGGCGGGGCGCGCGCGGGCTCCCAAGGGCGCCGCGACGACCGGGCGGGGCGCTCGCGGGCTCCCCAGTGCGTCGCGACAGACGGGCGGGGGGTTCGCGGGCTCCTTAGGGCGTCGCGACGGACGGGCGGGGCGCTCGCGGGCTCCCCAGGGCGTCGCGACAGACGGGCGGGCCGCGCGCGGGCGGCTAGCGGGTCGCGCGCGCGAGGAAACGGGCCGCGCGCGGGCGGCTAGCGGGTCGCGCGCGCTAGCAAGAAAGCGGGCCGCGCGCGGGTGGCTAGCAGGCCGTGCGTGCGCGGTAGGGAGAGGCGCACGAGGGCACAAGGGCGCACGAGGGCGCGCGGTAGGGATTGGCGCACGAGGGCGCGAGGGCGCACGAGGGCGCGCGGTAGTAAGAGGCGCACGAGGGCGCACGGTAGGTAGGTAGGTAGGTAGGTAACGGTGGGCCCTAAAACGGTCCTAGTGAAGGACCTGCTCTGATACCATGTCAGAAGAACTGAACGAGGAATGACTGTACTAGCACAAAGTTGGATACAAGTAGGAAACCCTAATCTAGTGTACCCCCTAAGGTGTAACCCACTACAGCCTACAATCATATAAACATATAATGTTTGACAAAGACCAGTTTCGTTGGTCTTTTCATAGTGAAGGCGATCGTAGTCGTGGAAGCTGGTAACTTCGACCACGTCGTCATCACTGTCGTTGCCGAGGCGGAGGGTGTCTTACGACAGGTTATTGTGGTAACTCGGCATCGGGTGATCGGGGCACTTCGCTGTTGTAGTCATGAGCTTCGCGTGTTATATCGTCCGGATCGGGTTGGTGTACGGGCACGAATATCGGAGTTCCGAATTGGCTCGTAAGGGGGATGTTCGGAGCGGAGTCCATTGGGGTGACATCAGGTGCGTCTGCATCCTCCGAAAGGTCAGCTTCGTCGTGTGACGTGGCGAAACTGCGGTGGCCCTCAAAGTGCCTCTCTGGCAGTTTGTCGGCTTCCTGGTGCTCCTTGAAAAGGGGCAGAGTCAGCTTCTCGTAGAAGATGCAGTCACGTGATTTCGTCACCTCGTGTGTCGCGTAGTCCAGCACGATCCACGCCTTGCATTCCTTTTCGATTCCGAGGTGGATGCCCCATCGTGCCCGGTCAGCAAATTTTCCCGTCCTCGCAGTGTGGGGTCTGTACTGTACCATGCAGCCGAACACCCGAAGCAGACGTGTATCTGCTTTTCTGCCCGTCCATGCCCGGTAAGGAGAATTGTTGTCCTTGAGGCTTCGCGAGGATAGCAAGTTGTGCAGCTGAACAGCGTGATTCATCGCAAACGGCCGGTATTTGGTTGGGATGGCCGACTGCTTCATCAGGGCCCTCATCCGCGTGGCGAGGCTCCTGTTTGTCCGTTCTGCTACGCCTTGCTGTTGGTGAGCGTAGGGCAGGGACACCAGGTGCTCAATCCCCTTCTGCTTGAAGAGTTCCTTGAACTCGTCTGAGAAGAACTCCAGGCCTCCGTCCGTCTGCCAGGCCTTGAGTTTGAGCCCAGACTGTCGCTCAGCCCGCTTCATCCACGCAATAAAGCACTCGAAGGCCAGTGACCTGCAGTCGGTGTTGATGGCCCAAACGTAGCGTGTAGAAGCGTCGATGAAGGTAAGCGTGTACTGCTCCCCGTCAAGCCCCGGTTGACTGAGCACTAGGAAGTCGCTGTAGATCTTATCCAGCGGCTTGTAGCGTTCGTACCCCGGTGGTAAGTCAGGGAATGGCTTGTGATTGAGGGATGCAATCGGGCAAACGATGCATGGCGGATTGGGAGAGTCCGCGGTGAGGGAGCCGTCTCGCGGGAGGAGAAGCGCGTCGTCGTCGAAAACTACAGCCTTGAGTGAATTTTTGAGTGTTGCGTGAGAAGGATGTCCGAGCCGCTGGTGCCATGTTGCTGGGTCCGCACGGTAACCGACTGTCTTCTAATAATATTTTTGCCGTGCTGCTTCGTCGTTTGCCTCCCCTTCAGGTCCTGCGTCGGCGGCGTTGTTTGTGTCAGCGGCGAGCGCGCGAATTGCCTTTCTTTCCAGAAGCGCACGGGGAATACCGATGATGTCGTCGGTATCGCCAGCTTTGACTTGGTCTCCGGCGACAAGCAGGCATCGATCGGGCCAGTCCCGAGCGGGGAGTCCCGTCATGGGGATCCTGAAGTAACTGTGTTCGGCACCAATGACCTCAATTTCTTGGGGTCCTTGTACCGGTGGCTCCGGCTCCTCGGTGGGTTCAGGTAATTCTGCTGGTTCTCCCATGAATTCGTAGGTCTCCTCTTCTTCTGACTCTTCTGGCATTGGTTCGGGTGTGTCAGGGGCGTACTGATCTGGAAGAGGAGGGCCTTCCCAGCAGGTGCCGTGAATTGCCCAGTACGGGTCGACGATGGCGACTTCCGCGGGGGGAAGACCGGCTGCTGTGGTGTGCCCTTCGCCCGAGGTGCCCCAACCTCCTCCGCCGCCCCACGTGTCTCCGGTTGTCTCTGCTTCTCCAACTGCTGCTCCCGTTGCTTCTTCGACTTCCTCGGCTGGGGCAGGGGGAGTTCCCCAGCTAGTAGCAGCAACTCCTTCTGTTGCGACGGCACCCCAGCCGCTTGCGGCCGCTTCCTCCAGAGTCAGAACTTCTCCCCAGGATCCAAGCGCGGGTCCGGATGTGTCCCAGCCTGTCCAGCGTGTTTCCGCTGGTCCGCTTTTCCCGATAGATTGTGTTGCAGGTCCTGACGTGCCACTGTCTTCTTCCATTGTGGCGGGTCCGGTCTCTGCAGGGTTGGAGGTCGAGGCGGTCGGGACAGTGCGCAAGCGCAGAAGGCCGTCAGAGGCGGGTCGCTCGAGATCCATCTCGTCGGGATGTGACCATGTTGGCGCCTCCGTGGGAGTTGTCTTCAGGAGTAACGTGCGGTGGGAATCGCCGGTTGTGCCCTGAGCCGAGAACTGCAGCACGAAGACTCCGTCGTTATCGACCGCCTTTCCGATGTAAGTTTCGTTATGAAAGAGCTCGAAGGTCTTCTTCTCTTTGCGGTTGCTGCGAATGTCGATTCCGCACCGCATGAGTTGAGCCGACGAAAGTAGATTGTATTGGAGATCTGGCACGACAAGGACATCTCCGATATGAATGGTAAATCTAGTGTCATTCGCTTCAAGATAGATCTCCCCAATTCGCTTCCGATATGCCTTCATTTTCCCATTGTTGGCGGCGGTGATTTCGCAGGGTCGTCGCATGCGCCGTGAGTTGCTGATAAACTTCGGCGATCCCACCATGTGTTGCCCGCAGCAACTGTCAAGGTACCACGTGTCTAGATCCTCGTGGCGCTGGCGGGCAAAGTTGGCGATCTTGGGTGTGATGATGCGATCGAAGTCGCCGGTGTACGGCGAGAGGGCGAAGTATATGTTTGCGGAAATGCTCGGCGGCGATTCCGAGGTAGGAGGAGGAAGTTCGAAGTCAGGAGGAATGTCAGAGGGGCGAGTGGACCAGGTGAGGACCGTTGGGTCATTGTCTGCGTCAGGCGCAACGGGGTTAGGATTGTCGGAAGGGAACGAAATTCGATCCCGATCCCAGTAGCGGAACCCTCTGCTGCGGCGAGCCATGCAGCTTATGATTGTCCCTTTTCCTTTGTCCTTTGCCGTGATGACCGCAGGGGACTGAGGAGTACTGGCGACCGAAGGAGGCGACACAATGGAGGTTGCGGCAGAGGACTTGGGTTGAGCCGAGGGTTGCTGGTTGGAGACGTTACGCCGTTCATCAGCAGCCTGACGCTTGTAGCACTGGTCGATGGAATGGCCGGACTTCTTGCAGTATTCGCAGAAAGCTCCCTTCTTTCCGCGTTGCTCCCCTTGAGATCCTCCTATGTAGAAGGCTAATTTCTCTCGTTTGACGTTTTTCTCGTTATACAGGTCGATCTCCTTCTGCTCCGAAAGAAGCGTGGCGCACAGAGCTGACTCCGATATGCTTGCTCGGGTGCGAAGGAATGACTGACACTGGCGCTAGTCGGGACCAAGTCCAGAAATGACCATCGAGATGAACATGTCGTCGGGAACAGAGCCACCACATTTCTTAACTTGATCGCGTAGATTGCGGCACCGGTTGACATACGGTCCCGCTTTCTCCCCTTGTTTCATTTTGACCGAAGTCAATTGGCTGAGCAGGCGACTCATTGTAACTGGATCTGTTGCCATGTCTGAGTTGCGCAGGTGTTCCCAGGATGCGTGCGCGGGAGCCCACTCCGTCTTGTAGGGACGAATGCCGAGCTGCTCTTCAGGTGAGAGATTGCGAAGGAGAGCGGTGTACGCGGGGAGAGATTCGTGGTAGTATTGATGCTTCTCCTGGATGGTGCCTTCCGAAGGAAAAGGTAGGCTTCCGTCGTAGTACATCCAAATCTGAGCCGTTGTCGCGAGAAGTTTGAACTCGAAACTCCACGTGTAGAAATCATTTCCGTCGAAAGGAATTGATGTCTTCAATTTTGAAGTCAATACAAATTTGGTTTGCATTGAGGCGATGTCTGATTGTGATCGTTGCGGATTGTCTTGTGCAGGAGCTGACCCTTGACGATTGTCAAAGGTGAAGGACCTCCCGGAATTGACGCGGCGGTCTTCTCCAGGGAGAGGAAGTCCATCAATGCCACGAGCGTAGCTTGAGCCGTCAATGCTCATTGCTTGATGGCTCTCAAGTGCGTTGATGCGCGCGACTAGCTGCTCAACGACAGCGGCGTTGACGGAGGTCACCGCTGATGGCGCGTTAGTCGTTGCTGGTGGTGGGCCCGGTGAGTCTGCAGTAGCTTTTCCTTCAGGAGCCATGGTGTTGCAGACCTTAGAATGTAAAGAATAATTTTATAAGAGGATTGTTCTAGGAAGAACGAGGGCTTTGACAGATCCTATAATCCACTCTAGCTCTCATACCATGCTGATACAACCAAAGGATCCAGTGGATAGGATAGAATGTATTAAGCCTGAGAGGAGACAATGAAGTCTCTGTAGTGACCTTGTTGAATAATAATAAAAGAGAACAAGATAATTGAAAGATAGGAGTACAAGCAATGAAATAGAAATCTAACTAGCCATGTACTCTGAGGGGTACATTCCCTTATTAACTGTATTACATAGCTACAGTAACCGCGACTATTGCTATCCTCGACAGTTACCATGTTGTAGACAGTTTTAACTGTCGCGCGGTTACTGGATCGTCAAGGGTCACGACCGTTGACTTTCTCAGACGGTTGACCTTCGGGTGACCCTCGACATTCCGCATGCTCTATATGAGCTATTGCGGTACTGGTACAGTGAAACAACTTCAGGAATGCTTATATACCCTTTCGGTTATTCCAACAACGATGATGCACACTGGAGGAGTGGTGCTGGTGCGGCCAAGTGTGGCATGGAGGGCATGACATGGCAAGGGATGCATAGACACGCTGCTGCAACCAGAGAAAGCGACCGTGGAAAAACGACATTGGGAAAGTTAAGGTTGAGATACATTCCTAGACACCGAAAGAGTGATACGTAGCAAAAAGATGACAGCAAGAAACGGGGAGGAAACGGGGCGATGGAATGAGGTGTATGAGCAGTGGAAGAATGAAGATGGGAGGATGAGAATGGGCTGATACGTATGGTAACCACGGGCAGATGGGAAATGCAGTGGGAGCATGGCAGTGGGAACATCACCCTGAGATGTTACGATAGAAGTATGCTGAGAACATGACGAAGGGTAGATAATCATGGGATGATGTCAGCGTGAGAACGACAACAATAACATGGCAATGGGAAGACAACAAAGAGTGAGGGGGCGGCAGAGAAAAGACCAAGGGAAGCTGACATTGAGGAAGACCAGAGGAAAGCAAACAAGTTCAAGTTGATAGAGGGAAGTAATGGCATGCTGCAATGCGAAGAAGTGAGAGAGTGGCGGAGGAAGGCATGGTGAGGGCAGTGAGGGTGGGGCACGCAGAGAGGATGGGCGAGGTGGGTGGGCCATGGCAGGCGGCAGGGGAGAGAGAAGGCGTGGGACTGTGACCTCTATGGTACCACGTGTGCATGGCATGGCAGGCATGCACTGGCTGGAGTGGCTGGGGGCGGAGAGTTGGGTGGTGGGAGGATGGGGTGGTGCATGGCGGAGAGTGTCAGGCCCATGCATGGGGAGACAGCGCAAGGAGGCGGCAGTGGCAGATGAGAAATTAACTGAGGAATAGCAATGGACAGGTGTTTGGAAATTAACAGAAAATTACAATGGATATATGACTGGACCATACGGAAATGGGATTTTGTGAAAGAGGCGGAGGGAATGTGGCAGGAAAAATACAATGGGAAGGTGACTGGGAGAATGGCTACATGAAAAGAGGCTCAATGAATGCCAATGGAAGGACAAACGACTGGAAAAGGCAATGAGTGAATGATTGAAAGATGGAAAGAATTGCAAACTGGTGATGGAAGGCTGGCAGGACGAATGGGAATGAGAAGTGGACTGGACAATGGCCCATGTGTAGGCGCAAAGACTGATACGGAACGTGAAAACTGAATAGCATGCGTTTCAAACAACGACGGCTCAAGCAACGGAAAACTGGCAATATGATGCTAGAAACAAGAGAAATTGCAACAAGACACTAGGCTGGAAACATGGGAATTTCAAACTTGATAAAAAAACGTTCTTACTGAAATTGACCTGTTAGTATGATAACAGATATGAGAATCTTTGTGAGAATGGGGAGTGGGAATAAAAGAACACGATCGACAGGTGGGAAAATGCTTATGGGGGAACAATATGGAAAGACAACAACAAAAGGAAGATGTGCACATAATGCAGACACAGGGAAAGAAAGCAGGTGTGTCATGCACACATGAGCAAAGCGAGATATGAGAAAGGCATGGGCACTAGGAGATGGTATGTGGTGCAGTGAGATGGAGTGGGTGGGTGAGGCAGATGGAGGGGATGCACCCATGCATGCCGGCAGCAGAGCGGAGGGAAGGGCATGGATGAAGCATCCATGCCTGGATTCATGGGAGGGAAAAAACAATTGCAACGGGGAGATTGACCGGGGAAGAAAGGAGGAAAAATGAATGGAAATCCTCGGCAAAAGCTCACATCCGATGACGGATAAGAATGGATGGTGATGGAGAGGGAACCGGGAACTTGACAGTGAGGAATGTGACTGAAGTGTGCATGCCGTGCCACTGCCACCACCACACACACCATGCGCTTGGGAAGTGTGCGTGCAGCATGAACAAGTGGCAAGGTAGTCAAGGGAGAGCGAGATAGGTGCACAAATTGGCTCTCCACAGGCTTGTGCAAGCAGGCAGCAAGCACGTGGGCGAGAGGAAAGTGCATGTGAGATGCATATTGGCATGTGAGATGCATATTGGCATGGTAGACCCGTGAGTGGGGCAAATCTCTGAAGGCTCACACTGGAGAGCAGCAGAGAGAGGGGGAGGGAAGAAAGTTGATGGGAAGAAAAGAGCACTACAAAGGGAATAGACAATGTGAATCTGACAGTTGAAATATTGATATAGAGATATTTTCATGTGATTTTCTGTGGCAATGAAAAATGAGAATAAGGGGCAATGGTTAGATAACTGGCATCGGGGTATAGCAGGAACATGGCAGTGGGACGATGGTGTCATGATGATAGAAGAAAAGAGGAATGTGGGTGTGGAAGAGTGGCAATGAAAATGTGTGGAGAAATGGCAATGGTAAAACGACAGTGGGAGGATAACAGTAAGGAAGTGACAGCGGCGAAATGACGGTCGGAAAATCAAGGTGGAAAAACGACATGGTGAAGTGACGATTTGAAAATGAGGGTAGGAAAATGGGGGTGAAGCAGGGAAATGGAAACCAACAACGACCCACCTTCAACCGGTTCCACACTCCCATACTCCTGCTTCACTCCTCCTCCCAACCCCATCACCAGCTAGTACAAGGGAAAGCAACCCTATCTGATTAATGCAATATAAATAGTTACAAGAGGCTAAGAACAGAATAAACTGAGCTATTTCTATTCTGAGAGCATGAATTGTGCAGCAGCAGATCCAACGCCATGCCCATTCATGACCGTCCCCACAAACCACCTTCCAGCTGGCAACATGCCTCCACCTCTCCTGCCATCTCTCCCACAACAACCTGCAAGCAGGGTGCAAAAAGGGGTAAGTCCCGCCATGCGCCTGCCACCAGACGACACCAGCCATGCTCATCCCACCAGCCATGCTCATCCCACCAGCCATGCTCATCCCACCAGCCATGCTCATCCCTCCAGCCATGCTCACCCCAACAGCCATGCTCATCCCACCCAACACACCTCCCCCCACATGCCATTGGAAAGCCTGTGGATCTGCTGCCTTATACAACTGCTAATGCTACTAATTCTGCTGCTTCATCACCGTTCACTGCTTCCCTTGGGTGCCTTGCTGCGTGGCTTGGGAATGCCACTGGGTGCAGCGGGGCGTGGTTTGGGAATGCGAGTGCCCGCCACTGCTGCTGCTGGAGCTGCCGGGTTGCGAGTGCTGTGTGCCGCGCCTGCTGCTCGCCCTCCTGCTGCCACTGCCTCCACCCCTCCCGACGCCGCCTTCCCTGCTGCTGCATGCACGGCCGTATGCGCTGCCCTCCCATTGCACTGCTCTCTCACCTTCCCTCCTGCTGCTTTTGTAAGCACCGACCCCACTGGACTGCTCTTAACAGCAGCACTCTTAGCACCTGCAGGCGTCACACGTGTGGCCTTGGCTGGCGTTGCTTTAGCTGCGGCAGGTGCAGGCTTAACGCTCTTCACTGCAGCGCTCTTCACAGCACCTGCCGGCTGTCAACGGGAGTTGTATGTTGGCCCCGTCCTCGCTTGGGCGGAGCCGACTTCGTGGTCGGGTGTAGGGTGCAGCCGACCTGCAGCAGTGGGCGAGTTGGTCGACGAGGTTGGTCGACCTGCACGGGGAGCCACTGCATGGGCGCCGACGTCGGGAGGGCGCCAACTTCGGCTGGTCGACCTGGGACGTCGACCAGCCCTTCTGGTCGACCTGGGACGTCGACTTGCAGCTGGTCAACCAGGGGATAGTGGTCGACCTGGGGAGGTCGACTGGAGGTGGCCGTCGACTTGGGAGGTCGACCGGCACGTACCAGAGGCAGTGGTCGACCTGGGAGGTCGACCGGAAGTGGTCGTCGACCTGGGTGGTCGACGGGCACGCACTGGAGCCTCTGGTCGACCTGGTTGCCCGGTCGACCAGGTTACCTGGGTGACGAGGTGCTGCGAAGGCTTGCGAAGGTCGCCCAGGTGGTTTTGGCGAGGACGACCTCGGTGATGGTATCCCGAGGTCGACGTGGTGCATCAGATACAGTCGTCAGCACGAGGTGGACTTAGTGTGTGTGCTGTGCAGGTGACGAAGCAGTGCGCGCCAATCACCTACGAGCACCTGCGAAGCGGGTGCGATGCTGGACTGCAGGAGCAACGCTGGCACGCCGTCGACTTGCGCTGTTGTCTCGCCGTCGACCTGCAGCGTTGGCAAGCCGCGTCCCTGCACTGCTGAAGCGCGGTCGACCAAGTCGTGCTGGCACGCGGTCGACCGTGCTGCGCTGGCAGTCGACCTGCTTGCATCCTAGCTCTGATGTAGTCTTCCTTAGCCAACTTGATTGTATCATTATTGTCAACTTTCTCTAGTGAAACTCTTGCCAAATTGCCTTATGAACTAGCAAGCAGTGTGTGCACTAGGAAAACGTCTAAGGACCAGAGAACGCAGAGATCACACGAGCTCCCGTTACTAGAGTTATCTCCGCATGGTGCGGTGAGCGTGGACGGCACTACGACTTACCTTTCAGTCTAGTCGACTTGGTAGGCACCTTACCTAAGTGGTTCGTAGGCCGGCAGCTGTGCGATTGTCACTATGGTAGTGGCCGTAGGTGACACGGGGGTGGTGGATACCTTGAGGCACGGCTGGAAAACGCGAGGAGGAAGCACGAGGCCAACGAATATGGCGACCTGCCTTGGGCGGTCGTCGAGGCTGGCATCCGTTCCTTGTGGGCGACGGAGCACCCCTCTCGGCCTGCGTCTCCTCGACCGGCAAACACCGAGGTCGGCATCAACGCCGGTGGTGGCCAAGTCGGCAGCAGTGCGGGAGGCACGTCGTCGAGGCTGCGTGGTGTGATTCGCGTCGATGAAGTCGGCGGTGTTCAGACGCGAGGGATGCGGTCGACTTCGGCTGCAGGCACCTCGCAGGGCGACGTCGGAGGTCGACGAAGCGGGTTGATGCCGATGGCGGCGTCCCAGGTGACGGCGGGCGGAATTGCACCGAGCTACGGCTACTACAAGTTCACGCCGGACAGGATCTCGGTGACTCCCCCGCTGGTCGGTCGACCAGACATCCTCACCTGGAAGGAGGCCATCGAGCCCCAGCTGGAGATGGCCGGGCTGATCAGCTTCGCTCGAGGCACCGTGGAGACGCCGGACGACCCCGACTTGCGAGCTGAGTTCCGCGCCGTGCAGCTGTTGACCTTCACGGTCATCTCGCGGTGCTGCACGCCGGGCGTGCAGATCGCCCTAAAGTGGTGCAGGGAGTACCTCGACGCCGGCCACCAGGCGTGGCACTTCATCGAGTCGACGTACCAGGTCACCGACGACCTGTTTATCGCCCAGCTTGAAGGGCAGCTGACGCACCTGCGCATGGGCGACGAGGAGACGGCGACCGACTACTGCAACCGGGCCCGGCGAATTCTCGCCACCATCAGGATGGCCGGTGCGGAGTATTCGACGGCGTCGTACATCACCCATGTCATGCAGGGACTCCGGAGCAGCTACAACCTGTTGAAGCGGCTGTCCATGGCGCCAAGCACGAGGGCGACGCTCAACGAGGACAACCTAACCTCGTACATCCTGCAAGACGAGGCAATGCAGGAGGCAGAGCGGTCCCAGGAGCTGCTGGCGCAGGCGAACTTCGTCGCCCCGGCGAAGCAAGGCGGTCGACCAGGGCAGCGTGGACAATCAGGTGGCGGTGGTAGCAGTGGCTCGAAGTCAACAAAGGAGGTCGACAAGAAGAAGTCGACCAAGGACAGTGGTCGAGGTGGAGGAAGTCGACGTCGGGAGTGCTGGATCTGCCACAGCCCCGACCACCTCTCCTTCGAGTGCCCCGACCGCAGCGACTCCGACGACGACGATACGGGCGGCAGCGGGAGGTCTAGCAGTCGTCGTCCACGTCGTGGAGGAAAGGAGAAGCCGCGCAAGGAGAAGCAGTCGACCACGTCGACCACGGCGAAGGACGCCGACCCCTCTGCTGGCGGCAAGACGGCGTCGTGCTCGCTGGTCGGCGTCGTGGAGCCGACCGTCTCGCTGGCACCGGAGGCTGGCGAGGACTTCCAGGCGGTGGCGGCAGCTGTGCAGGCGAACCCGGCGGTGGTCCTACTCGACAGTGGCTGCTCTCACCACCTGATGGGGACGAAGGACGCCTTCATCGACTTGGCACCGAGCGGCGACGTGAAGCACGTGCGTGGCTTCAATGGGGCGCTGCAGGACGTCCAGGGCCGCGGCACTGTTGCCCTGCAAGGCGAGGCCGGGAAGCAGGTGCTCATCCCCGACGTGCTCTACGTCCCGGGCGTGCATGCGAACCTGTTGTCGTCCGGCCAGCTGAAGGAGCATGGCGTGAAGTTTCGGGAGGACGGCGACGGGATGCTGCTCGTCTCGGCGACGGGAGAGGTGCTCGGTCGGGCGACGTACTCCGGGCGTATCCTCTGCACCGACCTGCGTCCCTGCTCTACGAGGCCGACGTCGACCACGTCGGAGGTTGTGGCCCTGCGGGCGATCGTCTCCAAGACGACGTCGACGCCGGCCAGGATGCATGCTCGGCTTGCGCACGTCGGCATGGACACCATCAGGAGCTCGGCGAAGAACGAGGTCGCCATTGGGCTGGACCTCAAGTCGGCGACGGGCGCCGACCCACCGTGTGTCTCGTGCGTCGGCGGGAAGCTGGCGCGGCACACCTTCCCCGACCAAGGCTCCGACGCCGCCGACGTGCTAGCCGTCGTCCACATCGACTTGTGTGGGCCGTTCCGCGAGGCTGCCAAGGACGGTAGCCTGTACTTCTTGCTGCTGAAGGACCGCAAGACCCGCTTCGTGTGGGTGAGGCCAGTCGCCAAGAAGTCGGACGTGCTGCTGGAGTTCCAGAAGTGGCTGGTGCTGGTGGAGAGGCAGACGAAGAAGTCGGTGCTGATGCTGCGCTCGGACCGAGGTGGGGAGTTCCTCGGGAAGACGTTCACCGACTTCGTGGACGGCAAGGGGATCGTCCACGACCTGACCTGCCCGTACACCCCGCAGCAGAACGGCATGGCGGAGCGGGAGATGCGGACGGTGGTGGAGTCGGTGAGGACGATGCTACTGCACATGGGCGTGCAGCACCACTGGTGGCACCTCGCCCTGCGGCAGGCCGTCTGGATCCGCAACTGCCTGGAGCGATCGGCGACGCCGGGGACGACGCCGTACCAGCTGCTGACTGGGACGAAGCCCGACTTGTCGCTGGCGCGCATGTGGGGCTGCATGGCGCAGTTCCTGGTCCCCGAGCAGCAGCGTGGTGGGAAGCTGAAGCCAAAGGCCAAGTGGGGCCTTCACCTCGGTGTGTCGGAGGCGAGCAAGGGATGGGAGCTCCTCGACATTGCCGCCAACCGGGTGGTCACCACGTCGGACGTGGTGTTCTACGAGGACCTGTCGCTGGAGGAGTGGAAGTCAGAGCGTGGGCCGGTGTCTGGGCGGAAGCTGGTGGCCACGCTGACGGATACCTCGACGGCAACTCTCCCTCTGCTCGCCGAGGTCGGTGAGCTTGCTGAGGACGACGTCGGGGTCGTCCACCCTTCCTCCACCTCCCCTGCCCCTCCCCTCGTCGACCTGCGTGGGCTGACTCCGCCGTCGGCCTCCGGCGATGAGGGGAGCAGTGGGACGTCGCCTGTGGCGCCGACCAAGGGCATCGCCGGTGGCCGACGGGACGAGCAGCAAGTCGACGAGCAGCTGGCCGACCTGGGAGGCCAGTCGACCTGGATAGGGGGGGAGCAGATCGAGGAGGTGCAGCCGACTTGGGTGAAGCCGACAGGGGAGCAGGCGGCAACGAGGTCGACCCAGGAGCAGTCGGCGACCTGGCGGTCGACAGGGGAGCTGACCGCAGGGGAGAAGTCGGTCGGGACGCCGACCGAAGTGCAGCAGGACGACGAGGACGGCGGTGAAGATGAAGGGGAGCAGTTGGGCGACGAGGAGCCGGTCGACCAGAAGGTGGTCGACCAGTCCACCGACCGGGACGTGGTGGTGGTCCCTCCTGAACCCCGGAAGTCTGGTCGACTTCGAAGGCCGCCCGACTTCTTCATTCCCGCTGCCTTCACCACGGTGTACGACGTGGAGGACGACGACGACCTCCTGTACGATGACGCCGAGGAGGATGAGGACTTCCCGGAGCTCGACCCCGACATGCTGGCCGACCCCGAGCACCGCTGGGACATCTCGACGATGACGGTGAAGGAGGCGCTAGCGAGCTGGAAGGGTCCGACGGTGAAGGCCGCCATGGAGGAGGAGATCCGTAGTCTCCTCGCCATGGGCACGTGGGAGCTGGTCGAACGCCCGCCGGGAGTGAACGTCATGAAGAACAGGTGGGTGCTGACGACGAAGTACAACATCGACGACACCGTCGAGCGCGAAAAGGCGAGGCTGGTCGTGAAGGGCTTCACGCAGGTGTACGGCGCCGACTACGACGAGACGTTCGCGCCGGTGGGCAGCTACGTCACGCTGAGGATCTTCCTCAGCATCGTCGCCGTGCTCAACCTCAACTTGATGCAGCTCGACATGAAGAACGCCTTCCTACAGAGCAAGCTCGACCGGGTGCTGTACATGTCGCAGCCGGACTACTTCAACGACGGAACCGGCCGGGTCTGCAAGCTGCTGAAGAGCCTGTACGGGCTGAAGCAGTCGCCGCTGCTGTGGTACTTGGCGCTCAACGATGTGCTGGTCGGCGCCGGGTGGAAGAAGAGCCAGGTCGACGAGGCTCTGTACTTCAAGGTCGGCGACGACGGAGTGGCCTGCTGGGTGCTGGTCTACGTCGACGACCGGCTCGCCGCCAGCAGCAGCGCTGCGATGCTGAAGTAGCTAAAGGAGCTGCTGGAAGCCGCCTTCGAGCTGCGCGAGATCTCGCCGGTGCAGAAGTACCTCGGGCTAGAGATCGTGCGCGACAGGTCGGCGGGGAAGCTGTGGCTGCACTAGCAGGGCTACGCCGACAAGCTGCGTAGGCGCTTCATCGACGAGGAGCAGGGCGGACGGACTCCGAAGACGCCGGTCTCGGTCAACGCCTACGCCGAACTCACCTTCGACGACGAGGAGGCGCAGGAGCGACAGGAGGAGGAGTACCGGCAGAAGGTCGGCTCGCTGCAGTTCGCGGTGACGACGACGAGGCCGGACATCGCCTTCGCCTGCAGCAAGCTGGGGAGCGGCCTCACGGTGAGGAGCGACCAGCACTGGCGCGAGGTCGACCGCTGCCTCGCCTACCTCGCCAACACGCGCGACACCGCCCTTGAGTTTGGCGGTGGACCTGAGTCGCTGGAGCTGGTCGGCTACGTGGACGCCGACGACGCCGGCGACAAGCAGAGCAGGACGAGCACGGGCGGCTATGTGTTCGTCTACGGAGGGGCCGCGGTCTCTTGGTCGAGCCAGCGCATCAAGTGCGCAACACTGTCGTCGACCGAGTTGGAGTACGTGGCGGCCGTCGAAGCCGGCAAGGAGGGACGCCGACTTCGCTTCCTCCTCGCAGAGTTCCAGCAGCTGGATGCTGGGAAGCCGACCGTCCTTCGGGTGGACAATAAGTCGGCCATCACAGTCGCCGAGGGCATGGGGTTGACGGGCAACCTCAAGCACATGGAGCGGCGACAGGCTTGGCTGCAGCACATGGTGAAGCGGGGGAAGTTTGCGCTGCAGTACATCCCGACCGCTGAGCAGCCGGCCGACTTCCTCACGAAGGCGCTGCACTATCCGGCTTTCAACCGGTGCTCTGTCGCCATCGGCCAGGTGCGCTTGGCCGACGTGGGCGACGAAGTTGACGAAGTGCAGCAGTAGGTGCCATGCCCTCTTGCATGGCTGGTGCGGTGGACGACGCGCTGTGTGTTGGGTGCACGTCGACGAGCTTGTCTCCGAGAAGTACTGTCGTGTGGGCTGGGGGCCCAAGCGTGAACGCGGCAGGGGAGTGTCAACGGGAGTTGTATGTTGGCCCCGTCCTCGCTTGGGCGGAGCCGACTTCGTGGTCGGGTGTAGGGTGCAGCCGACCTGCAGCAGTGGGCGAGTTGGTCGACGAGGTTGGTCGACCTGCACGGGGAGCCACTGCATGGGCGCCGACGTCGGGAGGGCGCCAACTTCGGCTGGTCGACCTGGGACGTCGACCAGCCCTTCTGGTCGACCTGGGACGTCGACTTGCAGCTGGTCAACCAGGGGATAGTGGTCGACCTGGGGAGGTCGACTGGAGGTGGCCGTCGACTTGGGAGGTCGACCGGCACGTACCAGAGGCAGTGGTCGACCTGGGAGGTCGACCGGAAGTGGTCGTCGACCTGGGTGGTCGACGGGCACGCACTGGAGCCTCTGGTCGACCTGGTTGCCCGGTCGACCAGGTTACCTGGGTGACGAGGTGCTGCGAAGGCTTGCGAAGGTCGCCCAGGTGGTTTTGGCGAGGACGACCTCGGTGATGGTATCCCGAGGTCGACGTGGTGCATCAGATACAGTCGTCAGCACGAGGTGGACTTAGTGTGTGTGCTGTGCAGGTGACGAAGCAGTGCGCGCCAATCACCTACGAGCACCTGCGAAGCGGGTGCGATGCTGGACTGCAGGAGCAACGCTGGCACGCCGTCGACTTGCGCTGTTGTCTCGCCGTCGACCTGCAGCGTTGGCAAGCCGCGTCCCTGCACTGCTGAAGCGCGGTCGACCAAGTCGTGCTGGCACGCGGTCGACCGTGCTGCGCTGGCAGTCGACCTGCTTGCATCCTAGCTCTGATGTAGTCTTCCTTAGCCAACTTGATTGTATCATTATTGTCAACTTTCTCTAGTGAAACTCTTGCCAAATTGCCTTATGAACTAGCAAGCAGTGTGTGCACTAGGAAAACGTCTAAGGACCAGAGAACGCAGAGATCACACGAGCACACGTGCCTAGCCCGTAGTCTAGCTCCCGTTACTAGAGTTATCTCCGCACCGGCGTCACACGAGTGGCCTTGGCTGGCGCTCCTTTAGCTGCTGCAGCTGCGGGCTTAACAGCAACGCTTCTAACAGCAGAAGCCGGCCTTGGCTGGTGCAGCTGCAGATGCACGCGTTCCCTTGCCTGCTGAAACTGCGGCCTTCACAGGAACGCTTTTCACAGCAACGCTCTTCACAGAAGCTATTTTAACAGCAGCGCTGCTGACAGCAACACTCTTCACAGCAGCACCGGTGGTGACAGCAGCGCGTGCACCCATGACGTGCGTGGGCGTGGGCGTGTTGCTGCGCGGCTGACTCGCGGGCTTGGTGGGTCGCAGCGGGGAGAAGCCCAGCGACGCACGGGGGGAGCGCGCAGTGCTCTGCTCGTCCTCGTTCAACCGCCCCACGCGCACCGCAACGGCGTGCAGCCGCTGCTGCCGCCTCTTGCTCATGCACGCCACGCCACTGCTGCCACGCTTCGACCTGCTGCCGTCGCTGCCGCTGCTGCTGCTGCCGAGGCTCCTGCTGCGAATGATATTGCTGCCGACGGTGCTGCTGCTGCTAGTGATGCTGCTGTCATCGTCGTCGCTGCTGATGCTGCTGCTACCGTTGCTGCGGCTGCTGCTACTGATCGGAGTGCTGCTGGCAGCAGATGCAGCTCCGAAACTGAGGGTCACAACGGGCTCAACAAAGGGAACGCCCGGGACATACAGCCACGTTTGTTCCTCGTCGCTGTAGTCCTCCCAGAACGCATGATCGATGGATGTATCTGCAGGTGCAGGGAAGTCCAGCGGGCCAGACAGGCAGGTGCAGTCTTCCTCGCTGAAATCGTTCCAGAACTCGTGATCAATGCCCAATGACGTCAGCGGCGCGTACAGCCACATGCAATCGGCCGTGCTGAAGTCCTTCCAGAATTCATGATCAATCGAACGGCTCGTATACTGGAAAGGAGAGGCGATCCGCGCGGCCATGGTACGAGCGAGAGTCTAAGCAACCGGGAAATGACAAGTATCAAGAACCGGAAGTCGAAACCAGGTGATAGCTATCAGAAGCAAGTAATAACTCGAACGGGTGAATGAATTAATGATTGAGAATGGCGAGTGGTTTGTAGAGTCGGGAATGCACGGCAGCTCCAAGGCGGAAAGGTGGATGGAGCTCGGGTGGAGAGAAGGAACGGTGGTGGGTAGACGGGGGAAAGCAGGTCTGCTGCCCATAGCGGAAGTAGTTTATCCCGGGAAAGGCGTGCTCTGTCTTGCGATTGGAGGAGAAAGAACGTTAGGGGTTGAGCAGCCAATGACAAGCTGTCCAAAACGAATGCTCCAAGCATAGCCTCGAGGTTCGGCACAGCCGGACGAGATTGTTGCGGCTCGTTCATTTAGGACCAAGTCGATTCTGGGCTGCGAAATTTCAGCGTTTCGGCTGCCCGAACTCATTTCGAGTCGCACTTCCGTCAAGCTCGCCGCTGTGGAAGCACGCCACTGCTTCTCGTTGACTGAATGTAGGGTCCCTGTGGGTGTGGTCTCCAATCTAAGGTATGCTCGAGGCTGCCAGCACTTTGATTTGTTCCGTCAGCGTCAACGAACTGCGAAAGCAAGCGACCGAGAAATCTACGGAGGTGATTAAGTTGGGGGCCATTGGATCGTACTGCGGCGTGGCGCCTAGCAACTCACGGAGCAGCAGTGAAGATCGGACGGTTGCCAGAAGCTTAGGAAATGTCGGAGTACCAGAAACAGATCTCGAGGAACTAGGGTTTCTTTCAAAACGCTGGTCGTTCAGGCAGATTCCAAGGTTGGGATGAGCACAGAAAAAACGAATGCTATTATGTGCAGCTTCGTTTTCAAATATAACAGTGAGATTGACAGAGTTCAAATCATATATTCCCACCAACAATCCACAAAATCTTTATGGATGTCGAACAAAAACATGGATTTTTATTTTTTTGGAATCACCCTCTCTCGTTTTAAAATTGTTGAGAAGCTCACCAATGTATGGTGCAGCTTGTGAGTTTGTCGTATTTGACTGGCAATTGGAATATTCAACTACCACCAGGGCCTCATATTCACTTTTAGGGACGTCAGGGTATCAGGGTCCCTATGTGAAAAAGGCCGAAAATTAGTGTTCCATCTGAAAAAAAGTCTGAATTTTCAGGGTCTCCTAAAAATGAAGTCTGACTTTCACCCTCATGAACTCTCACAAAACCTTGCCGGCCGTGAGATTCGAACCGGAAATCTTACCTGTCGTAGCGAAATTCCCTAACAAATAGGACATTACGCTATGAACTGTGGCAAATCTAAACACCTAGTTATCTCGGGTGTTTTACAGCAGGGATTGGGAATGTGCATTCAGTGAAGGCTGGAAAATCAGTCCCCTTAGAGAAAAAATGGCTGGAAAATCAGTTCCCCTAAAATCTGAACACTGGAAAATCAGTGTAGGTACAAAAATTTACCCTGAAAATCAGGAATTTCAGGGTTTTTTTCCTGATATCTGAGGGCCTGACTACCAATGCATGCATTTTTTGTGCAATTTTATCCTCAAGTCTGACAACTAAGGGTACATTCCGCTGTGGACAGCGTCCCAATCGATGTGTCCCAATCGATTCTACCGCACTGCATCTTATTAAACCGAATTACACCATAGTTCCAAAATTTTCGCTTCTCTGGTTTAGTTCGGTTCGGAGCGGTACACCCGATTGGGACATGTTGTTAAGAGCTTAGGGCAAGAATGAGTGAATTAGGTGAAGGCTAGGGTATCGAGAAAGTTTGTGTACCCCCTAGTGCTAACCCCCATACAGCCTAGACAGCCTAAACAAACATATATATATAATTTGACACACCCCCATAGGCGAAATGGGGGATAGCCAGAGCAAGCAACGGTCACAAGACCAGTCAAGAGACAAAACACAGCTCAGGGTGGATCACAACGTCACCACACACACTGAGCACAAGCAAACGGCCACAGGGCCAGTCCACATGCAGAGGTATATAAGCAACAAGAACAGTACAGTGATCTCTAGCTAGCAAGAGCCAACATGCAGGTATATATATAGATCACAGTACAAACAAAGGCTACAGCAAGTGTGGAAACGTCGGCACAAGGCCCAACAAAGTACAAAAGCGCTGATGATCACCAGACGGAAGTGCCTTGGTGAATATATCAGCAGTGTTGGCCCGAGTGTCCACGTGACGGAGACGAAGCTGGCCTCGCTGCCGCATACTCTCGAGCCAGGAAGTAACGCAGAGCAATGTGCTTCGTTCCGTGCTCCAGTCTGTGCTCCTCACACAAGGCAATAGCAGCCTTGTTGTCGACGTACAGCACTGGAGGAGAACAAGGCCGCTCTCCCAGGTCGGTCAGCAGGTAGGTGAGCCAACGCAACTCCTGTGCAGCCATGGCTGTGGCGTAGATCTCAGCCTCACAACTAGAGCTGAGAACTGAAGACGAGCGAGTAGAACGCCAAGAAACTGAACCAGAGCCAAGGCTGAAGATGTAACCCTGTGACGACCGCTGAGTAGCCTGGTCGTCAACCCAAGAAGCGTCTGAGTGCCCAGTGAGAACAACTGGGCTCTTCCCACCAAACACTAACCCCATGCCTGATGTACTGCACAAGTAGCGCAGTACCCTCTTAGCAGCAGCCATGTGCTCAGGTCGGTGCCGACCAGGAGCCACGTAGCGAGCCAGAAGGCCAAGAGGGTACGCGAGGTCAGGACGAGTGCAGGTCATCAGGTACATGAGGCAGCCAACTAGCTCTGGGTAAGGACCACTCGGCTCTACGGACTCGTCCGAAGGTGGAGCTGAGAGCAAGTGACCTGTCACCAGGGGAGTGGCCTGTGCTGAGGACCAGGTGAAGCCGAAGCGCTGAAGGACCTGCTGCACCATGTGTGACTGAGTCAGTGTGATGGTGCGGCGTGATCTGTCCCGGGTGATCTGCAAGCCAAGGTAACTGCGCAGCTCACCCAGGTCTGTGCACGTGTGTCTCTTCTGCAGCTCGGACTTCACCAGGGCAAGAGCCTCAGTGTCAGCGGTGACAAAGACCAAGTCATCGACGTACACGAGGATGTAGAACGGCGACAGCGAGGTGTCGGTGCGCAGAAACAGCGACGGGTCCGCGGTCGACGAAGCAAACCCAAGAGCCGCAAGTGTCGTCCTTAGTGTGTCGTGCCACTCACGTGGCGCCTGGCGGAGACCGTAGACTGGCCGCCGGAGGCTCCACTGGGTACCAGGAGGGAACGACCAAGCGAAGCCAGGAGGGCGGCGCAGTCAGATCTCCTCGTGCAGGCTGCCCTGCAAGAAAGCTGTGCTGAAGTCCAGAGAGTGAAGCTCGTAGTCACGTTGAGCGGCAACGTGCAGCAGTACCCGAAGAGTGGTCATCTTCGGGGTAGGGGAGAAGGTCTGGAAGAAGTCGACTCCCTCTCGCTGACTGAAGCCTCGAGCAACGTAACGCGCCTTGAAGACAGGCGGAGAACCTGGCGGCCGCTTCACCCTGAAGATCCACATGCCACTGACGATGTTTGCCCCAGGAGGGGGAACATCGTCGACGTAGGTGCCTGTGGACTTCCAGAATGCCATCTCTGCATCCATGGCTGTCTGCCACTGAGAGGAGTACTCACCCGCGATCGCCTCAGCGTAAGAGCGCGGGGTCGGGATGTCTGGTGCATCCGGGTCTCCCTCAGGGGCAAGCAGCATGGCCACGAGATGGGGCGCAGCGGCTGCAAGACACTCAAGGTCCTCCTGCCTGTCCTCAAGGACGTCCGTGCTAAGAGCACACTCACCCTCGACGGACGGAGGACAGACAAACTCAGACTCAGCAACAAGGCTGGCAGCGTAGTCTAGACGACAAGCAGCAGCAAAGTCAACAAGCTCAGCGACCAAGGCAGACGCATCAGCAGACTCAAACGACGGGTCAGTGACAACAGTGGCAAGCAGACGCGTGACTGTAGGGTGCTCAGCACGAAACCGGTCAGACGCAGGGTCCGGAACGGCAGGCAGAGAGGACGCAGGGGGAGACGGCAGAGGAACAGACTGCGGAGCAGAGGAAGGACGACGGACAACAAGGTGTGCACTGGGGACAGTCGGCTGACGTGAACGAGAAACACGACGACCAGTACGACCAGAACGAACAGGCGAGACTGGACGCGACGCAGGCTCACGACGCTCAGCAAGACTACCTGTCTGCTCAGTGTAAGGAGAGGGAGCAGGCAGCGGTGAGCCAGGCTGTAACGGAAGACCAGTAGACGACAGAAGAATAACAACCTGACGAAGAGCAGAGTCAGGCGGCGGCAGAGACGACGGAGACGGCGGAGCGAAGAACAGTCGTGTCGGCGCAGCTGCACCAGTACCAGCAGCTCCAGCAGCTCCAGCACCTCCAGCAGCTCCAGTGCCTCCAGGAGCCCCAGGGTCTACAGCAACTCCAGCAGCTCCAGTGCCTCCAGCAGCTCCAGCAGCTCCAGTCGCAGAACCGGTACCTCCAGCGGCAGCACCACCAGAACCAGCGTCACCAGCAGCAGCACCCCCAGAACCGGCACCTCCAGTCCCAGGGTCTCCAACCGCAGGGTCTCCCGCAGCAGCACCCCCATAACCAGCAACGGCACCTCCAGGCGCAGCACCCCCAGCCCCAGTAGCTCCAGTACCTCCAGCAGCAGAGCCCCGGGCTCCAGCAGCGCGACGCTGACGGCAACCGTACCAGTCGTGCAGCTGCTGAGTGGTGAGAGGCACACGCGGACGAAGGCGGCCACTCCAAGTAGGCGGCGCACAGCAGTCCCAGTACCCTCAAGCGTCTCACCTCCAGACTCAGCACCCCCAGACTCCGTACACACAGGCTCAGTACCCCCAGACACAGCACCCCCAGGCGCAGGACCTCCAGTCTCCTCACGCACAGGCTCAGCACCCCCAGACTCCGCACCCCCAGACGCAGCACCTCCAGGAGCACCACCCCCAACAGCACCAGAGTCAACAGTAACCGGCTGCAGAGGCGGTGAAGAAGGTCGCGGAGGGAACCCCGGAGGGGTCTCCAAGCGTGGTGCGCGGCGGGAGGCCGCCGGGGCGTCAGCAGCATCTTCACCCCCCTCAGGTGAGCCAGAGGTGTCGGAAGTGACCTCCAAAGGCTCAGCCAAGGGGGGGGGGTCTACCTGAGATACACCCGAAGGAGCAGGACCCTGAGGGGGGAGGGGGTCTACCGGGGGGGGACCTGGTGCAAGGAACAGCGGCGGGGGAGGGAGGGGGGCAGCGCGGTAGGGGAAGAGACGGTAGTACGGAACCGACTCGTCAAACGTGACGTCCTGGGAGGACAGAACATGGCGCGAGGTGGGGTGGTAAAACTGCCAACCAGGCGCGTCAGGGGGGAAGCCAAGGAAGACGCAGGGAACGGCACGGGAGGACAGCTTGTCCGTAGACAAGTCTCGGACAAAAGCCCGAGATCCCCAGACACGAAACGCAGACGCATCGCCAACCTGCCCCGTCCACCTCAGAGTGGGGGAGGTGTCGGGCATGGAGACCCGGGGCTGAAGGTTGATCTGATGCGCCGCGTACTGAACCGCAAACGGCCACAGAAAATGGGGAGTAGCCGCATGGATCATGGACGTGCGAGCGACATCCATGACCATGCCAATGCGGCGCTCAGCAATCCCATTTTGCTGCGGAGAGGCGTGAACGTCTGGCGGTTGCCCCTCGCATCAAGATCAAAGATAGGAACCCCCGACCTAAGTAGCTCATGCCAGTGCGGGAGCTCAGTGGCGTCAGGGAACCGGATACGCCAGGCGTCTGTCAGGCGGCCGAAGCAGCGCTGGGTGGTGTGCGGGCCGCCACACGGCTCACCAGTGCGGTCACCGGTACGCAGAACGTAGGTACAGGGACCAGCACCCCCAGGCCGCTGACGCCCAGCGTACCACTGGTGAAGCTGCGGGGTTGGCGGGGCCTCACGAGAGCGCTGCTGCTGCTGACGCTGTCCACCACCAGAGCCTCCCCTCTGCACGGAGCCACCCCAACCAGCACCACCGCCACCACCGCCACTGCCTCCTCCGCTGCCACCGCCGCCACCGCCACCTCCTCCACTCCCACCGCCGCCGCTGCCGCTGCCTCCCGCCTCCACCGCCGCCACCAGAGCCCCCACCTCCGCCCCCACTCCCACCTCCACCCCCACCCCCCCGGCTGCCTCCACCGCCACCACTGCCACCCCCACCAGCTCCTCCAGCACCCTTGCCTCCCTTGCCCTTGCTGTTGCGGCGCCTCCCGCTAGGGGCAGACGCAGCGCCGACTGACTCAGTGCCAAGGAGGTCGACCGCAGCAGCAGAGGCAACAGAGGGCAAAAGGGGAACAGGGGAGCACCCCTCAAAGATAGGGGCACGGGGGTCACCTCGAGAGGCTCCTACAGCGACTATACTCTGCTCAGCTGCAAGGTGCTCCTTCGCGAGGAGGTCAACGGTGAGGGTGGTAGGGCAGACAGCCAGGAAGTGGTCCCTGACTGAGCGAAGGGAGTCAGGGAGGCGGGTGACTAGGTAGTAGAGGGTGATATACATGGGGGGGGGGTTCTTGGCGCAGAACTCAGCAGGAAGCGCAGCGCGGTAGCGAGTGTCACTAGTGCGGAGGTGTGTAATGAGGTCAGCGACTGTAGCAAAGGCGGCGAGGTCAGGGAAAAGGTAGGGGAGCATGATGCGGCTAAGGGCAGCAGAGGCAGGGGAGGAGTAGCGCGCAACGACAGCATCGAACAGGGTCTTAGCGGTCTTAAACTGAGTAAAGTGCGCACGCTCAGCAGACGGCAGGTGACTACGCACAGCAAGGCGGGCAGCAGCATCGCGGGTGTTCCAGCGAGAGCGCACAGTAGCATCAGCATCAGCAGCAGGTTGGGGGGAAGCACCAGACGTGAGGTCATGCAGCGAGACATCGTCTTTGCTATCACACTGCAGGAAAAGCTGCAAGTCGTCAAGCCAGACCTCAAAGTCTATCGCCCGACCCTCAGCATCGAAGGTAAGCACAGCAGGACTAGCCATGGCAGCAGGCGGAGCAGGCTAGCAGGAGCAGGAGAAGCAAGCGGGCAGGAGCAGCAGCAGTAGGGGCACGGTTCGGCGATGCACTTACCAAGGGCGGGCTGGAGAAGCCCACGAGCGAGGGGGCAGGGCCGAGGTGCTCAAGTAGGGTCAGGGCCGCGACAGGGCGGCAGAGCAGGGCCGGGACGGCGGCGGCGGCTGCGACGAACTGCTGCGGCCGCGACGAACGGCTGCGGCTGTCACAGCAGTAGCGGCGGCAGCTGTCACGGCAGGAGCGGCGGCGGCTGTCCCGGCAGCGGCGGCGGCAGCTGTCACGGTAGTGGCGGCGGCCATCCTAGAAGTAGCTGCGGCGGCAGCGGCTGTCACGGCAGGAGCGGCGGCCGCTGTCACGGCAGCAGCAGCGGCGGTCGTCACAGCAGTGGCGACGGCGGCAAAGGGCCGTGGCGGAAACGGCCGGGGCGGCAGGTGCGGCGGCAGCTGCTGCTGAGGCGGCGGCGATGGGGCGGCAGGGCAGCGACAGCAGCCCGTGAAGAGCCGCGGAGGAGGCCGCAAAGGGGCTGCGAAGAGCCGCGGAGGGGCCACGAAGGGCCGTGAGCGAGCCGCGAAGGGCCGCGTAGGGGCCGCGAAGGGTCGCGAAGGGGCCGCGAAGGGCCGCGGGCCGGCGCGCGGCGCTACAGTAGTGGCGCGCGCTAAAACCGTGGCGCGCGCGCGAAAAAAAAAAAGGTGACGCGCGCATGCAGCCGAGGCGCGCGCGGGCAGTAGGCAGGGCAGGCAGTTAGGTGGGCCAAAAAATAACTAGGTCCTAGAGACCTCCTGCTCTGGCTACCATGTTAAGAACTTAGGGCAAGAATGAGTGAATTAGGTGAAGGCTAGGGTACAAGACTAGGGTATCGAGAAAGTTTGTGTACCCCCTAGTACTAACCCCCATACAGCCTAGACAACCTAAACAAACATATATATAATTTGACACATGTACGATTAGGACATGTACACAGTGGAATGTACCCTATGTGAACAGCGATTTGACCTTCAAATTGAAACCACCTTATGGTAACCTGGTGGTAGAGTGTCAATCAAGCATATTAGATTGGACAACACTGCAATGCAAGTTCTTGGGATTATGAGCATTGACGACGGTGGTTCTCCCAAATGTCGTGCAATGATAGGAAGAGTTTCTGCTGCAGCAAGCCCACGAATCTCACGTTCTGTAAGAAACAAAGTCTATTGTGCCAATGGTATCATAGGTAGAGCTCGAAAAATTGGGCAGAGTACCGTAGAAGACATTTAGTCAACCAGCGATTCTGAGGCATACGCAGGTTTTGGCCGGACAGTATATGAGAAGCTCCAGCTAGCGCCAGTGGAAGGTGGCCCGGAAAAAAAAATGGCTGAAAGAGCAGACTCGCAGGGGGAACGGACTGGTAATATGAATTGCACAACATATTTGAGAAAGTGAGATTGGGTGGAATGGCACGCCACTCCAGTCTGAAGCCCATCAACCAATCAGTAGGACACAGCGGGCTGTTCCCCACCCCCTTCTCCGTTGGTCAGTGCACTCCAGACTGGCGCCTCTATGCCACGTGTGGATGGCAAGGGCAAAGGCAATGGCAATGGCAATGGCAATGGGGGAATGAAAGTGCGAATGTGAGTTGAAACATGTCAGATGGAGATTGAGAAGTCTCAGCAAGATGGCGATGGAGGGTGAATGGAGAATCGTAAGTGCTAAGTTGACTAGGAAAATGGAATGGCAACAACTTAAGATAGCAAGGTTGCAATGGAAGATGCAACGGAAATGGGAAATGCCGTGGCAGGCAAGGCAGGCAATGGAACGAGTGGGGAAGGAGAGGTGGGTGCGTGGGGGATGGAAGGGTGGATGGGTGAGCCTGTGTGTGGGGAGGCAGCGAGGAGGTGGAAATGTCAAAGGAAGTGATTGGCTGGGAAAATGGCAATGGGAAGGTGGCTGGACAAAGTTTACTTCGGGGAAAGTTTTCAACAAAAATGACAGTGAAAAGTTGCCTTGGAGCATCTGTAGAAACGTGACTGGAAATTGGAATTTGGGTAGAAATTTGAGAATGGAAGAGAGAGTGTGGAAAAAGAGAAGGCGCTGTAAAAGATGTTTTATGCTGGGGGCATGAAAAATATGAATGCGAGGTGGACGGGGAAATGGCAACATGAAATTGATGGAAACAAGTGACAAAAATGCCATGAAGAGCTGAACAGAAATTTAAATGGAGGCAACTGGAGAATTCAAGACCCAGGCTTGATTTGGGAAATCAATGATGATAGGATTGGACAACACATAAGACAACGGGAAATACGCAGGGCAAATGAGAAAGCGAAGTGGACTGGAAAAGAACAAATTTCCCAAGGAGTTCAACAATGATTCAATGGGAAATTCAGGTGTACTGAAAACAGCATGAGGATAGGTGCTGGGAAGATGCATGTGATGGGGAATGCGAAAAGAGGCAGTGGGGAATGAGAATGGGCGGCAAAACAAGTCTGAAAGCTGCACAGCATTCCCATCCCCCTACACTCTATACCCCCCCTCCCCATCCTACCTCTCCCCGCCCTTTTAGACCCTCCATGCCTCCTGAAATGGCAAGATGGGTGTGGAAGAATGGCTTGTGAAATTGCAGATCGCAACAAAGGAGTAGCTACATTGGGAGCGTCAGAGAGGGAGGTGGGGATGCAATGCAAGAGAGGGACTATGGGGGATTGAGAAATTGAAGATTATCAATAGGGGAGGAGGGCTGTGTGCTGGGATGATGGGCAGGTGCATGCGAGAGCAGTTTACAGATGATGGAATGGTAGAGGATGAAATTGCAATGGGACAATGGAAACCGGCAAGGAGTGGGAACATGGCAATGCGAAACAGTTGGGAAAAGCTAGCAGAGACATAGGCAACGGGAGTTGATTGATTCGCCAACTAGGATTGACAAGTGAAGTTGATTGGAAAGTGGCAAGCAATGGGAAATATGGCAAGGAAATAACAAAAAAGCCATGAACACATGCGCAATAAAATGGGCATTGACTGAACACATGGTGATGGCTAGCAACGGGCGAAAGCCTATGTGAAACCTCTGGCCAGAGAAAAAGAGTTGGAAAATGACCATCACCTCATCCCATCTCACACTCCCATCACCTCATCCCATCTCACACTCCCATCACCTCATCCCATCTCACACTCCCATCACCTCATCCCATCTCACACTTCCGTCAGTGGGATGGTGATAGTGGGAACAAGGCAGCGGGATGGTGATGGTGGTAACATGGCAGTGAGATGATGAGAGTGGGAACATGGCAGTGGGATGATGAGAGTGGGAGCATGGCAGTGGGATGATGAGAGTGGGAGCATGGCAGTGGGATGATGAGAGTGGGAGCATGGCAGTGGGATGACTATGTCATGATGATATGAGAAAGAGGAAAGTGAATGTTGGCAATGGAAGTGAGGGGAAAAATGGCACTGGTAATTTGACCGTGTGGGGGTGACAATGAGAAAGTGAGAGTGGCTTAATGACAGTGGGAAAATAT
The DNA here is from genome assembly GCA_947470075.1 of Closterium sp. Yama58-4. Lineage (NCBI taxonomy): Eukaryota > Viridiplantae > Streptophyta > Zygnematophyceae > Desmidiales > Closteriaceae > Closterium > Closterium sp. Yama58-4. Next base: position 422,570 of record CANIUD010000022.1, on the reverse strand, counting down.
CGGTAGGAGAATGACACGGTAAAGTGACAGTTAGAAATGAGGGTGCGAAAATGGGGGTGAAGCAAGGAAATGGAAACTTAAACCCAATTACCAAGAACCAACCAACTTAAACCCATTTGACACTCCCCTATTCCTGCTTCACTCCTCCCTTCCCCTAGCATTAGCTAATCAATGTGATATACGTAGCTACAAGAGGCTAAGAAAACAATGAAATTAACTAACTCAAAGCTAAGAGCGCAGGCATGGTAGGCATGGCAGGTATGGCAGGTATGGCAGGCATGGCAGGTATGGCAGGTATGGCAGGTATGGCAGGTATGGCAGGTGTGGCAGGTATGGCAGGTATGGCAGGAATGGCAGGCATGGTAGGCATGGTAGGCATGGTAGGCATGGTAGGTATGGCTGGCAGGTATGACAGGCATGGCAGGCATGGCTAGCATGGCAGGCAAGGCAGTTATTGCAGGTATGGCAGGCATGGCAGGTATGGCAAGTATGGCAGGCATGGCAGGTATGGCAGGTATGGCGGGTAAGGCAGGTATGGCAGGCATGGGAATTTGGGTGGAAATTGCCAAAACCTTTGATGGAAGGATGTCAATGGCAGGATGTCTGAATGGAATGAAATAGAAATTGACTAGAACAAGCGCAATGGGAAGCTGTCAAGGAAAAAAAAAAACAATGACAGTCTGATTGGGAAAATGTCAATGCGAGATAGCTTAATGTTTGCAGTGCTGCTATATCTCTTTTCAATCTCATCCCAGCCATTCTATCACCATTCCCCTATTCTATTTCCAACAGTCCCCCTAGTTGGTTTCGTCCTCTAATATCTCACCCCCATTGTACATTGGTCTCTTCATCCGGTTGTTCCTCTCTTTCCCTCTAGCCCACTCTTTATCCCTCTCATCCTGCCATCCCAAAGCCGGACTCCTTGTCCAAAAGCAATCTCCTCAGCTGGTTCCCTGGCAACAGCACCTTTTCTTGTCGTCAGTGCTTGCTGTGTCAATATCTATGTAACCAACTGATCTTAAACATGGAGGTCAGTACAGTAGATTTTGGAGGGCTATGGCATATGGGGGACTTTGCTGGATTACCCTTTGACGTGCTTACCTGTGCAGCCACGGAGCCCGACAATGGTGCCAAAGCCGTGGTCAATGGCTGACATTGAAGCAGTCCTCCCCCTTTTTTTTCCTTGCGTGTTTTGCACGTGTTTTCTATTTGTTTTGTGCAGGCACCTGCTGGATCAGCAACATCAGCATCATGTGATCGAATCCATTCCACGTATCATGATGCCCATGACTATCACCATCTTTCTCCTCTCGTTGTACTAGCCGTCCTTCCACTCAAGAGTCATAAAAACTTGCATAATTACAGTACATGCCTCACCTTTTTTTTTTTTTTTTGGAAATTTAACCCTTAATCGTGTTGTCTAAAGAGGACGTTCTTTTATATCACATATAATGCTCATATTGCTTATGGAGGTTGTCACATTGTTTTGTCCTAATACAACCAATAGTTTTAAACTTCAAATCGTTCCCCTACTAAGGACGCGTCACATTTGAAACATCGATCCTGCAGGGGATCGATGTGTGGGATGTACAGTAAGTCGCCATGTCTTGTATCCCTATTTCGCTGATTGTCGCTAGAGCTTGAAACACGTCATTGAGCGCGATGTCTTTTCCAGATCGATCTGTTACCGCACTTAAAACATACTTAATGCGTCTACAACTGTCAATACCGAATCTAAATCCGCTAAATCTCGATCTTGCAGATGATTGCGACACATGTGGCTCAGAGGTGATCGATGCACACAGCTTCGGTGCGTGAACCCGGCCCTCCCTCGATGTGTCAAATGTGACGCGTCCTAAGGGGTACCTTACAACGACTAGCACGGTTTGCTTCACACCAGAACCCTCGTTTGACAGGGTAACTAGTTTCCAACCTAAATCGTGACCAGTAAGATTTTCGTGAGTAACGGCTCGTTACAGCGTCGGAACGTTGCTCTTTGAACAAGATGTCACCCCAACCTACCACTTGCGTCCATGGCGAGGGTTTCGTTCAAGCCACCCCCAAGAGACGAACCTGCCCTCTGGGCGGATTTGTCCCTCCCTCTTCCCAAAAACTGGCTACTGTACCATAACGCTACTGGCAGTAGTCTGGCTTGTGCTCTGTCCGATCAGCATCCTCTCTAGACGCATCCGTTCCCAACCTTAGTTGTGGTTGTCGATCAAACGTCGCAAAAGCCAAGCTTTAGCTCGTCATTTTTAGGACATGAGAATGTCTACTAAGATACATTGTCTTCCTGACCTTGTTCTTGTTAGAATATTCTGGCTTTCCGACGCTTTCCGGCCGACCTCGTCATTGTCTCTTTCGGATTACGCTAGAAGCGAGGAAAACGAAGATTCAGAGCCTGACCCGCATTTTTCGACACCTCCTGCCTCTGCCGATGTCGCTCACGTTCTCCTCATTGCCTCAGTCTGCCGTCGCTGGTGGGAGCTCGCACACGAATCCGTCACAACGCTTCTCGTTTCTTGAAATCGTCTGGTGGCTCGCGAGGATCTCAAACGCATTCTGGCGTCCTTCCCAAATCTCACTCGCCTGCACTTGAGCGACGGAAGCATGGAAACGATAGACGACGATTTCCTCGCATTTCTCGGCTCGTCGTCACCAAACCTAACCGTTCTTCACGTCGGCGAAGGCATTGCTCCAATCGACAACCGTGACGATGAGGAGGACGATTCAGGGTACCCCGTCACGGCAGCTGAGCTGGACAGTCTCTTCCGCCATTGTCGCCGCTTGGAGCAGCTGTCACTCCAGTGCCTCCATTGGACCACACAGCTTCCGCCTTCCTTCTTCCAGTTGACGCGCCTGCACACGCTGTCGCTTGGAGATATTTCGCCTTTGGAGGATCCCAACGTCGCGAATCTTGCTTCTCTCACGAAGCTCTCTATTCGTAATCTGGGCGAGCGGTTAAATCAGATGTCTTCGTTAACTCGCCTATCAAATCTGACCAGCCTGTTCTTCCCAGGAGAGGCGTACTTTCACAGTTTCGAGGGGGATTTCTCGTTTGGACAACTGACAGGTCTTCGTTCGCTGAGATTCGTGCGGGGGTTAACGGAATTCTCAATGTTTCCGCCAGAGTCGCCGTGCTTCCGTCTTCAACGTCTGCTGCTAAGCAATGTTATGAGCATCCCGCCTGACGATCTTGGAGAGCAGTTCCCGGTACTTCGCGAACTCTGCATTTTCGGTCAGCGTTTATTCCCTGAGCTACTGCTACCAGACTCCCTCACGAGCCTTAGCGAATTGGAGATTCTGACCATTTTCAACAACAGTGTATCCAGACTGCCCCAAAATTTGGGAGATTTTCCAGCGCTGAAGTCGTTAACGTTGAGAAGCTTGTCGCTGAGGAGACTCCCCGATTCCATTGGGTTACTCACAGGGCTTGAGAATCTATCCTTGGACCGTGTGGGCATTGTCACCCTCCCTGCAACGATTTCCTGCTTGGCTGCTCTTGAATCGTTGAGCATCACACGATCAAGGCTCAAGTCAATTCCCAGGGGATAGGCGAGCTGACCAATCTGCGCACTCTGGTGCTCAGCTGGTCTGAGCAACTGCAGCGGCTGCCGGAGGGTACAAGCCATCTTGGTGACCTGCGGGAGCTGACCTTGAGCTGCTGCAGTAAGCTGACAGCACTGCCAGCATCCATCACTCAACTGACCCGCCTCAACACTCTCGAGGCCCCCATGTGTATCAAGCTCGCATCTGCACCTCGAGCCTTGGAAAACCTCTCATGCCTACGGGAGCTGGATTTGACGGGTTGTGTTCGTCTGAAGAAGACTTTGGAATCACTGCCGCGGTCTTTGGAATCACTGCCGCGGTCTTTGGAAACCTTGAGCTTGGGAAACGACACCAGGAGCATCGTTCTTCCAGACTTGTCAGCGACTCCAAATCTCAAGAAGCTGAATCTGATTCGGGTTACCATCAGGAACGCACCAACAACCAGCCGTTGCCTCTCTCAGATAGAGCACTTGGAGTTGCGCCTGGGTACTGAACAAACAGAGCCTCCACTCCTGCTCGGGTTCCTTTCACGCCTCCGTGATCTACGCCTCTCAAATGCAGTGTCTTTGCGACACCTGCCTCATGAGATCGGCTCTGCTCTGCCTCAGCTGCGGCAGCTGCATGTGGAAGGAGCGGAATCTCTCACGGAGATTCCAGAAAGTGTGATGCGGCTGGTGCAACTCACATCTCTTCACATGGAAGCTCCAAGCTGACCCATCTCGGAGACCATTTCGTCCTTATCAAGATTGGGCGACCTTAGCCTGCGTAATTGCTCCTCCCTGACAAGCCTGCCTGGTTCTATCACCAGCCTCACTTACCTTCGCAAATTGGATGTCAGCAAGACGGCTCTTCACTTCCTTCCTCCCAACTTGCACCATTTGGCACGACTCAGAGAGCTGGACCTGAGGGACTGTGTGCAGCTTCAGTCGCTGCCGCAGCAGCTGTGCAACTTGACGCTGCTGCGAGTGCTGAATGTCCGCGGCTGCACGATGCTTGGCCCAGAGCCGGTGCCTTCCGATGTTTACGCCATACTTGGACTCACGTCCTACTATGACTAATGGAGGTCGATCCAGCAGCTGCGCAACACTGACCATACTACAGTTTTGCACGAGTCCCAATGTAGGACATGCATGGGTGGATTTGGGACTTCTTTTGAGGGCTTTTGTTGAATGCTTTTGTGACTGGAAAAAAGATCAGCCTGGTACTCTGCTGCATCGTGCTTGGCCTGCCGAGCAAGATAGGGTGGAATTTAGGTACCTGTCTGTCTGAATGATTTTAGTCAATAGAGACGAGTGGAGATATGAATGGTTTCACAAATAAACTCTACGGCTGTGTGGGGGACAAGCTGGGGCATATCCAATCTCAATTAGAGAGAAGCATCAGAAACATGCCTACTGCCCAGCCCTGTCATGTGCTTGGGGCTACTCCTAGTACCTTGTAGCTCTCTGCCTTGTTATAAAGTACCTCGAAATACTACTAGCCCTCGCCCTCACTATAAGGTGTCTTCAGACATTGGAAGCTCTCTGCCTCACTATAAGGTGCCTCAAGACACCAATAGCTCTCCTGTGCTTCAATGTCTGGCTGCGAGAGTGTAGTTGAGGGCGTTGTGGATGAGCTGGGAGCTGCATGGGAGGGGAGTGGGGGAGTGTAAGCATGAGGAGTGAAGAAAGCAAAACCCGGGTAAGCGGAATGAGAATGAGAGCAACTGACTGATAAGGCGGGGTATGGAATGGGTGTGTGCAAGTGGACACGCACGCAACTGACCGTGGTCGTTTCATCTCACCTGGTCGTTTCATCTCACCGTGGCCGTTTCATCTCACTGTGGTCGTTTCATCTCACTGTGGTCGTTTCATCTCACCGTGATCGCTTCATCTCACTGTGGGCGTTGAGTGTGTGCTGGGAGGGGCATGGGGGGAAGGGGTGGGGGGGGAATGGGAGAGAAGTTAGAGAAGATAGAGAAGAGAAAGCGTGGGAGAGATGGAATGATTGAAAAGGACATGACATGGGTGGTCGGAGGGGTTGACGAGGGGGGGAAGAGGCGAGGTAGGGGACAGAAGAGAACATGAAAGAGTTTTGACAGTTCTCAGATAATGGGTTGCAAGGCAGGATGAGAGGGACAGGGTGGTTGAGGTTCGGGCAGAAGAAAGGGGAAAGAGTAAGAGATATGAAGGGGTGGAAGCATTTGCATGAGAGAATCGGAGAAGCAGGCAGCAGCAGAGTCAGAAGAACAGGTCACCGTGCTTGTTACATCTCGCCATGCTCGTTATATCTCACTATGCTCGTTACATCTCACCATGCTCGTTACATCTCACTATGCTCGTTACATCTCACCATGCTCGTTACTTGTCACCATGCTCGTTACATCTCACCATGCTTGTTACACCTCACCATGCTCGTTTCATCTCACCATGCCCGTTTCGTCTCACCATGCCTGTTTCATCTCACTGTGTTCGTTTCATCTCACTGTGCTCGTTTCATCTCACTGAACTCGTTTCATCTCACCGCTCTCGTTTCATCTCACCGTTCTCGTTTCATCTCACTGAACTCGTTTCATCTCACCGCTCTCGTTTCATCTCACCGTTCTCGTTTCATATCACCGTTCTCGTTTCATCTCACCGTTCTCGTTTCATCACACCGTTCTCTTTTCATCTCACCGTGGTCATCTCATCATCCAGTGGCCCCCATGGTACGACACCGTGAACACATCCTTCGCCACCACGCCCTGAATGCACATGCATGGGGTATAGCGGTTGACAGATGGCGGATGGGCGATGAGCGATGGGAGATGGGAGATGGGCGATGATGAGTACTGTGAACAAGTCAGTGAACACATGCTGCACTCACAGAGCACACAGCATTTGCTAGTACAAGCTGCAGAACAATGGGCGCGCATGCACAAACAGCGACAACACAGCATGCTCAACTCAGGTGTCAGAACACATTAGCGCCACACGCCATCCCCCGTGTCACCCTCTTCTCACCCAATTCCACGGTGGCAGCGAGAAAAAACTGGCAGGGTGCATGGAGAAAAATGGAAAGGTGCACGGAGAAAGATTGATGGAAGGAATCAGTGCCGAGTGCAGCCTTGGTCAGTCGAATGACTAGGCACTTTGAGACAGTACTAGAAATCCTCCTGTGCTGGCGCGCACATGCACAGCGATACCAAATCACGATCTGCTCGGCCAGCTGACTGAGTCTCCACACCTGTAGGGACGACCCACCTCAATGCACCACCCATCCACGCACCATTTTCCCTCCCACCATTCCTCAATCTCCCACCATTCCTCAATCTCCCGCCATTCCTCAATCTCCCACCATTCCTCAATCTCCCGCCATTCCTCAATCTCCCACCATTCCTCAATCTCCCGCCATTCCTCAATCTCCCGCCATTCCTCAATCTCCCATCATTCCTCAATCTCCCACCATTCCTCAATCTCCCACCATTCCTCAATCTCCCACCATTCCTCAATCTCCCACCCCTCCACAATTTATGCAGCCTCATGTGATAGACATGGCACATCCCCCCGCCGCCCTCCCCTATCCTCCCCACTGCCCTCCCCAGTCCCCCTCCTCACTCACAGTGCACGGTGGCGAGTCGCATGTGAGACCATGGCGAGCTGCGTACCACACTCCTGCAGGCGAGTAAGTAAAGGCTTTAAGGGGACGGGGAGGAACAATCGGAGAGGAAAGGGCATGGGGAAAGGAGCAGGGGGGAGTGGGAGGAGGACAGGAAAAAGAAAAATGGAGAGGAGGAACGGGTGTGAAAAGGGAACGGAGAACGGTGAAACGAGGGAGGAGGAACGGTAGTAATGGGGAGGAGGGATGGGGAGGGGAAAGGAAGGGGAAACGGGGGAGGCAGAAAGCGGAAGGTGGAAGCGGGAAGCAGGAATGGGAAACATGAGAGCGAAGGGGGAAAGGGGAAAGGTGGTGAGGTATATGGCGAAGAGGAAAGGGAAGAGGTAGGATGAATGTGATTGCTACGTGGGAGTCTTTGACTGTTAGGGGGGCATTGGATTCAGCCATTTTTGACAGAGTGACAACGTGGGTGGGAACTCAGTGGCAAGTGAAGCGGTGCGAGCAATCAATCCTCTCCATGCAGTGCAATCCTGTCCACTCTTTGGGTGGCATTCAGCGCATCCCACGGTAATGAGGTAATCAGTGCACTCTTTGGGTGATGAGGAGGGAAGACGCAGGAGAGAGGGAGACATGAGCAGCTGAGCAGCACGGAGCTTGGAGGTTGCAGATGGTACAAGCGGAGGGGAAATAGGCGGTGAGCGCTGGCAAAACCACAAGGTGCTGGGCAGGCTGGGAGTGTGGGAGGGTGCGAGCATGGGAGTGCTGGCTGAACCACGAGTGGTGAGCGAGTTGTGGGCAGGCTGGGAGCGTGGCAGGCTGGGAGCGTGGCAGGCTGGGAGCGTGGCAGGCTGGGAGCGTGGCAGGCAGGGAGCGTGGGAGGATGGGAGCGTGGGAGGGTGAGAGCGTGGGAGGGTGGGAGCGTGGGAGGGTGGGAGGGTGGGAGCGTGGGAGGGTGGGAGGGTGGGAGGGTGGGAGCGTGGGAGGGTGGGAGCACGCAATGGCAGGCATGTAATGGTTGGCATGCAATGGAAAGGCCGGGTGAGGCGAGATGGATGGTGGGATGATGAACAGATGCTTGGGTGAGCTTGTGCGGCCCATGCATGCATGAAGGCGCAGAGGCAGGAGGAAATGACAGGGGAAGAATTCGGCAATGGGAGGGTGGCAATGGGAGGGTGGCAATGGGAGGATGGGTGAGTGAAAGGGGGATGAGGGACACAGGGATGCGAAGAGATTGCAGCAGCAGCGCTAAGGGTGTAAAAGAATATTAACTATTCGAATACTATTCTCTATTCGATAGAATCGTATACTTTCGTAGGAATACAAATAGTCCTAAAATTCTGTTACGAATCGTAATATTTGATATTACTGTGCACTCCTCACCGCAGCAAAGAGAAGCACGCAATACCGAGAACGAACGCGAAGCGTCAGACGGTTGGAATTGAATCGAAGCGTCGGACGGTTACAGCACATCTGGACCGTCGGAGCAGACAGCATCGGGCAGCTGCAGGCAAGATGGTTTTGGCGGGAACAGTTACGAAACTGTACGCGCCGCACGGTTGGAATGAATTTGAATAAGGGAATGTACCCCTTTGAGTACATGGCTAGTTAGGTCGTATTTATATTCCCCTGTACTCATATTTATATTCCTTGTATTTGCATGTTTTATTCATCTCAAGCATTTTACATTCACTCTGCTATTGAGGTCAAGGGCCCACCAAACTATCTCACTGCGTGCGAACCTTCCTGGGTAGATCCTGGGCTACGATCAACTTCTGATCGCAGCATGGTATGAGAGCGGCTCGGGAATCCTTCGCACTGCCACTCCCGAAAATTGCGACATTCGGAAAGTGGCGTCCGGCACACGCTCACGAGTGAAGATGGCCGGAGGATCTGGTGGTCAGACTAATCTGACGGCTGAAGCGCGCACCAACCCGGCTGCGACAAGCGAGAACACGACGACAATCAACTCCGAAGTTCTCGCACAACTTCTTCAGCGACTCACCAGCTTGGAGCAAGGACTCCAAACATTGCGGAACGGCGACGCGGGAACATCCTCGCAACCCTCTCAACCGGCCCCGACTGGCCAGAACGCCACCCCGCAAACATTCTCCCTCGACACCAATGGCTCAACCCCCAAGACTCCCCGTCCCAGTGAAGAGGCAATTCTCTCCGCTCAATCAAGGTTTCTCAGCATATCAAAAATAAAGACAAGTACCTGTTTTGACGGCAGAGACTTTTACACCTGGAGCTTCGAGTTGGAGCTCCTGCTGCAGAACGCCCGAATCTTCCATTACTTTGACGGGAGCTACGCGGAGCCCGCTGAGGACACCGACGACGCCAAGGCGAGGTATTACAACGAATCACTGATGGCGTACGGGGTGCTCCTGCGGAACATGTCGCCGGCGGAGCAGCTCAACATTCGTTCTTACAAGACCTCGGCTGCTCCAGCCCTCAACGCCTGGCGGCACCTGACAGGAGTCTATCAGCCCAAGGACTCTGTCTCCTCGAGCCGACTACTCCAGGAACTCCTGGAAACCAAGATGACCGCAGGGGAGAAGGTCAACAACTACCTTAATCGCTGTCGGAGCCTTCGCGATCAGATCGTGAAGTTGGGAAGCACGATTTCAGAGGAAATCTTCGTCAACATCGTGCTTCAAGGGCTCGGCCCAGAGTGGCGGCCCTGCAAGGCGCTTCTCCGACAGCAGGGGGTCATCTCGGAGGCCGCCCTTTGCGCCGCCCTTCTCGTCGAACATAGGGATATGGACATGCAGCGACCCGCGCCGCGATGAGAACGTGAACGGCTCGCCTTCTACGCCGACAACACCGAAGAGCGAAAGCCACGGCGCCTCTACTGCAAAATCTGCAGAAATTTCGGGCATCTGGCGGATCGATGCAAGAACCGATCTCGCCCTCGCCAGACCAATCCGAGCACCTGGTCCGGCCGTCAAGACGCACGAGGCGACGTGCGCCCAGCCCAGGGGTACCAGCCCCCTCCCATGCGCAACCTGAACCCAGGGGTTCAGCATCAGCAGCAACAGCTGTCTTTGACTACCCCAGTTCGCAATGTCGGAGCAACATGGCCATGACGGGCGAATCGCATCGTCACCGCGTACGCTCACCTTCACCTGAGCCAGCACCGCACCCCATTGGCGCGTTCAACAACAACAACCCATTCAGCCCGCGCCACGACTTCACCGACGACGACGACCAGGACTGGAACCTCCCAGTCCCGCTGCTTGAAAGTCCCCCGCACGTACCTGATATGCGGGTGGCGCCAATTGATTGGCTCTCGCGCGAGCAATTTCTCAAGTTTGACACCCCGCACATCGTCACGCCGCGACTGGCGCTGCTCGCACGTGACGACAACAAGCGCTACAACACCTGGTACCTGGACAGCTGCTGCGGCCAGCATATGGTGGGGTCCGAGCGCTACATATCCAACGCCGTCCCCACACCTACCGTCACCTACGTCACCGTGGCGAACAACACACGCCTGCGCGCAAGCGCGCAAGGCATCGTCGTGCTCAAAGCACGCGGAAGCCGCACGCACATCACGCTCAACAATGTGCTGATCGTCCAGAACCTGCGCTTCAACCTCTTGTCCGCCGCACAGCTCATGGACTGCGGCGTCGACCTCAGCACGGACCGCGCGACGCGAGACATCCTGCTGCACTATGAGGCGCGCAACTTCCCCCGCAGGCAGATCGGACGAGCACACTCCGAAAACGGAGTATACGTCCTGGATTTCGATATTCCCGACTGCAGCGGCGACTCGCACGAGCTGATTGACCTCGTGCCACTGCGCTTCGAACACATCCACCGCAGGGACTGGAAGCACCCTGACGGCAGGCCGTGGGTGCCGCAACATCCTCACCCACGTGAAGCGGCGTTACACAACCCTGACCCCGATGGCATATGCAGGGATTGCCACATGCCGACGACTTCAACAAGCGCGATTGCAGGCCGCGGACTCGCCGCCATCGCGGAAGCAGAGCGCAACGCGCCCCCCGAGGAAGGGATGTCGCAGCTCGAGCTTGAAGTCACTACTCACCGCGCGTTCGGCACTGATCAAAGTCCCCACGCCGGACCACCGTCGCAGCGGCTCGAAGGCATCCTGCGCGGACAACGTCGCGGCAGCCTGGACTCACGCGGAGTCGCGCGCCCCTACACCCTCAAGGAATTCATGAAGGTCTACCCTCACTGGCGTGATCCCACGGCAAAACTCACCGTGGAGCAGGAGGAAGAACTGGCGCGCCGCGAAGCCGAGGAGCTTCGCCAACAAAGCCTCGCGGAAGCCCGCGGGACCTTCGCTTGCGGCGCATGGGGAGCCGAAGCGGAAGAAAGTGCCTCCAATGAAGGGGGGTGGGGAAGCGCTGGAGGCTGGGGAACGAGCGACACTGGCGGTTGGGGAGATAACGGCGGAACCTGGGCAACCGCAACTGGCGGATGGGGCACTTCCCGCGAAGAACGAAGGGGGGAAGAGGAAGAAGCCGCGGAAACCGAAGCAGCACCTGCAGTCGTTCCTCTCGGTCGTCCCCCGCGCCACATCCCGCTCGCACCACCTCCTGCAGACATTCCCCCGCATCGCGACCCGTGGGATACCATTATCTGGGGCAACGAGCCGTCAACCCCGCGTCGCACTGTCTACGGACCTGCCCCTGAACCACGCCAACCTACCCTTGTCCCTGGAACCATCCCTGGGACCAACATCCCGCTCTCTGAAATTCGCGACAGAGAGTTCTTGGCGTTGATGCTGACCACCGCGGCAGAAGAAGAAGAAGCAGAGGAAGTAGCAGCGGAACCTGCTCCCGCACCTGACGAAGACCCTGAGGAGGTACGCGCGCGCTACATGCGCACCTCCGGCTTTCGCGCTGACGACGCACTCTGGCACCAGCGCCTCGGACATCCTTCCCGCGCGACGCTGAAAAACTGCATCGACGCTGGCGTCTTCGCCCCTGGCGCACTCCTGCGCCCTGATGGCTCCGAAGTGAGTGGCGGAACACATCCGCGCAACTGCACTGTCTGCCCCGAAGCTGCGCTGAGCCACCAACCGTTCCCGCTGCTCGAACCTGGAACGAACCGCTACCCCAAGCTGCACAAGGTGTACAGCGATTTCCTGAACGTGGGGCATTGCGGAGTAGAAGACGAACTATACACACTCACCTTCATCGACGCTGGAACGCGCTATGTGTGGGTCGTGAACGTGGAGACCCGCGACAGAGCCTACGAGGTATTTCGCCTCTGGCTGGCGCATGCGGAACAGCAATCTGGGAAGAAGCTCAAAATCTGGCAATCTGACGGCGCGGCAGAGTTCAGGAGCAACCAGATGCAGACCTTCCTGGCGCAAAAGGGGATCGAGCACCACATCTCCCTCCCCTACGCGCACCAGCAGCAAGGCGTAGCTGAGCGGACGAATCGCACACTGATGACGAAGGTGCGCGCGCTGATGAAGCAGTCGAAACTGCCGCCGATCTACTGGACCTACGCGATGCACCACGCCGTGCGGGTGCATAACCTGCTTTCAACCACCGCAATCACCGGCAACCTGTCCCCGCACGTCAAATGGAGCGGAACCAAAGGGGATACCTCCATGCTCCGCGTGTGGGGGTGCATGGTTCAATACCGCCCGCCGACGTCAACCATCGGCAAATTCGCCAGCCGCGCGCGCTGGGGAATCCACCTCGGCATCAGCCACGAATACAAGGCGTGGATCGTGCTGGACCTCCTGAGCCAGAAGACCGCCCATGCCCGCGACGTAATCTTCTACGAACGCCTCTTCCTCGACCAGTTCCGCGACGACGAGCAGAGGAATGCAGATCGCGTCTACGCGAACAACGGGCACAGCTACGCAACGCCCGAAGACGAAGCCGCTGCAGCACTTCTGGAGCAAGACACCAGGGCCGAATTCACTTGGGAAGATCGGCGCAGCAGCGACGACGACGACGATGATTCCTCGGGAGGAGGAACAGGCGGAAGCGGAACAGGCGGAAGCGGAACAGGCGGAAGCGGCGGAGGCGCAGCACCACCAGCACCACCTGAACCTGAAAGCGATGACGACGATGTGCAGGAAGTCATCCCGCAACGTCGCCACGACAGCACCGTCTCAGGACTACAGCTGCTCGGGCTTCACACCGCAACCTCGAAGGCGCCACGCATCATCGAGCCCCGAAACCCGCGCGAGGCTCTCTCTGGGCCACACAGCAAGGAATGGCGCGAGGCGATGGACGCGGAAATCTAGGCGTTGGAATCACAAGATACCTGGGTACTCGTAGACCGCGCAGCAATCAAAGGAGCAAGGGTTCTCTCGGGAAAGTGGGTCTTCCGCGTGAAGACCGCGGCGGATGGAACGATCGAGCGCTTCAAGGCGCGCTGGGTGGTTCGCGGCTACGATCAGAGGCACGGGATTGACTTCGACCAGACGTTCGCCCCGGTTAGCCGTCACACCTCCGTCCGCATCCTGCTCGCCATCGCAGCTGCAAGGCACTTACCACTCCGCCAGATCGACGTGAAGAACGCGTTCCTGTACGCGTTAGTGGACGCCGTGATTTACGTGGAGCAGCCACATACCTACGGAGAAGGAGACGGGCGCGTATGTCAACTGTGAAAATCACTCTACGGCATCAAACAGGCACCGAGGCTGTGGCAGCAGTACCTGCACAACATCCTGCTTGAAATCGGATTCAAGCAGATGCCGCACGATCCAGGAATGTACCGCCGCGATTTCCGCGGCGAATACATTCTCCTCACGGTGTACGTCGACGACCTGCTTTACAGAGGGTCTAACAACGAGCTTCTCGAGCAGTTCGAGAAGGCCTTGGCGGGGCGCGTCGACATCACGTGCAACTACGAGGTGAAGCAGTTCCTGGGCCTCAACATCTCCTACGCACCTGAGGCCATTCACCTCTCAGAGGAGTTAGGGAAGCGCTTCAGCATTTCACCTGCACCCCTCTCAACTCCCTACCGAACCCCCGGACCAAACCACAAACCTGACAACAAAGCCCTATCCCCTGCTGGGATCCAGACTTACCAGCAGCAGTTGGGATGCCTCCTCTTCGCCTCTGTCACCTGCAGGCCAGATCTCTCGTACATCGCAAGTCAGCTTGCGCAGTACTCACGCAAACCAACGGCTGAGAATCTCCTGGACCTGCAGCGCGCTCTTCAATTCTTCGTTTCAACGCCCAAGATCGGGCTGTGCTACTCAACTGCACCAACTCCATCCTTCAACCTCGTCGGCTACGTGGACGCCGATCACGCAGCAGACCCCGATAATCGACGGTCCAAGACGGGCTTCCTGTTCCGACTCGAGCCATCGGGACCAATCTCCTGGAATTCACAGAAGCAGGAGTTGGTTGCCCTGTCTTCTGCCGAAGCGGAATTCATCGCAGCAACTGCAGCAGTTCGCGAAGGCCTCTACCTGCAGGAACTTCTGCAAGAGGCGAAAATTCCAGCTTCGCCCACATTCCGTCTTCACTGCGACAACCAGAGCGCAATTCGCATCGCGAACAAACCTGGTTTCGTCAACCGCACCAAGCACATCGCGCTGCGGTACTTCTTCGTGAAGGACGAGGTGGACAAAGGCAAGGTCAACTTGACCTACTGCCCGACGGGTGACATGGCAGCAGACTTCCTCACGAAGCGACTGCCACGCCAGCAGTATCAGCACTGCTCCGAACTCAGCGGCGTGGTCAAGCAGGTCAAGTCGAGCTACGGCCAGGAGTGAACGGGGGTGTTACGAATGGTAATATTTTGATATTACTGTGCACTCCTCACCGCAGCAAAGAGAAGCACGCAATACCGGGAACGAACGCGAAACGTCAGACGGTTGGAATTGAATCGAAGCGTCGGACGGTTACAGCACATCTGGACCGTCGGAGCAGACAGCATCGGGCAGCTGCAGGCAAGATGGTTTTGGCGGGAACAGTTACGAAACTGTACGCGCCGCACGGTTGGAATGAATTTGAATAAGGGAATGTACCCCTTAGAGTACATGGCTAGTTAGGTCGTTTCGTATTCCCCTGTACTCATATTTATATTCCTTGTATTTGCATGTTTTATTCATCTCAAGCATTTTACATTCACTCTGCAATTGAGGTTAAGGACTCACTGCGTGCGAACCTTCCTGGGTAGATCCTGGGCTACTCTGATCGCAGCAAATTCGACACTATTTGTGTTGAGAGTATTCGTCGATGCAGAATATTCGGATCAGAAATATTCGAGGTATTCGTTTGTATTCGTTATTCTACCATTGACACCTACTAGATTTAGGGTTTAGAACTTTGCTTTTTGCAGGGGCCAATGTTGTGGCAAAGATTAGGGTTGTTTGTTGCATGATTTTGGGGGGTTACATAATATAGGTTTGTAAATCTGTCTTGATATTTCGTGCCAGAGCTTTCTTATTTCTATATCATTTAAGAATCTGTTTGTTAATCTATGGATGGTAACAATTACGTTACGTTTTCCGAGATTTTATTACATTGGTGCCGAGGCAAGCCTATTCTGAGTACAGTGCACGCAATACAGTGCACGCACGAACTCAAACAACCCAGGCGTGCAATCAGCATTCCGTCGCTTCGCCGCCCTGCCGACTTCGCTGGTCGCATCGCACGTCAGCAGAATCTCGGCGGTTTCGTCCAGCTCTGACGGTACCAACAGTAGACGACAGCGTGCCTGTCTGACATGCTGTGCAATTTTGGGGGCGGCACGAAGTACCGTCGCACGAAATCACTTAGGCAGTTACTCCGACTCGGTAAGTGCCCCTCAAAAATACGCGGGCGGTTCGAAACTTAACGGTTTAGGTCCTAAACAAAGCCTTTCACTGGTCACTTTGCATGGGCATTTGGGAAAAGCGCGAAGATGGTACGTTTGGAAGCCGGAACTCTGAAAAATTTGCAAACAATTACGGCTGATTTCTGAACAGGTCGACGGCGCGAAACTACCCCATCGAAAATTTTGATTTCCACATGCTGCAGTCTCTCGAGTCAAGGCGGGCAAAACGGTAGAGTGTCCGTTTTCCCGAAATGTTTACCCGCACAACACATTCACGCTCCGGGTTTAGCAACGCGACAGAACTGGCATAATCTTGTAGTCCTTTTACTATAAACACTCCATGCCTAGGGTTTGGATTCTCAGTTTGCAAAAGCTTTTTCCAAATCCACACAAGCTTTATTCTCTCCATTCCAGACGCAAGGCAGTCCAAATGGCGCCCACGGATGCACCAGCGCAGTCTAAGGGCCGGGAGGGTACTTCCGCAGAGAATCCGACAGCTGAGCAAGGATCGGCCCCTGGCCCTACAAAATCCAGTAAGCGTGGACGACCCGCAGCCTCCGTCCCAAATGAGGCAGGTGGGCCGTCAACTACGCCAGAGTCTAAGAAACGGACGGCTCCTGTGTGGAACGTGTTTGAGCTTGAACGTAAGGATACCGCTCGTTGTCTTATTAATCCGGTGAAAACATTTTTTAAATGTCCAAAAGGGTCGACTAGCCCTTATTTGAAGAGCAAGCATCCTGTTTGGTCAATCATTTGAAGAGCAAGCACCCTGTTCACCATTCTGATTTATACCCTGCCGATGCTTCCAGTGGTCTTCAAGACATTGAAAAGTGCATTTCTCGTGGCACTTACACTGACGCGGAGATTCGGCGTCGTTTGGTGCGTATTTTCGCCAAAGGTGTCATCTCGTTCACTTTCATTGAGAGTACAGAACTGCAAGACTATTTGAAGTGGTTGGAACCGAAGGTCAACGTCCCTTCTCGTGTCACCATTGCAAGAGACATCATGGATGCATATAAAGACTTTTTTTCCAAGCTCAAGGTGCGCCTGGGTGCTTTGTCTTCTAAGATATCCTTTACATGTGATCTGTGGACAGCGCCAAACAACGAACAATTCATGGCAATCACCGCACACTGGATCGATAAGAACTGGGAAAGTAAGTCCATTCTGTTGGATTTTCGATGTGTGGGGATACATCATACTGGAGAGGCCATTAAAGAAGCATTCATTGAATCAGTTTATAAGGAGTGGGGCTTGGAGGAGAAGGTTATGGGAATCACCGTCGACAACGCTTCCAACAACGAGAAATTTCTGTCTCTACTCTCGACAGAGGTGGGTTTCTGCAAAGACAGGCACCTTATGTGCTTTGCACATGTGTTGAATCTCATTGCAGAATGCATCTTGAAGACGCCTCGTGTTGATCGAGCGTTAACGAAGATCCGGGGGCTTGCGACTCACCTTAGCGGCTCTACCAAGCGCACGAAGACGTTCCTGGCCCATTGCAAAGCGGACAAAGAAACGGGCAAAAAAACATCGCTGATTCACGACACCCCAACGAGGTGGAACAGTGCGTACGCCATGATCGACCGCGCTAAGGTGATGAAGCCTGCAATTAATGCATATTTGGTGGAGGCAGGTGATGAGATTTTTGAGCAACTAAGGATGAAGGAAGAGGAGTGGACAGCGCTGAATGAAGTTTATACCCTTCTGGCTCCCCTGCATGAGATCACTGCCATTCTGGAAGCATCAAAATATCCCACTTTTTCCCTGTGCATCCCATTGATGAATAGGCTTATGGACTTTTTGGATGCTGGGGTGCAAAAAGGGAATGATTTCAGTGACGCATGAAAAGCAGGGCTCAAGAAGCTGGAGAAGTACTACAACAAGACTTCAGAAGAATACACAATCGCAACTATCCTGGATCCAAGGTTCAATCTACGCTACTATACCGACGGGGAGTCGACCTCTGGCCACGTCAACGCGGCATCTGTTCGGAAGACGATCACCAAGGCGTTTCTGCAGTACAAAAAAAAAAAAGAGGACGCATCAAAAGCAAAGACGCAAGTGAAGACCGCACCAGCAACAACAAGCAAGGACAAAACATCAATTCTGGGAGGTCTTTTCCGTGTATCAAGCGATGCAAAACGGGACAACGGAGAGAAGCAACTGGCGGATTATCTTGCAGAGGAAGGACCTGAAGTTCCAGAAGGAACTATGGCCACATTCAAGGACTGGTGGATCTCTCACGAACGGGTTTACCCAACAGTGGCCAAAATAGCAAGAGACTACCTTGCCATGCCAGGAACATCAGCGGATTCTGAGCGCTCATTTTCCGTGGTACGACATGTGATAACGGATTTCAGACACAGCTTGAACCCCGAAACCGTCAGAGCTTGTATGTGCTTGAGGTCTTGGCACGCTCTGGAAGATGCTGAGGGTAGGAAATAGTTAGTGTTAGGAGCTTGTACAACATAAATTTTCATAAATGATTTAATGAAACAATCTCTGTTACAACAACAAAACCTAACAAACAACCATGACAGCGGTCTAAGATAGCAGCAACAAAAAACTACGATGGCCACTTGTCACCTCCGGCATAGCACCCGCGGTCTTCCAGCTGTTGATTGCCCGCAAGCTGTGAGACGGTCGTACAGCATAATTTGCAGCAGCGAAGCTATCTCGAGAAGCAAAAATTGGTGAGCGAGAATGACAGCTTGGTTGGTTGGGGGGAGCAGGTCGTTCATGCCGAAACAGAAGGAATCGCGGAAGCTTTTGCGAGAAGGGACTGGTTGGGGGCAGGGGAGGTGTGTGTGAGCGCGGGGGAAGCGTGAGGGAAACCCACCAGGGACAAAATGGGGGAACCACGGGGAAACCGACATGGGGGGGGATTGATGTTGGGGATTCCGCTGATGACAAGCGAAGCGACCAAACTGCCCTGTACGTGAACGCCAAACTGGTGGGCATGACACCGTCGCTCTCACAGGTGCGTTGGCAAAGACGTCCGCAGTTCACGGGGCGGGGTGCAGTGTGGGCAGCAGTGCATGCATGGTCAATGTTGTTCGCCTGCCCTGTTTAGAGTCGAACCGTAATCTTGATGCTGACTGTCAATAAAAGTCTCGGTCATTTTGGTATTGCCTCGTAGAATTTTGTTTCACAGCATCCATTGTTCATGGTGTTTAGTTAGCTTAGTTACGATCCTATCTGTTCGGGCTGGTATGAAAAAAACAAGACACAACATACACGTCAGATATGCTGCAGTGAGGCAGCTTCCACGTCACGAGGCAGTATGGCGGAATATGCGTGCGACGTGCGACACAGATACGATGCGGCCACCATGTGAGGTGTTCAACAAGACGAAAGAATCCACTCGCCCACAGTCCATCTTGCACCGGAATCATTTGTACAGTACAAGTAATCCAGTGAACACAGGCGCGCTGTTTTTGGAAAATACCGAACACGACAACTGTAAACAATTGCTTCGTTGGCGCGTTACCGACCCTTGACGAGCCCCGACAAGCAACAAGTCCTTCGCTGGCCAGGTTGACAATGACTCAGATGCTCAACATTGCGTCGGAAACAGTGGTGCATGAGCGGAGTGTATTGCATGAGAAACTAACAACTCATAAACCTAGGATTCAATTGTCATGCCTTTTTGTAATTAAGTCCTTTTGAACTATCACTAAAAATTGAGATGAGGTATTGAAAAAATAGGGTATGGAAAACCATACCTTCTTAGAGGTGATACGTAGATTGGCAGAAACAACTGATTGTCCTTTGTGATGCAAACCTTGGACATCGCTCACATTCACATTATTCTATGCTTGTGTTGTGATGGCATGCTGGTGTTGTGTTGGCATGCTGGTGTTGTGTTGGCCTGTGGTTGTTGCCAAAGTTTAGACACCAAATGGCTTGGTGGGATACTAATGGCAGGAACCGTGCACGCGTTTCGAACGTGATGGCATGCTGGACAAGTTAAGATGGCTAGGCTTATACGGTAGTTGCTAGTGTGCCTTGTGATGAAGGGGTACCCTGGATCACCTCTTGTTGATGGCATGGCATAGATCCACTCTCCCCCTCCCGGCGGATTTTGCTTCGTTGACGCACATTTCCAGCAGACGTGATTAGGGTCTGATGTGATGATGGATTGCCTACAAGAGTTTGGGGAGTTGACTACAAAGCACGGACACCGTAGGAGTAAAAAAAAAAAGCTAATACATCAGCTTACCTATGACAATTACGGGAACTTCACTTCACTCTGCCCTAAGTGTTAGGGGAGGGAAGCATGCATGGAGTGGAGGGGAAGGAGGGGAAGACGCAGTTCCGACCGGCGGGTAGGTGACCACGCCATGGCGTGGGTTGGCTCTTTCTGATTGGTGCAGCACATATCGTGTCGCCAACAATAACCTAAGCGATCAGATATCTCTGTAGCACACACTGGCTGCTTGCTTTCCCTCTTGCTTTACCTTCTGCCACTTCTGTTGCAAGTGCTTCATCATCTGTTCCGCGGCGCTGCTGCCGCTGCTCATGATGAAGTACCATGAGAAGCAGGCCGTAGAAGATTGCCCTGTGACAGAAGCCTGTTCATTGCAATATTGTGCTGCAAATCAACGTGAGGGTAACATCGATTACCGGGCAGTTCCTTTGCATGGGTCTTGATGCTTGTGTTTTGGGAGCTGTGGGATTGAATTCTGAACTTAGCATCTTGGTTTTGGGCGGGCGCGCCATGATTGCATCCTATCCTCTTCCTCTCCGCCTTCCCCTCCTCCAGCCCTCGACTTCCCGCTCCGCGCACCACTACGACCCCCTTCTTAAGGCACATCGCCTTTTCCTCTGTTGCCGCACACTCCCTCTCACTCTCCCCCACCGCCACTCACTCCTTGACTCACCACTTTACTTACTCTCTCTCCTGCATTCACACTTTCACTTTAAATGCAGCCTCCCTACGTAGCCCATTCTTGCTCACTTCAGTACCTTTTTGCAGCACTTGGATTCACCTCTCCACCTCCGTACACCACTGATTACCCATTTGTGTCCCTCTCCGTTGCTCTCCACATGCCATTTTCGCCATCCCCACTCCACCACTCCAGCTTGGTTCGGGCCCCTTTGGAGACTCGTTTCACTGCTCCGGACCGGATGGCGAGCCGTGGCTTGTGGTTCGGACCACCGAACCTGATGGTTTGGCTGGCAGGTGCCACGTGGCTGCCTTGGACATGCGCGGCTGCCTGGAGAAGAGCGTTTGACGATGAAGTAAGTGATAAAGGTGAGGGATACGGAGTGAGGGATAGGGAGCGAGTGATAGGGAGAGAGGGATAGGGAGTGAGGGAAGGGAGGGTGATAGGGAGCAAGTAATCGGGAAAAACTCAAGCTAGACAATCCCACTGCTTTGAGCAAGGAAATCCAACTTCCATCTTGGTTCACCTCTCACGTTCCACCTCTGTCACCTCATCTCCCGGGCACTCAGCCCCACATATTCCCACCCGCACATGCCCGTCCCACGCCACCCCACACACCCGCCTTGCGCCCTCGCTCATGCCTTGCGCCCTGCGGGCAGGTGCGTCCCATTCCGTTGTCACCTCCTGCCTTCCGCCCTCGCCTTCCTAGTTACTCTGATCGGACAAGATCTGTAGCAGATCGGTTCCCCAGAAACAAGTGCGCTCCCGGCAGAAGAGGAAACGGCAGGAGCAGCAACAGGTTAGGTGAGGCTCGGCTCGCAAGCAGCAGTAGGCGTAGAAAGCGGAACCCCAGAACAATCGGTCCGGCTGTAGTCGCCGCGTTGCACCGCTTCTGCCACGGCTCCTCGGCGCCCGAGCGCATCCGTCAACCGGAACACGGTTCATGTCATGCTTTTGCCACACACAGTACAGTTTTCGTCGCCTGGACCAACACCCGTCTTTCTAAGACATAAATGCAGTTACAACCGATGTAGTCGAACAATTTCCCAGCTTGTCTCGCTGTCGGCCGTTCGGCCAACAGACCCTTCATGCATCGCGACGTAAGCATTCTCTCGTTCGCGCCATGCGCCACCTACGCGCCTTTATACGTTGTCAGCCATCAAAGGCGGCTCTTCCCGCGCCAACCAGACCAGTCGACGACTGAATTCCATGCCGCTGGCGTTCGTGCGTCAGAGGAGGCCGAGGTGGCAATCTCACGGACCGGTAGCAAAGGGTTCGGGCCGGTAGTGATGGCGCAACTGGGGAATCCACGTGCGATAGCGGCGGAAGTTGAGCGCCTACGTCATAACGGTTGAGAATGCTCCAAGATGCCTAGTCGGATGTGTTTACCGTCTGTAAGGTGCTTTTCTGAACGACGTGGGCACGAACGCAGTGACAATTGGAGCTCAGAGAGTGGCTAACTAAAAAATTTGGGTGGGGCTATTACATATGAGGGATGTTGGTCTCGCTGCCAGCACACTGTGGGATAGTGGAGGGAATTTGTTGTGCGGGGGGATGTTGTGATGTTGTAAGTGCTTTTTATGTGGATGCGCGGTAAAATCGACGCTGCGGCATGCAATGTGTGCGGTTTGAAGCTCCCGCTCGCCATTCGTGTTGGAACACGTCAGGAGGAGTCAGAAATGAGTAAGCCAAGGAAACCGAGATACGATTGCGGCTCGGAACCCAAGCAAACCGGGCAAAGATAATTTTATTTTGTTCTTGTGATCACAGATGTGTGTACAGCTGTTCGTAACGCCAACCACGTAAGCACGGGGCAAACGGTGGACGGGTCAAGGTTACAGTAAAAATTGAAATTCCGCGCGACAAGGATCAACAAGTGGGCTGATTGGAACAGCCCGAAATGCTCAGTGCACCGTCACGGGCTGTTCTCGTGTGTGCCCAAGTCGGTAACTCCAATTGGTCGCGCTCTGGTTTTCTTACAGGCTTGCGACCGGTATCGTCGCAGAAGCAAAATCAACACCCCCAGTCGAGACGCACCGTTTCCGCAGTGACACTTAGGAGCCACACATGTGTATCTGAATATTCTGTCTTGCACGCGGACCAATCACTTGAATACACATGTATGTCTTATCGTGGACACCCTAAATCACTGGGTGGGGGCATTGACGAGACGAGAAAGTGGTCGCATCAACCAATTGAGATTGTGAGTGTGGCGATCAACAACCGTGGATCAACAACAGAGATACTGCGAAAATGTTACTGTGTCGCATTACTCCTTGACTAATCGCGCCGAGATAGGCGAAACAGCGTGCACGCTTGTACCCGTTTACATTCATACCGCCATTTAGCCGTCAAAGCGCGCCTCAACTTGGAAGTGAAGTCCAGAAACCATCAGCCGAACTAATTCATCCCAGAAAACAACAATGAACATACATAACAAAATATATAACAAAGTCCAAACACCACTGTCATATGACATTGACAATGAGCCAAAGTATCCCCATTGAAAGCACAAACACTTCTATTCGCATACAGCAACATGCTTCCTTATTCCCGTGAATTTTCCCATTATACCATTTTTTACATAAACTTTGATACACTAAGAAAAACAAGTACCATAAACCCAAAACCCATATGTTCACTAATTCGCCAGGTATTCGTATTCGCCTAGGATTCGGCAATATTCGAATCGTATTCGTATTCGGTGTTGAGCTGCTATTCGTACAAATAAGAAACCTGGTGAATAGACCTCAAAAGTATTCATATTCGTATTCGTATTCGTTTGTACACCCTTAAGCAGCGCCATGTGCCGCCATGTGCCGCCATGTGCTGACTGTGCTGCCTGGGCTGACTGCTGCCAGGCCTGCCAGCACAGCACTGTGCCCATTCCCCATCCGCTGCTCATCCCTAACTCCTGTGCCCATTCCCCCTCTGCTGCCCAACCCCCTTGCGCACATCGCCCCTTGCCTTCCCACATGCCTGGGGAGCATCACCATGTGCTTAATCAAGGCCGCTTGTAACGGGATGCCACGCCCCGCTGCCATCGCACATCCGCGCTGCCATCGCACATCCGCGCTGCCATCGCACATCCGCGCTGCCATCGCACATCCGCGCTGCCATCGCAGGATGTCAATGGCAGGATGTCTGAATGGAATGAAATAGAAATTGACTAGAACAAGCACAACGGGAAGCTGTCAAGGAAAAAAAAAAAACAATGACAGTCTGATTGGGAAAATGTCAATGCCAGATAGCTTAATGTTTGCAGTGCTGCTATATCTCTTTTCAATCTCATCCCAGCCATTCTATCACCATTCCCCTATTCTATTTCCAGCAGTCCCCCTTGTTGGTTTCGTCCTCTAATATCTCACCCCCATTGTACATTGGTCTCTTCATCCGGTTGGTCCTCTCTTTCCCTCTAGCCCACTCTTTATCCCTCTCATCCTGCCATCCCAAAGCCGATCTCCTCAGCTGGTTCCCTGGCAGCAGCACCTTTTCTTGTCGTCAGTGCTTGCTGTGTCAATATCTATGTAACCAACTGATCTTAAACATGGAGGTCAGTACAGTAGATTTTGGAGGGCTATGGCATATGGGGGACTTTGCTGAGTTAGTCTACCCTTACCTCTGACGTGCTTACCTGTGCAGCCACGGAGCCCGACAATGGTGCCAAAGCCGCGGTCAATGGCTGACATTGAAGCAGTCCTCCCCCCTTTTTTTTTCCTTGTGTGTTTAGCATGTGTTTTCTATTTGTTTTGTGCAGGCACCTGCTGGATCAGCAACATCAGCATCATGTGATCGAATACATTCCACGTATCATGATGCCCATGACTATCACTCGTTGTACTAGCCGTCCTTCCACTCAAGAGTCATAAAAACTTGCATAATTACAGTAAATGTCTCACCTTTTTTTTTTTTTTTTTAAACCCTTAATCGTGTTGTCCAAAGAGGACGTATGATGCTCATATTGTTTCTGGAGGTTGTCACATTGTTTTGTCCTAATACAACCAATAGTTTTACACTTCAAATCGTTCCCCTACTAAGGGGTACCTTACAACAACTAGCACGGTTTGCTTCACACCAGAACCCTCGTTTGACAGGGCTACTGTAAGGATTTACAAATCCTTACTGAGGCGCTCGATAGCGAGGCCATCCCGAGGGCCACGCGACCAACTGGTTCGGCCTACAATTTCGCATCCCAACCTCACCGAGCCGCCTCCGCACCAATCGCGACACTTCGCGAGCCAACCCTACCACACCATCCCCGCCTAGCTAGGTTTTCCCCTATTTAGGCCTCGCTACTTCATTGTTCAGGCATTCGGTAGTTCAACATTCTCGTTATTCGATATCTGCGCACTCTGACAAGTTCATTCATAACACCTGGTATCAGAGCTACTTTCCTAGCTTTCCCCGCTTTTTAGAGTGTATTACCCCTCGGGGGGGGGGGGACGAGTAAGGATGCCTTGGGGTCCAGGAGTTGCGTAGGCCGGCCAAGAGAACTAGTTAGTTGCTCTTCGCGGCCATAGTTTTACGGGGCACTCCTTCGGCACCGCCAGATCCTTAGCTCGAACGGTCGCGATCGACCGTGACCTCCCTCCCCCCGGGCAACGGACAGCTGGAGCTGTCGCGACTCTGAACGTGAGTACTATTCCGCTGCGTTATTTACCGACGATTTCGGATTTTGTGAGACAGCTGGCGTCAGCAGACCTGCGTCGGTGCCTGCACGAAGATTTCGGAGTCGTCAACGGGTGTGGCAGTTGACGCCGTCGGATTTGGGTCAACAGCTGCGCGACAATCTCGGAGCTCGTCTGATGCGGCAAGTTATGACGGTGGCTCGTCGTCACTTTGCGGGCATGGCTCGCGGGAGGTGTTTCGGCAGCTGGCGACAGTGGATGTGCGTCACTGTGGCGAAAATTTCGGAGCTACTGTTGAAGAAAAGTCGGTTGGGGAACTCGCCAGGCGCAAAAGGAGTTTGCGTCCGAAAAAGTCGGTGGCGAGGAGAGACGACACAAGACTGCCCGAATTAACGGGAGTTAACTGCCGTCCCGCCCGACCTGTTAAGTGCGGCGGCTTTTACCGCATTGGCGGGCGCGTCATCAACTATTTTCGGCAGGAGTGCTCGTGGACAGACGGGGCTTCATACCTGCTGACGCTTACGGGCTGCAACGGAAAACGCGGTGGCTAAACCGCACTTACGAAGAGTGGGACGCAGGCGACGAAGGAAATCGGGGCAGGTACACCTCGAAAGAACTCGTGCGACGCTGCGTGCCTGGTGTTGTTGCAAGCTGGCCGGCAGTATCGAGAACAGTTTCCCCTGACCAAGGACGTTGTTTTCGGGGACAGCTGCTGACAACCCACGGTTAAACGGTGTCCAAGGTACCGCCTGATAATTTCGGAAGGGTCGGTACAGGCTTGGAGGCGAACTGCACCTGCAATTGCGGAGTTTCGGGGTTATGTTCCAACGACATTTTCGGAGATTTCAACTGGGACTTGCAGGTTTTACGGCGGGAAGCGGCGACAACATCGGAGGAGTATTCGGCGTTTGATTAAACGCGCGCGCATTTGTGTGGGCAACACTGCGAGATCTACACGGAGTTTTCAAGGGGTACGAAGGACTTACGACGAACTGGAGGTGGCAGCAGCAACAGTGGAAGGGGGGAGAGACAGCTGTAATTTTTTCATCTCTGCCCAGGACCTCTCGGCGCAGCTGCTGGAACTTTTA
Source organism: Closterium sp. Yama58-4 (assembly GCA_947470075.1). NCBI lineage: Eukaryota > Viridiplantae > Streptophyta > Zygnematophyceae > Desmidiales > Closteriaceae > Closterium > Closterium sp. Yama58-4. The sequence continues at coordinate 396,071 of CANIUD010000022.1, read as the reverse complement.
TGGTGTGTTTTCTTGGAGTGGGGGAGAAAGTGCTTCGCACTGTTCTTTCCTTGGCGTTTTTCTCGGCCCTTTCTGTATTTGTCAGGTTGCGACAGCACGACGGACGACCGCGATCACACCGACACGATCTACGGTTCCTGCTCAATCGCATTTGAAATCATCAGCGGTCAACGCGAGCTCTGACCGTCCGATCAACATCTGCTCGATCAACGGCTCCGCTTCCAACCTTCAATTCGAATTGGTCCACTTCATCTTCGACCGTCAGATCGAGACCTGACTACATCAACGGCCTACATTCCAACTATTTAAAAAAATATCGCCCAAGGGATTTCAGCCGTCGGATTCAGCTGAAGTGAAGATCAACGGCATCCTCGCTACTGTAAGACTCATTTTCGTATAGGGCTGCCTTATTTAGGAGGTGGGAGAGTGTAAGGATTTACAAATCCTTACTGAGGCGCTCGATAGCGAGGCCATCCCGAGGGCCACGCGACCAACTGGTTCGGCCTACAATTTCGCATCCCAACCTCACCGAGCCGCCTCCGCACCAATCGCGACACTTCGCGAGCCAACCCTACCACACCATCCCCGCCTAGCTAGGTTTTCCCCTATTTAGGCCTCGCTACTTCATTGTTCAGGCATTCGGTAGTTCAACATTCTCGTTATTCGATATCTGCGCACTCTGACAAGTTCATTCATAACAGCTACTGGTTTCCAACCTAAATCGTGACCAGTAAGATTTTCGTGAGTAACGGCTCGTTACAGCTTCGGAACGTTGCTGTTTGAACAACGTCACCCCAACCTACCACTTGCGTCCATGGCGAGGGTTTTGTTCAAGCCACCCCCAAGAGACGAACCTGCCCTCTGGGCGGATGCGTTCCCTCCCCCTTCCCAAAAACTGGCTACTGTACCATAACGCTACCGGCAGTAGTCTGGCTTGTGCTGTCTGATCAGCATCCTCTCTAGACACATCGTTTCCCAACCTTAGTCGTGGTTGTCGATCAGACGTCGCAAAAGCCAACCTTTGCTTCGTCATTTTTAGGACATGAGAATGTCTACTAAGATACATTGTCTTCCTGACCTTGTTCTTGTTAGAATCTTCTGGCTTTCCGACGCTTTCCGGCCGACCTCGTCATTGTCTCTTTCGGATTACGCTAGAAGCGAGGAAAACGATGATTCAGAGCCTGACCTGCATTTTTCGACACCTCCTGCCTCTGCCGATGTCGCTCACGTCCTCCTCATTGCCTCAGTCTGCCGTCGCTGGCGGGAGCTCGCACACGAATCCGTCACAACGCTTCATATTTTACCAAATCGTCTGGTGGCTCGCGAGGATCTCAAACGCGTCTTGGCGTCCTTCCCGAATCTCACTCGCCTGCACTTGAGCACCGGAAGCATGGAAACGATCGACGACGATTTCCTCGCATTTCTCGGCTCATCGTCAGCAAACCTAACCGCTCTTTATGTCGGCACAGGCATTGCTCCATACGACAACCGTGACGATGAGGAGGACGATTCAGAATACCCCGTCACGGCAGCTGGGCTGGACAGTCTCTTCCGCCATTGTCGCCGCTTGGAGCAGCTGTCACTCCAGTGCCTCCATTGGACCACACAGCTTCCGCCTTCCTTCTTCCAGTTGACGCGCCTGCACACGCTGTCACTGGGAGATATTTCGCCTTTGGAGGATCCCAACGTCGCGAATCTCTCTTCTCTCACGAAGCTGTCTATTCATAATCTGGGCGAGCGATTGAATCAGATGTCGTCGTTAACTCGCCTGTCGAATCTGACCAGCCTGTTCTTTCCGCCAGAGTCGCCGTGCTTCCGTCTTCAACGTCTGCTGCTAAGCAATGTTTTGAGCATCCCGCCTGACGATCTTGGAGAGCAGTTCCCGGTACTTCGCGAACTCTGCATTTTCGGTCAGCGTTTATTCCCTTAGCTACTGCTACCAGACTCCCTCACGAGCCTCAGCGAATTGGAGATTCTGACAATTTTCAACAACAGTGTATCCAGACAGCCCCAAAATTTGGGAGATTTTCCAGCGCTGAAGTCGTTAACGTTGAGAAGCTTGTCGCTGGGGAGACTCCCCGATTCCATTGGGTTACTCACAGGGCTTGAGAAGCTATCCTTGGACCGTGTGGGCATTGTCACCCTCCCTGCATCGATTTTGTGCTTGGCTGCTCTTGAATCGTTGAGCATCACGCGATCAAGGCTGAAGTCAATTCCGGAGGGAATAGGCGAGCTGACCAATCTGCGCACTCTGGTGCTCAGCTGGTGTGAGCAACTGCAGCGCCTGCCGGAGGGTACAGGCCGTCTTGGTGACCTGCGGGAGCTGACCTTGAGCTGCTGCAGTAAGCTGACAGCACTGCCAGCATCCATCACTCAACTGACCCGCCTCAACACTCTCAAGGCCCCCATGTGTATCAAGCTCGCATCTGCACCTCGAGCCTTGGAAAACCTCTCATGCCTGCGGGAGCTGGATTTGACGGGTTGTGTTCGTCTGAAGAAGACTTTGGAATCACTGCCGCGGTCTTTGGAAACCTTGAGCTTGGGAAACGACACCAAAAGCATCACTCTTCCAGACTTGTCAATGGCTCCAAATCTCAAGAAGCTGAATTTAATTCGGGCTACTATCATGAACGCACCAACAGCCAGCCGTTGCCTCTCTCACATACAGCACCTAGAGTTGCGCCTGGGTACCGAACAAATAGAGCCTCCACTCCTGCTCGGGTTCCTTTCACGCCTCCGTTCTCTCCGCCTCTCAAATGCAGTGTCCTTGCAACACCTCCCGCATGACATCGGCACTGCTCTGCCTCAGCTGCGGCAGCTGCATGTGGAAGGAGCGGAATCTCTCACGGAGATTCCAGAAAGTGTGACCCGGCTGGTGCAACTCACATCTCTTCACATAAAAGCTCCAAGGCTAATCCTTATCATGATTGGGCGACCTTAGCCTGCGTAATTGCTCCTCCCTGACAAGCCTGCCCGGTTCTCTCACGAGCCTCACTTACCTGCACAAATTGGATGTCAGCAAGACGGCTCTTCACGTCCTCCCTCCCAACTTGCACCATTTGGCACGACTCAGAGAGCTGGACCTGAGGGACTGTGTGCAGCTTCAGTCCCTGCCGCAGCAGCTGTGTAGCTTGACGCTGCTGCGAGTGCTGAATGTCCGCGGCTGCACGATGCTTGGCCCAGAGCCGGTGCCTTCCAATGTTTATGCAATGCTTGGACTCACTTCCTACCATGACTAATCCAGGTCAATCCAGCTGCTGACACCGACGCTCGTCTCCTGCCCTGCGGGGTGGCTTTTCCCGATCTGTCGGCGTCGCTGACCAGGCTGGCCTCCTCCTTTCCCCTCCTTTCTCCGTTGTTGCCTCAATCTCACACAGCCGACGACCAATCTCCACACGCTTCACCACTTTGTATACCTCCATTAGCGTCGCTCGTGCCCCCATTTCAAAGATTCGAATGGCCACGTGACGCCGTAGCTCATAGTACAGCCCATTCAAGAATTTGCTGACAAGCCGACCCGTATCGTGGCAGCTCATGTCTTTGGCTTGTTCCACCAACCTGCGGTAGTACGCCAGCAACGATTCCCCTATTCTGTGGCGGAATTCCCTAAACTCCGACACCCTCTCCGGTGTCTGCGTCGGGAACTTGTCTTCAAGCATGCCCAGAAAGCGCGCCGTGGGATCTCGCTCCCCTGGGGCCGCCCGAGCCGTCCACTCTAGTAGTACTCGTCGGCTGATGCGATAAAAGGTTTCCGCTTCTCCGGTCAGTGTGTTGGCGAGGCCTCGGAAAATTTCCTCTTGGTCCAGTCGATCCTTCTCCCATCTCGCCCGCAGGTTGCCCCCCGAAAATCGTTCCGGGACCTCAATCTTCGGCAGCAACGTGTATTTCCAACGCTGCGCAGACGCCTCTTCTTGCCACGACGCGCTCCTCTGATAGGAACCGGTCGGACGATCCTCCTCCGTGCTGCGCATCGGCCTTCCTCCCGATCGCGCATCCTTCTTCGCAGCTCCGCTGACCTCCTTCTCCTTGCGTTCCGGCCGATCCGGCTTCTCCGCATCCTGCTTAGGCGAGCCATCATCGCGCGCCTCCTCTTCCCTCCTGTCCGTCCCTTGATTCATGCTTCGTGACCTTCCCGACGACGTCGACTTCGTATTCCCATTTTCTTCTTCTAATCCGTATTCCATCCCTCCACGCGTCCGCGTACTACTTGCATCAGAAGATTGTTTGTATGTGATAAGCCCGTTCAGCTTACTCACACTACTTCGTTACATCCTCCTCTGACTACTCTAGTGTCGTTTATGGCCTGTCGACTCACGCTTGCTCGAGCTTGAAGCAATCACATGAGATTTACAGAACATACAAACAATGCAAAGTCAAATGCCCGTACCCCCTATATCCTTGCCTGCATTCCTCCCCCTATTGCTACTCCTCTGGATCCCCTTGAAGGTGATGGCTTCCCACCGAAGCGAAGGGCCACCCTCCCTGTCCTCATACCACCAGCACTTAGCCGCCCTGCGGCCTAACCTCCAGCTTGCGCCTGTACTCCAGCTGGCTCGGGCATCCAACCTGCAAGGAAACGAAACATGCATTCTCACGCGAAACAAAGAACTCCTTCCAACTGTCACACTTCCCCTTCGCCCCATGCTGCCTCCTGCTGACGTGTTACTCCACCATGTGCCCTGCCATCATCCGAGCCTCGCTTCCCTGTCCTCGGTATTCAGTGCTGGAGTTGCCTATACAAATGTACAGTATATACACTCCCTGTCCCTTCGGCTTATCTCGCGACATCCTATCACTAAGTTACGCGCTTACTCTTAGTCTATTCACATGGCTAAGTAACGCGCCTACTTTTTGTACCACTCATATGGCTAGGCAACGCCCTTACTCTTGGTACAACTCGTATCGCTAAGAAATGCGCTTACTCTTAGTACCACTCATATTGCTAAGTAACGCGCTTACTTTAAGTACCACTCATATCGCTAAGTAATGCGCTTACTTCTAGTACTACTCATATGGCTAAGTAACGCACTTACTCTTAGTACCACCCATATGGCTTAGTAACGCGCTTAACCTTAGTACCAGTTATATGGCTAAGTAACGTGCTTACTCTTAGTACCACTGATACCGCTAAGCAACGCGCTTAGTGTTAGTGCCACTCATATGGCTAAGTAACGCGCTTCAGCTTAGTACTACTCATATGGCTAAGCAACGCGCTTAGTCTTCGTACCAGTCATATGGCTAAGGAACGCGCTTACTTCTACCACTCATATGGCTAAATAACGCACTTACTCTTAGTACCACTCGTATGGCTAACTAACGCGCTTACTCTTTTTACAACCCATTCCGCTAACCAACGCGCTTACACTTAGTACGAGTCATATCGCTATGTAACGCTCTTACCCTTAGTACCACTCATATGGCCAAGTAACGCAATAAATCTTAGTTCTACTCATACGTTCTTACTCTTAGTACAACTCTTATCGCTAAGATCGTGCTTACTCTTAGTATCATTCACATGGCTAAATAACGCGCTTACTTTTTGTACCACTCATATGGCTAGGTAACCCCGTCGACCAGCTCGCCCACTGCTGCAGGTCGGCTGCAACCCCCGCACACCCGACCACGAAGTCGGCTCCGCCCAAGCGAGGACGGGGCCAACCACAACTCCCGTTGACACCAATCATATTTCTAAGTAACGCACTTACTCTTTGTACCACTCATATGGCAAAGTAGCGCGCATATTCTTAGTACCACTCACATGGATAAGTAACACATTTACTCTTAGTTCCATTGATATGGCTAAGTAACTCGCTTAGTCTAAGTACCACTCACATGGATAAGTAACGCGCTAACTCTAAGTACCACTCATATCCTAAGTAACGCACTCACTCTTTGTACATCTCATATGGCTAAGTAACGCGCTTACTCTTAGTACCACTCAAATCGTTAAATATCGCGCTTACTTATAGTACCTATTATATGGCTAAGTAACCCATTTACTCTTTTTACATACATCTCATATGGCTAAGTAACGCGCTTACTCTTTGTAGATCTCATATGGCTAAATTACGCGTTTATTCTTAGTACGACTCATATGGCTAAGTTACGCCCTACTCTTAGTACTACTCATATTTCTTAGTAACACACTTACTCTTATAGTAGTCATATGGCTAAGTAACGTGCTTACTCTTAGTACCACTCACATAGATAAGTAACGCGCTTGCTCTTAGTACCACTCATATGGATAAATAATCCACTTATATTTAGTACCACTCATATGACTAAGTAACGTGCTTACTCTTAGCACCACTCATGTGGCAAAGTAACGCGCTTACTCGTTGTACCAATCATGTGGCTTAGTAACGCGCTTACTCTTAGTACCACTCAGATCGCAAAGTAACGTGCTTACTCCTTGTACCACTCATATGGCTAAGTAACTTGCTCACTCTTTGTACATCTCATATGGCTAAGTAACGCGCTTACTCTTTGTACCAATCATATGGCTAAGTAACGCGCTAACTCTTAGTACCACTCATATGGCTAAGTAACGCGCTCACTACGCGCTTACTCTTGTCAATGGGAGTTGGGTGTTGGCCCCGTCCTCGCTTGGGCAGGGTCGACTTCGTGGTCGGGTGTAGGGGTGCAGCCGACCTGCAGCAGTGGGCGGGCTGGTCGACGAGGTTGGTCGACCTGCACGGGGGCCACTGCAAGGGCGCCGACTTCGGGAGGGCGCCAGCTTCGGGTGGTCGACCTAGGAAGTCGACCTGCAGAGGGTGTTGACTTGGTGACGCCAACTTGGGGTAGCCGACTTGGATGGTCGGCTGACAGAACCTCTGGTCGACCTGGTAAGTCGACCAGGCCTTCTGGTCGACCTGGTAAGTCGACTAGGCCTTCTCGTCGACCTAGTAAGACGACCAGGCCTTCTGGTCGACCTGGTAAGTTGACCAGGTCTTTTGGTTGAGCAGGAGTGACTTCGACCTAGAGCTGGTCAACCAGGGGATAGTGGTCGACCTGGGGAGGTCGACTGGAGGTGGCCGTCGACTTGGGAGGTCGACCGGCACATACCAGAGGCAGTGGTCGACCTGGGGAGGTCGACCGGAAGTGGTCGTCGACCTGGGTGGTCGACGGCACGCACAGGAGCCTCTGGTCGACCTGGTTGCTCGGTCGACCAGGTTACCTGGGTGACGAGGTTCTGCGGAGGCATGCGATGTTGGCGAGGACGACCTCGGGGGTGGTATCCCGAGGTAGACGTGGCTGATCAGAGGTGGTCGTCAGCACGTAGAAGATCTGGTGTGTGCGCTGTGCAGGTGACGAGGCACTGCACGCCAATCATCTGCGAGCACCTGCGAAGCGGGTGTGATGCTGTACTGCGGGAGCAACGCTGGCACGCCGTCGACTTGCAACGTTGGCAAGCCGCGACTCTGCACTGCTGGAGCGCGGTCGACCAAGTCGTGCTGGCGCGCGGTCGACCGTGCTGCGCTGGCAGTCGACCTGCTTGCATCCTAGCTCTGATGTAGTCTAGTCTTGCCAACTTCATTGTATCATTATTGTCAACCTATCTTAGTGAAACTCTTGCCAATTCTCCTTGTGAACTAGCAAGCTGTGTGTGCACTAGGAAAACGACTAAGGAACAAGGAACGCAGAGATTACACGAGCACCCGTGCCTAGCCCGTAGTCTAGCTCCCGTTGCTAAAGTTATCTCCGCATGGTGCGGTGAGCGTGGACGGCACAACGACTTACCTTTCAGTCTAGTCGACTTAGTAGGCACCTTACCTAAGTTGTTCGTAGGCCGGCAGCTGTGCGGTAGTCACTATGGTAGGCGCCGTAGGTGACATGGGGGTGGTGGACACCCTGGAGGCACGGCTGGAGAGCACGAAGGGACGCCATGAGGCGAAGGAGTTCGGCGACATCCCTTGGGCGGTCGTCGACGCTGGCATCCGTTCCGTGTGGGCGACGGAGCACCCTTCTCGGCCTGCGTCTCCTCGACCGGTGAACGACGAAGGCGGCGTCGACCTGAGCGTCAACGCCGGGGGCGACCAAGTCGGCAGCAGTGCGGGAGGCACGTCGTCGAGGCAGCGTGGTGTGATTCACGCCGATGAAGTCGGCGGCGTTCGGGCGCGAGGGATGCGGTCGTCGGCGGCTGCAGGGTCCTCGCAGGGTGACGTCGGAGGTCGGCGAAGTGGATCTTTGCCGATGTCGGCGACCCAGGTGACAGCAGGCGGGATTGCACCGAGCTACGACTACTTCAATTTTACGACGGATAGGATCTTGGTGACTCCCCTGATGGTCGGTCGACCCGACATTCGCACCTGGAAGGAAGCCATCAAGCCCCAGCTGGAGATGGCCGGGCTAATCAGCAAAGGCTCGCGGTACCGTGGCGACGCCGGATGACCCCGACTTGCGTGCTGAGTTTCGCGCCGTGCAGCTGCTGACCTTCACGGTCATCTCGCGGTGCTGCTCGCCGGGCGTGCAAATCGCCCTGAAGTCGTGCAGGGAGCACATCGACGCCGGCCACCGGGCGTGGCACTTCATCGAGTCGACTTACCAAGTCACCGACGACTTGTTCATCGCCCAACTGGAGGGGCAGCTGACACACATGCGTTTGAGGACCAGGAGACCGCGACGGACTACTGCAACCGAGCTCGGCGGATTCTTGCCGACAAGAAGAAGTCGACCAAGGACAACGGCCGAGGAGGAGGAAGTCGACGTCGGGAGTGCTGGCTGTGCGGCGACCCCAACCACCTCTCCTTCGAGTGCCCCGACCGCAGTGACTCGGACAACGGCGAGAAGGGAGGCCGCGGGAGGTCTGGCAGTCGTCGACCTCGTCAAGGACGAAGTCAGCCGCGCAAGGAGAAGCAGTCGACCAAGTCGTCGACCTCGGCAAAGGATGCCGACTCCTCTGCAAGCGGCTAGGGGCGAGACGACAAGTCGGCGTTGTGGAGCCGACCGTCTCGCTGGCGCCGGAGGCTGGCGAGGACTTCCAGGCGGTGGCGGCAGCTGTGCAGGCGAATCCGGCGGTGGTCCTGCTCGACAGCGGCTGCTCCCACCACCTGATGGGGACAAAGGACGCCTTCGTCGACTTGGGGCCAAGCGGCGACGTGAAGCACGTGCGTGGCTTCAATGGGGCGCTGCAGGACGTCCAGGGCCGCGGCACCGTCGCTCTGCAAGGCGAGGCCAGGAAGCAGGTGCTCATCCCCGACGTGCTGTACGTCCCGGGTGTGCGGGCAAACCTGCTGTCGTCTGGCCAGCTGAAGGAGCACGGCGTGAAGCTGCACGAGGACGGCGACGGGATGCTGCTCGTCTCGGCAGCAGGAGAGGTGCTTGGTCGGGCGACGTACTCCGGGCGAGTCCTCTGCACCGACCTGCGTCCCTGCTCGACGAAGTCGACGTCACCCACGCCGGAGGTTGTGGCCCTGCGGGCGATCGTCTCGAAGACGAGGTCGACGCCGGACAGGCTGCATGCTCGGCTTGCACACGTTGGCATGGACACCATCAGGCGCTCGGCGAAGAACGAGGTCGCCATTGGGCTGGACCTCAAGTCGGCGACGGGCGCCGACTCACCGTGTGTCTCGTGTGTCGGCGGGAAGCTGGCGAGGCACACCTTCCCCGACCAAGGCTCTGACGCCGACGACGTGCTGGCCGTAGTGCACCTCGACCTGTGTGGGCCGTTCCGCGTGGCTGCCAAGGACGGCAGCCTGTACTTCTTGCTGCTGAAGGACCGTAAGTCCCGCTACGTGTGGGTGAGGCCGGTCGCCAAGAAGTCGGACGTGCTACTGGAGTTCCAGACGTGGCTGGTGCTGGTGGAGCGGCAGACGAAGAAGTCGGTGTTGCAGCTGCGCTCTGACCGAGGAGGGGAGTTCCTCGGCAAGGAGTTCACCGCCTTCGTGGACGGCAAGGGAATCGTCCACGACCTAACCTGCCCCTACACCCCACAGCAGAACGGCATGGCTGAGCGGGAGATGCGGACAGTGGTGGAGTCGGTGCGGACGATGCTGCTGCATATGGGCGTGCAGCACCACTGGTGGCACCTCGCTCTGCGGCAGGCCGTCTGGGTCCGCAACTGCCTGGAGCGATCGGCGACGCCGGGAACGATGCCATACCAGCTGCTGACCGGGACGAAGCCCGACCTGTCGCTGGCGCGCGTGTGGGGCTGCATGGCGCAATTCCTCGTCCCCGAGCAGCAGCGTGGTGGGAAGCTGAAGCCGAAGGCCAAGTGGGGCCTTCACCTCGGCGTGTCGGAGGCGAGCAAGGGCTGGGAGCTCCTCGACATTGCCGACAACCGGGTGGTCACCACGTCGGACGTGGTGTTCTACGAGACCATGTCGCTCGAGGTGTGGAAGTCGGAGCATGGGCCAGTGTCAGGGAGGAAGCTGGGGGCCACGCCGACGGATACCTCGACGCCAACGCTCCCTCTGCTCGCCAAGGTCGGTGAGCTTGCTGGGGACGATGCCGAGGTCGTCCACCCTTCCTCTCCTTCCCCTGCCCCTCCCCTCGTCGACCTGCATGGGCTGACTCCGCCGTCGGCCTCCGGCGATGAGGGGAGCAGTGGGGCGTCGCCTGTGGCGCCGACCAAGGGCATCGCCGGTGGCCGACGGGACGAGCAGCAAGTCGACGAGCAGCAGGTCGACATGGGAGTGCAGTCGACCTGGATAGGGGAGGAGCAGGTCGAGGAGGTGCAGCCGACTTGGGCGAAGTCCACTGGGGAGCAGGCAGCAGCGCGGCCGACCAAGGAGAAGTCGTCGACCCGGCAGTCGGCGGGGGAGTTGACCACAGGGAAGAAGTCGGTCGGGACGCCGACGGGGGTGCAGCAGGACGACGACGAAGCCGGTGAAGATGAAGGGGAGCAGTTGGGCGACGAAGAGCCCGTCGACAGTGATGTCGCCGAGGAGCTTCAGCCTGGACCACGGCGCACAGGTCGACTTCGGAGGCCTCCCGACTTCTTCATCCTGGCCGCCTTCACCACGGTTTATGAAGTGGTCGACGAGGACGACGACCTGCAGTACGACGACGCTGAAGAGGACGAAGAGTTCCCGGAGCTCGACCCCGACATGCATGCCGACCCCGAGCACCGCTGGGACATCTCCACGATGACGGTGAAGGAGGCGCTGGCGAGCTGGAAGGGTCCGGCAGTGAAGGCCGCCATGGAGGAAGAGATCCGCAGCCTCCTCGCCATGGGCACTTGGGAGCTGTTCGAACGCCCACCGGGAATCAACATCATGAAGAACCGGTGGGTGTTGACGACGAAGTACCACATCGACGACACCGTCGAGCGAGAGAAGGCGAGGCTGGTCGTGAAGGGCTTTACGCAGGTGTACGGCGCCGACTACGACGAGACGTTCGCGCCGGTGGGCAGTTACGTTACGTTTTGGATCTTCCTCAGCATCGTCGCTGTCCTCAACCTCAACCTGATGCAGCTCGACATGAAGAATGCCTTCTTGCAGAGCAAGCTCGACCGGGTGCTGTACATGTCCCAGCCGGACTACTTCAATGACGGAACCGGCCGGGTGTGCAAGCTGCTGAAGAGCCTGTACGAGCTGAAGCAGTCGCCGCTGCTGTGGTATTTGGCGCTCAACGACGTGCTGGTCGGCGCCGGGTGGAAGAAGAGCCAGGTCGACGAGGCTCTGTACTTCAAGGTCGGCGACGACGGAGTGGCCTGCTGGGTGCTGGTCTACGTTGACGACCTGCTCGCCGCCAGCAGCAGCGCCATGATGCTGGAGGGACTGAAGGAGCTGCTGGAGGCCACCTTCGAGCTGCGCGAGTTCTTGCCAGTGCAGAAGTACCTCGGGCTGGAGATCGTGCGCGACAGGTCGGCGAGGAAGCTGTGGCTGCACCAGCAAGGCTACGCCGACAAGCTGCGTAGGCGTTTCATCGACGAGGAGCAAGGTGGTCGGACTCCGAAGACGCCGGTCTCGGTCGACGCCTACGCCGAGCTCACCTTCGGCGACGAGGAGGCGCAGGAGCGATAGGAGGAGGAGTACCGGCAGAAGGTCGGTTCGCTGCAGTTCGCGGCGACGACGACGAGGCCGGACATCGCCTTCGCCTGCAGCAAGCTGGGGAGCGGCCTCACGGTGAGGAGCGACCAGCACTGGCACGAGGTCGACCGCTGCCTCGCCTACTCTGCCAACACGCGTGACACCGCCCTGGAGTTCGGCGGTGGACCTGAGTCGCTGGAGCTGGTCGGCTACGTGGACGCCGATGACGCGAGGACAAGCAGAACAGGACGAGCACGGGCGGCTACGTGTTCGTCTACGGAGGAGCCGTAGTCTCCTGGTCGGAACCAGCGCATCAAGTGCGTGACGCTGTCGTCGACCGAGTCGGAGTACGTGGCGGCCGTCGAAGCCGGCAAGGAGGGACGCCGACTTCGCTTCCTCCTGGCAGAGTTCCAGCAGCTGGACGCTGGAAGGCCGACGGTCCTGAGGGTGGACAACAAGTCGGCCATCACAGTCGCCGAGGGCATGGGGTTGACGGGCAACCTCAAGCACATGGAGCAGCGAGAGGACTGGTTGCAGCACATGGTGAAGCGGGGGAAGTTTGCGCTGCAGTACATCCCGACCGCTGAGCAGCCGGCCGACTTCCTGACGAAGGCGCTGCACTATCCGGCCTTCAACCAGTGCTCCGTTGCAGTCGGCAAAGTGCGACTGGCTGATGTGGGCGACGGCGCTGACAACGTGCAGCAGTAGGTGCCATGCCCTCTTGCATGGCTGGTGCGGTGGACGCCGTGCCGTGTGTTGGGTGCACGTCGACGAGCTTGTCTCTGAGGAGTACTGCCGTGTGGGCTGGGGGCCCAAGCGTGAACGCGGCAGGGGAGTGTCAACGGGAGTTGGGTGTTGGCCCCGTCCTCGCTTGGGCAGGGTCGACTTCGTGGTCGGGTGTAGGGGTGCAGCCGACCTGCAGCAGTGGGCGGGCTGGTCGACGAATTAGACCTGCACGAGAGCCACTACGAGGGCGCCGACTTCGGGAGGGCGCCAGCTTCGGGTGGTCGACCTAGGAAGTCGACCTGCGGAGGGCGTTGACTTGGTGACGCCAACTTGGGGTAGCCGACTTGGATGGTCGGCTGACAGAACCTCTGGTCGACCTGGTAAGTCGACCAGGCCTTCTGGTCGACCTGGTAAGTCGACCAGGCCTTCTGGTCGACCTGGTAAGTCGACCAGGCCTTCTGGTCGACCTGGTAAGTCGACTAGGTCTTTTGGTCGACCAGGAGTGAAGTCGAGCTAGAGCTGGTCGACCAGGGGATAGTGGTCGACCTGGGGAGGTCGACTGGAGGTGGCCGTCGACTTGGGAGGTCGACCGGCACATACCAGAGGCAGTGGTCGACCTGGGGAGGTCGACCGGAAGTGGTCGTCGACCTGGGTGGTCGACGGGCACGCACAGGAGCCTCTGGTCGACCTGGTTGCTCGGTCGACCAGGTTACCTGGGTGACGAGGTTCTGTGGAGGCATGCGATGTTGGCGAGGACGACCTGGGGGTGGTATCCCGAGGTAGACGTGGCTGATCAGAGGTGGTCGTCAGCACGTAGAAGATCTGGTGTGTGCGCTGTGCAGGTGACGAGGCACTGCACGCCAATCATCTGCGAGCACCTGCGAAGCGGGTGCGATGCTGTACTGCGGGAGCAACGCTGGCACGCCGTCGACTTGCACTGTTGTCAAGCCGTCGACTTGCAGCGTTAGCAAGCCGCGACTCTGCACTGCTGGAGCGCGGTCGACCAAGTCGTGCTGGCACGCGGTCGACCGTGCTGCGCTGGCAGTCGACCTGCTTGCATCCTAGCTCTGATGTAGTCTAGTCTTGCCAACTGCATTGTATCATTGTTGTCAACCTATCTTAGTGAAACTCTTGCCAATTCTCCCTGTGAACTAGCAAGCTGTGTGTGCACTAGGAAAACGACTAAGGAACAAGGAACGCAGAGATCACACGAGCACCCGTGCCTAGCCAGTACTCTAGCTCCCGTTGCTAAAGTTATCTCCGCAACTCTTAGTACCACACATATGGCTAAGTAATGCGCTCACTCTTTGTACATCTCATATGGCTAAATATTTCGCTCTTTGTACCACTCATATGGCTCTGTAACTCGCTTACTCTTAGTACCATTCATATGGCTAAGTAGCGCATGTACACTTTGTACATCTTATATGGCTTAGTAACGCACTTGCTCTTTGCACATCTCATATGGCTAAGTAATGCGCATATTCATAGTACCACACATATCGCAAAGTAACGCGCTACCTCACTCTTTGTACATCTCATATGGCTAAGTAACGCGGTTATTCCTAGTACCACTCATATTTCTAAATAACGCACTTATTCTTAGTACCACTCATATGGCAAAGTAACGCGCTTACTCTTAGATCCACTCACAAGGATTTGTAATGCACTAACTCTTAGTATCACTCATAGGGCTAAATTACACACATACTTTTAGTACCACTGATATGGCTAAGTAACATGCTTGGTCTTAGTACCACTCATATGGCTAAGTAACGCGCTTATTCTTAGTACCACTCATATCGCTAAGTAATGCGCTCACTCTTTGTACATCTCATATGGCTAAGTAACGCGTTTACTCTTTGTACCACTCATATGGCTAAGTAACGTGCTAACTCTTTGTACCATTCATATGGCTAAGTAAGGTGCTTACTCTTAGTACCATTCATATGGCTAAGTAACGCACTTACTCTTTGTACATCTCATATGGCTATGTTACGCACGTACTCTTTGTACATCTCATATGGCTAGCACCATTCATATAGCTACGTAACGCGTATACTCAAAGTACCAGTTATATCGCTACGTAACGCGCTTACACTTAGAACCATTAATATAGCTAAGTAACGCATTTTCTGTTTGTCCATCTTATATGGCTAAGTAACGCACTTATTCTTAGTACTACTCATATCGCTAAGTAATGTGTGTACATCTGATATGGCTAAGTAACGCGTTTACTCTTTGTACCACTCATATGGCTAAGTAACGCGCTATCTCTTAGTACCATTCATATGGCTAAGTAAGGTGCTTACTCTTAGTACCATTCATATGGCTAAGTAACGCACTTAGTTTTTGTATATCTCACATGGCTAACTAACGGGATTACTCTTAGTACCACTCATATGGCTTAGTAACGCGCTTAATCTTAGTACCACTCATATGGCTAATCTTAGTACCACTCATATGGCTAAGTAACGCGCTTACTCTTAGTACCACTCATATCGCTAAGTAACGTGCTTACTCTTAGTATCACCCATATTGCTATATAGTGCGCTTATTCCTAGTACCACTCATATGGCTGTAACGCGTTTACTCTTTGTACCTCTCATAATGCTAAGTAACACGCTTACTCTAAATACCACTCATATTCTAAAGAACGTGCACACTCTTTGTACCACTCATATGGCTAAAATAAATGCTTATTCTTTGTACCACTCATATGGCTAAGTAACGCGCTTACTCTTAGTACCACTCATATGGCTAAGTAGCATGCTTATTCTTAGTACCGCTCATATCGCTAATTAATGCGCATACTACTAGTACCACTCATATGGCTAAGTAGCGCGCTTACTCTTTGTACCACTTATATGGCCAAGTATCACGCTAAATTTAGTACCGCTCATATGGCTAGGTAACACGTTTACTCTTAGTACCACTCATATGGCTAAACACCTATTCTTAATACCACTCATATCGCTAAGTAACGCGCTTACTCTTAGTACCGCTCATATGGCAAAGTAACACGCATTTACTCTTCGTACCACTCATATGGCTAAGTAACGTGCTGAATCTTAGTACCGCTCATATGGGTAAGTAACACGCTTACTCTTAGTACCACTCATATGGCTAAGTAACGCGCTTACTCTTAGTATCACTCATATTGCTAAGTAACGTCCTTACTCTTAGTATCACCCATATGGCTACGTAATGCGCTTACTCCTAGTACCACTCATGTGGCTATTTATGTCAGAATGCTATTATTGTCTAGCCTGCAGTGGGGTACTCTATAGCGAGTACAGCCCAATCTAGGGTTTGCTATTTGTACTCAACTGCCTGCTAGTTCAACCCCTCTCCTTTCAATCATTCTTGGCTAGTTATTCTGACATGCTATCAGAGCAGGTCGACCCTCCTGGGTCGATCCTGTGGGTGGGCCCACCACCTAAGCCTTCCGCTGCTACTGCTACTGCTACTGCTACTCCCTGTCCGCCGCGCGCCCCGTGGCGCGCGGCGTCGAAACTAGGGTTTTCAGCCCGCCGTGCGCCCCGAGGCACGCGGCGGTTTTCTGCCCGCCGTGCGCCCCGAGGCGCGCGGCGGTTCTCTGCCCGCCGTGTGCCCCGAGGCGCGCGGCGGGTTCCTGCCCCGTCACTCGGCACGTCGCCCCCGGGAGGCGCTGCGACGGGCGACGGGGACCCGCGCGTCGCCCCCCGTCGCCCGTCGTGGCCTGCGCGCGGCCCGTACGGGAAGCGCCAGGCCCGCGCGCGGCTCGGGCCGCCTGCGCGCGGTTCGGGCGGCTCTACCAGGCCCGTGGGCGGCCCGTTCCTCGCTGCTCCTGCCCTCTCCACTGTCCCCCGTGCTTCTACCGGCGCCTCACCCCTCCTACAGCCCGTTCTCCTAAATTAGGGTTTGGGGGTGAAGAGTGTGGGGGTGGCGGCTATGGGGGTGTCGGTTGTGAGTTCCTCCCCCTGCTCCTCCTCCTCCCTCGTCTCCCTCTGCTACAGCTGCCGCTGAGGGGGGTGGTGTGTGGGAGCCTAGGGTTTGGGGTTTAAGGGGGGTACCGTCGGAGTGGAGCTAGGGTGTCAGCAGGGGGTGTGTGAGAGGGGCGTGGGACGGTCGGGGGAGATTGCGTGGAGGTAGCCGTCGTGACGCCAGCAGCGCCAGTAGTCCGGATGCCCTCGCGCGTTTCGGTAGCCCAGCGAGCCTGCTTCGCCAGTCGCCTGTGGGTCCGTTGCTCCTGTGTGTGCTCGTCGTAGCCGCGGAGCCAGATACTCCCGTAGTCCGGTGCCCTCGTGCGCTCGGTAGCCACTGTGCGCGCCGCTCCTGTTGCCCGTGTGTCTGCAGCTTCAGTCGGCGCCTTTCATCTTCTCTCCTCTCGCCAGCCCTCCTCCTCCTCGCTTGCCCTCTGTGACTGCCTCTAGCTTTGCTCATAACTGTGAACTTTAAACTATTGCTTCTTGAACTTGTGCTCAGAATGTGTGGTGACATTGTGATCCACCTTGAGCTTGTACTGCTTTGCTTGCTCTGCTGATTACACCCCACTTTGGCTATGGGGGTGTGTCAGAATGCTATTATTGTCTAGCCTGCAGTGGGGTACTCTATAACGAGTACAGCCCAATCTAGGGTTTGCTATTTGTACTCAACTGCCTGCTAGTTCAACCCCTCTCCTTTCAATTATTCTTGCCTAGTTCTGTCAACAATTTACCGTAGTTACTCTTAGTACCACTCATATGGCTAAGTAATGCGCTCACTCTTTGTACATCTCATATAGCTAATTAACATGTTTATTCTTTGTACCAGTCATATGGCTAGATAACGCCCATATTCTTAGTACCCCTTCGCAAGCCTTCGCAGCACCTCGTCACCCAGGTAACTTGGTCGACCGGGCAACCAGGTCGACCAGAGGCTCCAGTGCGTGCCCGTCGACCACCCAGGTCGACGACCACTTCCGGTCGACCTCCCAGGTCGACCACTCCCTCTGGTACGTGTCGGTCGACCTCCCAAGTCGACGGCCACCTCCAGTCGACCTCCCCAGGTCGACCACTATCCCCTGGTCGACCAGCTCCAAGCCGACGTCACTCCTGGTCGACCACCTGAAGTTGGCGCCCTCCCGAAGTCGGCGCCCATGCAGTGGCTCCCCGTGCAGGTCGACCAACCTCGTCGACCAGCCCGCCCACTGCTGCAGGTCGGCTGCACCCCTACACCCGACCACGAAGTCGGCTCCGCCCAAGCGAGGACGGGGCCAACACCCAACTCCCGTTGACACTCCCCTGCCGCGTTCACGCTTGGGCCTCCAGCCCCTACGGCAGCACTGCTCGGAGAACAGCTCGTCGACGTGCACCCAACACACAGCACGTCGTCCACCGCACCAGCCATGCAAAAGGGCATGGCACCTACTGCTGCACTTCGTCAACTTCGTCGCCCACGTCGGCCAAGCGCACCTGGCCGATGGCGACGGAGCACCGGTTGAAAGCCGGATAGTGCAGCGCCTTCGTGAGGAAGTCGGCTGGCTGCTCAGCGGTCGGGATGTACTGCAGCGCAAACTTCCCCCGCTTCACCATGTGCTGCAGCCAGGCCTGTCGCCGCTCCATGTGCTTGAGGTTGCCCGTCAACCCCATGCCCTCGGCGACCGTGATGGCCGAACTCCAGGGCGGTGTCACGCGTGTTGGCGAGGTAGGCGAGGAGGCGTTAGACCTCGCACCAGTGCTGGTCGCTCCTCACCGTGAGACCGCTCCCCAGCTTGCTGCAGGCGAAGGCGATGTCCGGCCTCGTCGTCGTCGCCGCGAACTGCAGCGAGCCGACCTTCTGCCGGTATTCCTCCTCCTGTCGCTCCTGTGCCTCCTCGTCGTCGAAGGTGAGCTCGGTGTAGGCGTCGACCGAGACCGGCGTCTTCGGAGTCCGTCCGCCCTGCTCCTCGTCGATGAAGCGCCTACGCAGCTTGTCGGCGTAGCCCTGCTGGTGCAGCCACAGCTTCCCCGCCGACCTGTCGCGCACGATCTCCAGCCCGAGGTACTTCTGCACCGGTGAGATCTCGCGCAGCTCAAAGGCAGCCTCCAGCAGCTCCTTCAGCTCCTTCAGCATCGCGGGGCTACTGCTGGCGGCAAGCAAGTCGTCGACGTAGACCAGCACCCAGCAAGTCGCTCCGTCGGCGCCGACCTTGAAGTAAAGGGCCTCGTCGACCTGGCTCTTCTTCCACCCAGCGTCGACCAGCACGTCGTTGAGCGCCAAGTACCACAGCAGCGGCGACTGCTTCAGCCCGTACAGGCTCTTCAGCAGCTTGCACACCCGGCCGGTTCCGTCGTTGAAGTAGTCCGGCTGCGACATGTACAACACCCGGTCGAGCTTGCTCTGCAGGAAGGCGTTCTTCATGTCGAGCTGCATCAGGTTCAGGTTGAGGACGGCGACGATGCTGAGGAAGATCCTCAGCGTGACGTAGCTGCCCACCGGCGCGAACGTCTCGTCGTAGTCGGCGCCGTACACCTGCGTGAAGCCCTTCACGACCAGCCTCGCCTTCTCCCGCTCGACGGTGTCGTCGATGTTGTACTTCGTCGTCAGCACCCACCGGTTCTTCATGACATTCACTCCCGGCGGGCGTTCGACCAGCTCCCACGTGCCCATGGCGAGGAGACTACGGATCTCCTCCTCCATGGCGGCCTTCACTGCTGGACCCTTCCAGCTCGCCAGCGCCTCCTTCACCGTCATCGTCGAGATGTCCCAGCGGTGCTCGGGGTCGGCCAGCATGTCGGGGTCGAGCTCCGGAAACTCCTCGTCCTCATCAGCGTCGTCGTACAGCAGGTCGTCGTCGTCCTCCACGTCGTACACCGTGGTGAAGGCAGCGGGAATGAAGAAGTCGGGCGGCCTTCGAAGTCGACCAGACTTCCGGGGTTCAGGCGGAACCCCCACCGCGTCATGGTCGGTGGACTGGTCGGCCACCTCCTGGTCGACCAGCTCCTCGTCGCCCAACTGCTCCCCTTCATCTTCACTGCCGTCCTCGTCGCCCTGCTGCACCTCGGTCGGCTTCCCGGTCGACTGCTCCCCTGTGGTCAGCTCCCCTGTCGATCGCCAGGTCGCCGACTGTTCCTGGGTCGACCTCGTTGCTGCCTGCTCCCCTGTCGGCTTCACCCAAGTCGGCTGCACCTCCTCGACCGGCTCCCCCCTTATCCAAGTCGACTGCACTCCCAGGTCGACCTGCTGCTTGTCGACCTGCTGCTCGTCGACTCGCTTCTCGTCCTGTCGGCCACCGGCGATGCCCTTGGTCGGCGCCACAGGCGACGTCCCACTGCTCCCCTCATCGCCGGAGGCCGACGACGGAGTCAGCCCACGAAGGTCGACGAGGGGAGGGGCAGGGGAGGGAAAGGAAGGGTGGACGACCTCGGCGTCGTCCACAGCAAGCTCACCGACCGCAGCGAGTAGAGGGAGCGTTGCCGTCGAGGTATCCGTCGGCGTGGACACTAGCGTCCGCCCTGACACCGGCCCATGCTCCGACTTCCACTCCTCCAACGACAGGTCCTCGTAGAACACCACGTCCGACGTGGTGACCACCCGGTTGGCGGCAATGTCGAGGAGCTCCCATCCCTTGCTCGCCTCCGACACACCGAGGTGAAGGCCCCATTCGGCCTTTGGCCGCAGCTTCCCACCACGCTGCTGCTCGGGGACGAGGAACTGCGCCATGCAGCCCCACACGCGCGCCAGCGACAAGTCGGGCTTCGTCCCGGTCAGCAGCTGGTACGGCGTCGTCCCCGGCGTCGCCGATCGCTCCAGGCAGTTGCGGATCCAGACGGCCTGCCGCAGGGCGAGGTGCCACCAGTGGTGCTGCACGCCCATGTGCAGCAGCATCGTCCTCACCGACTCCACCACCGTCCGCATCTCCCGCTCCGCCATGCCGTTTTGCTGCGGGGTGTACGGGCAGGTCAAGTCGTGGACGATCCCCTTTCCGTCCACAAAGTCGGTGAAGGCCTTGCCGAGAAACTCCCCTCCTCGGTCAGAGCGCAGCTGCAACACCGACTTCTTCGTCTGCCTCTCCACCAGCACCAGCCACTTCTAGAACTCCAGCAGCACATCCGACTTCTTGGCGACCGGCCTCACCCACACGTAGCGGGACTTACGGTCCTTCAGCAGCAAGAAGTACAGGCTGCCGTCCTTGGCAGCCACCCGGAATGGCCCGCACAAGTCGATGTGGACGACGGCTAGCACGTCGGCGGCGTCGGAGCCTTGGTCGGGGAAGGTGTGCCTCGCCAGCTTCCCACCGACGCACGAGACACACGGTGAGTCGGTGCCCGTTGCCGACTTGAGGTCCAGGCCGACGTGCGCAAGGCGTGCGTGCATCCTGTCCGGCGTCAACAGGTTCGCCCGCACACCCGGGACGTACAGTACGTCGGGGATGAGTACCTGCTTTCCGGCCTCGCCTTGCAGGGCGACCGTGCCCCGGCCCTGGACGTCTTGCAGCGCCCCATTGAAGCCACGCACGTGCTTCACGTCGCCGCTCGGCCCCAGGTCGACGAAGGCGTCCTTGGTCCCCATCAGGTGGTGGGAGCAGCCGCTGTCCAGCAAGACCACCGCCGGGTTCGCCTGCACCGCTGCTGCCATCGCCTGGAAATCCTCTCCGGCCTCCGGCGCCAGTGAGACGGTCGGCTCCACGACGCCGACCAGGGAGCACGACGCCGACTTGTCGCCGCTCCCCTTGCCGCCAGCAGAGGAGTCGGCGTCCTTCGCCGAGGTCGACGACTTGGTCGACTGCTTCTCCTTGCGCGGCTGACTTCCTCCTCGACGAGATCGACGACTGCCGGACCTCCCGCGGCCTCCCTTGTCATCGTCGTCCGAGTCACTGCGGTCGGGGCACTCGAAGGAGAGGTGGTCGGGGTCGCCGCACAGCCAGCACTCCCGACGTCGACTTCCTCCTCCCCGGCCACTGTCCTTGGTCGACTTCTTCTTGTCGACCTCCTTGGCCGACTTCGAGCCACCGCTACCACTGCCGCCAGACTGTCCACGCTGCCCCGGTCGACCGCCTTGCTTCGCCGGGGCGACGTAGTTCACCTGCGCCAAGAGCTCTTGGGATCGCTCGGCCTCCTGCATCGCCTCGTCCTGCAGGATGTACGAGGTTAGGTTGTCCTTGTCAAACATTATATATGTTGTGTTTGTTTAGGCTACAGTGGGTTAGCCTATAGGGGGTACACAATTCTAGGGTTTGGTACTTGTACTGCTTTCACTCATAGTTCAATCATTCCAGTCTCTTCTTTCTGACATGGTATCAGAGCAGGTCCTTCGCTAGGACCGTTCTTAGGGCCCACCACTGAATACCTACCTACCTATCTACTGTCGGAGTGCTGCGTTAGCGCCTCCCCCTCAGCGCCCTCGTGCGCCCTCGTTTACGGCCCCCCCTAAGGCCCCGTCGACCCCGCGCGCCGCCCCTTAGCGATTCGCGCGCCGCCCCTTAGTGGCCCCGTCGAACCCGCGCGCGCCCCGATTTCGGCCCCGTTTGGCCCCGTCGACCCGCGCGCGTCCCCCCTTAGAGGCCCCGCTGGCCCCGTCGACCCGCGCGCGCCCCGTTTACGGCCCCGTCGGTCCCGCACGCGCCCCGCTTACGGCCCCGTCGACCCCGCGCGCACCCCGTTTAGCGGCCCCGCGGCCCCGCTGGCCCCGTCGATCGAGCCCCGCCTAGAGGCCCCGCGGCCCCGTCGCGTCCCGCCTAGAGGCCCCGCGGCCCCGTCGCGTCCCGCTTAGAGGCCCCGCGGCCCCGTCGCGCCCCACCTCACGGCCCCGCGACCCCGTTGCGCCCCGCTTAGCGGCCCCGCGGCCCCGTCGAGCCCCGCTTAGAGGCCCCCCACGGCCCCGTACTGCCCCGCTTAGAGGCTCTGCGCCGCCACTGCAGCAGCAGCCCCTGGAGCAGCCGCCACTGCAGCAGCAGCCCCTGGAGCCGCCCGCCACTGCAGTAGCAGCCCCTGGAGCCGCCCGCCACTGCAGCAGCCCCCTCTGGAGCAGCACGTACCTGCAGCAGCTGCCCCTGGAGCAGCCCGCACCTGCAGCAGCCGCCCCTGGCCCCTGGAGCAACCACCGCTGCAGCAGCCGCCCCTGGCCCCTGGAGCCGCCGCCACTGCAGCAGCCGCCCCTGGCACCTGGAGCAGCTGCCGTCGCGGCCCGGCCTCGCCCTGCAGCAGCTGCCGCGGAGCTCCCTGCTGCGGCCCGGCCCAGCCCTGCAGTTGTAGCGGCCCCGCTGTCGCCACCGTCTTGCGCCTGCCGCGCCGACCACTGGTGAGCATTGCCCAGCACTGCTACCGCTGCTACTGCTGCTACTGCTGCTACTGCCTTTTCTACTCCCACTGCCACAGCTCCTGCTGTTACTACTGTTGCTGCCGCTACTGCTACTACTGCTGCTCCTGGCGTGGCCAGATGCAGCTCCAGGGCCGTGCGCGTGAGTCTCTCACGCCCCAGCAGCTTCGTGCGCGTGAGTGGTACGCTAGTTGGGGCTGTCGGGGTGGCCGTAGTGGTGGTCGCTCTGGAGTGGGTCGGTCGGGAGCTTCTGGTAGTGGACAGGTGCAGCTGCCGTGCCCTCCTTCGCCCCAGCTGCTTCGTGCGCGTGCGTGGTACGCTAGTTGGGGCTGTCGGGGTGGCCGTCGTGGTCGTCGCTCTGGAGTGCGTTGTTCGGGAGCATCTGGTAGTGGACAGGTGCAGCAGCAGTGTCCTCTTACGCTCCAGCGGGCTCGTGAGTGGTACGCCAGTTTGGGCTGTCGGGGTGGCCGTAGTGGTAGTCGCTCTGGCGTGCGTTGTTCGGGAGCATCTGGTAGTGGACAGGTGCAGCAGCAGTGTCCTCTTACGCTCCAGCGGGCTCGTGAGTGGTACGCGAGTTTGGGCTCTCGGGGTGGTGGTCGTGGTAGTCACTCTGGAGTGCGTCGTTCGGGAGCTTCTGGGCGCGGACCGGTGCAGCTGCCGTGTAGTGTGAGTGAGGCTGCCGCTCTAGGTGCTAGTGAGACCGCCACTGCAGGTGCTCGCGTGTCTGCCACCTCAGGTCCTGGTGAGGCTGCTGCTCTAGGTGCTCGTGCGTCCGTGCCCGCTGGTACTGAGTCGACTGCAGCACTGCACACCTTCACACTGGACTCAGGTGCTTCTCGCTCCTTCTTTCGTGACCGCACTGTCCTTGAGCCACTCGCTCGGCCAGTTGCTGTCTCCCTCGCTGACCCCTCTGGGGGTCCGGTCGTTGCGACCTCCTCCACTGTCCTTCCTTGTCCTGCGGTCCCGTCAGGCACGCTGTCAGGTCTCTACCTCCCCTCGTTCTCTACGAACTTGGAGGTAGGTAGTGCGCTCCAGGATGGGGGTGTCCACCAGTTCACCCCTGCTTACGAGCGCGTGACCCACTGCACGTGTGCTCGGACGGGCCGTCACCTAGCTACCTCGTCAGGTCAGCTGTCCGCCCCTTGCTCGTGTCGCTCTCTGGCGCATGAGACTGTCCTCTGGCACCACCGCCTTGGTCACCCGTCTGTGCAGCGCCTTCGGGCCATGCACAAACGGGACCTTGTTGCTGGTCTTCCCAGGGTTCTCCCTCCCCTGCCACCCTCGCCTGCTCCTCCCTGTCTTCCCTGTGTCGAGGGGCGGCAGCGCGCCGCTCCTCACTCCTCCTCCTTCCCCCCAACGACTGCTCCTTTGCAGACGCTCCACATGGACGTGTGGGGCCCAGCCCGCGTCCGTGGTCAGGGTCAGGAGAGGTACTTCCTGATTGTTGTTGATGACTTCTCGCGCTACACCACGGTCTTCCCCTTGCGCGCCAAGGGTGACGTCCCTGATGTCTTGATCCCTTGGATCCGCAGATCTCGTCTCCAGCTCAGTGAGCGTTTCCGCTCCGACTTCCCTGTCCTGCGTCTGCACTCTGACAGAGGTGGGGAGTTTTCCTCTGGCCTCTTGGAGGCCTTCTGTCAGCAGGAGGGCATTGAGCAGTCGTTCACGCTTCCGGCCTCTCCGCAGCAGAATGGGGTTGCTGAGCGCCGCATTGGCTTGGTCATGGAGGTCGCTCGTACCTCCTTGGTTCATGCGGCTGCCCCCCACTTTCTGTGGCCGTTTGCAGTCCGATACGCTGTGCATCAGCTCAACCTCTGGCCCCGTGTCTCCTTACCGGAGACTTCTCCGACACTGCGTTGGACGGGAGAGGCTGGCGATGCGTCGCGTTTTCGGGTCTGGGGATCCCGAGCTTTTGTTCGCGACACGTCCGCGGACAAGCTCTCCCGTCGAGCTGTCCCCTGTGTTTTCCTTGGCTTTGTCCCGGACGCGCCTGGTTGGCAGTTCTACCACGCCACCTCGCGTCGGGTCCTTGCCTCTCAGGACGTCACTTTTGACGAGTCCGTCCCCTACTACCGCCTCTTCCCCTACCGCACTGCCCCGCTCCCCCCCCCGCCTCTCTTCCTCACTCCAGGTGCTGAGGTTTTAGACCCCCTCCCCCCTCAGGGTGCCGCTCCCTCAGGTGTGTCCCAGGTAGACCCGGTTGAGCCTGCTGAGGTAGCTGTTGACTCTCGTCCTGCTGGGGGTGCTGAGCCTGACCGTGAGGAGTCTGAGGGTGCGGAGCCTGGGGGTGCGGAGCCTGGGGGTGCGGAGCCTGGAGGTGCTGAGCCTGGGGGTGCGGAGTCTGGGGGTGCTGAGCCTGGAGGTGCTGCGTCTGGGGGTGCTGAGCCTGGAGGTGCGGAGTCTGGAGGTGCTGAGCCTGGGGGTGCTGCGTCTGGGGGTGCTGTGTCTGGAGGTGCTGAGCCTGAGCGTGCTACACCTGGAGGAGCCCTCTCCTCCCAGCAGCTGCAGGAGAGGTACCTACAGTACTGCCGCCTCCGGAGAGGTGCTACTGGAGCTCGTTCCGGTACTTCCCCTCCTGCCCAGGAGCTCCCCCCCATTCAGCAGATCCGAGAGTGGTACACGCGGCGCTGCAGTCTTCGGAGTGGTGCTCCTGGTGCTGCGGACCCTGGGGGTGGCGCTGCTGCTGGTGCTGAGGACCCGGGCGTTGGAGCTACTGCTGGTGCTGGGGACCCGGACGGTGGAGCTGCTGCTGGAGCTGGGGACCCGAGCGGTGGAGCTGCTGCTGGAGCTGAGGACCCGGCTGGTGGAGTTCCTGCTGGTGCTGCGGACCCGAGCGGTGGAGCTGCTGCTGGTGCTGCGGACCCGGGCGTTGGAGCTACTACTGGAGCTGAGGACCCGGACGGTGGAGCTGCTGCTGGTGCTGAGGACCCGGACGTTGGAGCTGCTGCTGGTGCTGAGGACCCTGCTGCTGGTGTCTCTGCTGGTTCTGGAGACGCTGCGCGGCCGCGACCGCGACCGTACTTCGTCCCGCTTCTTCAGCAGGTTCTTGGTCAGGCTCCTCCTCCTTGTCCTCCTCCCTCCGTCGAGTGTCCTCCGCCTGTCCAGTCGCTGTCACAGTTCCCGCCTGCCTCGCTTCTCCCTGGTCCCTCTCCTTACACTGGTCCCACAGGAGGTCTTACCGAGCGTCGTGAGCCTGAGTCTCGTCCTGCGTCGCCTGTTCGTCCTGCTCGCACTGGTCGTCGTGTCCCACGTGAGCGTCCTCCTCCTGTCCCTGGCACTCACTACATGACTCTGCGTCCCTCCACTGCTCCTCAGCGTGTTCCGCTGCCGTCTCCTCCTGCGTCCTCTCTGCCTACTCTTCCTGATCCGGAGTCTGACTCCCGTCGTGCTGCCAGTCCCACTGTCACCCGTCTCCTCGCTACTGTTGTCACTGACCCTACCTTTGAGTCCACCGCTGCGTCTTCTCTGGTCGCTGAGTTAGTTGACTTTGCTGCTGCCTGTCGTCTAGACTACGCCACTAGCCTCGTTGCTGAGTCTGAGTCTGAGTCTGTCTGTCCTCCGTCCGTCGGGGGTGAGTGTGCTCTTGGCACGGACGTCCTTGAGGACAGATAGGAGGAGTTCCAGTGCCTTGCTGCTGTCTTGCCCCGTCTCGTGTCCTTGCTAGTTGCCCCTGAGGGAGACCCGGATGCACCAGACATCCCGACCCCGCGCACTTACGCTGAGGCGATGGCGGGTCCCTACTCCTCTCAGTGGCAGACAGCCATGGACGCAGAGATGGCTTCCTGGAAGTCCACACGCACCTACGTCGACGAGGTTCCCCCACCTGGGGCGAACATCGTCAGTGGCATGTGGATTTTCAGGGTGAAGCGGCCGCCGGGTTCTCCTCCTGTCTTCAAGGCGCGCTACGTGGCTCGAGGCTTCAGTCAGCGAGAGGGAGTTGACTTCTTTCAGACCTTCTCCCCCACCCCGAAGATGACCACTCTTCGGGTGCTGCTGCACATAGCCGCTCAGCGCGACTACGAGCTTCACTCACTTGACTTCAGCACTGCTTTCTTGCAGGGCAGCCTACATGAGGAGATCTGGCTGCGCCGCCCTCCTGGCTTCACTGGGTCGGTTCCTCCTGGTACCCAGTGGAGACTTCAGCGGCCGGTCTACGGTCTCCGCCAGGCACCGCGTGAGTGGCACGACACACTGAGGACGACACTTGCGGCTCTTGGGTTCGCTCCCTCTACTGCTGACCCGTCACTGTTTCTACGCACAGACACCTCACTGCCGCCGTTCTACATCCTCGTCTACGTCGACGACTTGGTCTTTGCCACTGCTGACACCGCGGCACTCGCCCACGTGAAGTCAGAGCTGCAGAGGAGACACACGTGCACAGACCTGGGTGAACTGACAAGCTATCTTGGCTTGCGGATCACCCGGGACAGAGCACGGCGCACCATCACCCTGACTCAGTCACACATGGTGCAGCAGATCCTTCAGCGCTTCCGCTTCACGTACTCCTCGCCTCAGTCCACTCCTCTGCCTACCGGTCACTCGCTCTCAGATCTGCCTTCGGATGAGTCCGTAGAGCCGAGTGGCCCGTATCCAGAGCTTGTGGGCTGCCTCATGTACCTGATGACCTGCACTCGACCTGACCTTGCATACCCTCTTAGCATCCTTGCACGCTTTGTTGCTCCTGGCCGTCACAGGAAGGAGCACATGGATGCCGCTAAGAGGGTGTTGCGCTACTTGTGCAGTACGT
Organism: Closterium sp. Yama58-4; assembly: GCA_947470075.1. Classification (NCBI taxonomy): domain Eukaryota; kingdom Viridiplantae; phylum Streptophyta; class Zygnematophyceae; order Desmidiales; family Closteriaceae; genus Closterium; species Closterium sp. Yama58-4. The sequence continues at coordinate 368,366 of CANIUD010000022.1, read as the reverse complement.
CGGGCATGGGGCTAGTGCTTGGAGGGCGAGACCGAGTTGTACTTACTGTACACTCAGACGCTTCTTGGGCGGACGACCAGGCTACTCAGCGGTCGTCTCAGGGTTACACCTTCAACCTTGGCTCCGGCTCAGTTTCTTGGCGTTCTACACGCTCTTCTTCTGTTCTCAGCTCCAGTTGTGAGGCTGAGATCTACGCCACAGCCATGGCTGCCCAGGAGCTTCGCTGGCTGACCTACCTGCTGACCGACTTGGGAGAGCGGCCTCGTTCTCCTCCAGTGCTGTACGTCGACAACCAGGCTGCCATTGCCTTGTGTGAGGAGCACAGACTGGAGCACAGAACGAAGCACATCGCCCTTCGGTACTTCCTTGCTCGAGAGCTGCAGCAGCGTGGTCAGCTTCGTCTGCGTTACGTGGCCACTGAGGCCAACCTTGCTGATGTGTTCACCAAGGCGCTTCAGCCTTGTGACCATCAGCGTTTCTCTTCTAGGCCTTGTGCCTGCTGGACCTCACTTACTTACTTCTTGACCCTGCTTGTACTGTGATCTTTATATATATACCTGCATGTTTACGCTTGCTAGGTTGTGATCACTGTATCTCTTGTTATATTATCAACCTGCATGTGAACTGGTCTTGTGACCGCTTGCTTGTGCTCGGAATTTGTGTGGTATCCTTGAGATCCACCCTGAGCTTGTTTTGCTTTGCTTTGACTGGTCTTGTGACCCCTTGTTCTCCCCCACCTTGCCTATGGGGGTGTGTCAAACATTATATATGTTGTGTTTGTTTAGGCTACAGTGGGTTAGCCTATAGGGGGTACACAATTCTAGGGTTTGGTACTTGTACTGCTTTCACTCATAGTTCAATCATTCCAGTCTCTTCTTTCTGACAGTCCTCGTTGAGCGTCGCCCTCGTGCTCGGCGCCATGGACAGCCGCTTCAACAGGTTGTAGCTGCTCCGGAGTGCCTGCATGACATGGGTGATGTACGACGCCGTCGAATACTCCGCACCAGCCATCCTGATGGTGGCGAGAATTCGCCGGGCCCGGTTGCAGTAGTCGGTCGCCGTCTCCTCGTCGCCCATGCGCAGGTGAGTCAGCTGCCCTTCCAGTTGGGCGATGAACAGGTCGTCGGTGACTTGGTAGGTCGACTCAATGAAGTGCCACGCCTGGTGGCCGGCGTCGACGTACTCCCGGCACCACTTCAAGGCGATTTGCACGCCCGGCGAGCAGCACCGTGAGATGACCGTGAAGGTCAACAGCTGCACAGCGCGGAACTCAGCTCGCAAGTCGGGGTCGCTCGGCGTCGCCACGGTACCTCGAGCGAAGCTGATCAGCCCGGCCATCTCCAGCTGGGGCTCGATGGCCTCCTTCCAGGTGAGTATGTCGGGTCGACCGACCAGCGGGGGAGTCACCGAGATCCTATCCGGCGTAAACTTGAAGTAGCCGTAGCTCGGTGCAATCCCGCCTGCTGTCACCTGGGTTGCCGACATCGGCACGGACCCACTCCGTCGACCTCCGACGTCGCCCTGCGAGAACCCTGCAGCCGCCGACGACCGCATTCCTCGCGTCTGAACGCCGCCGACTTCGTCGGCGTGAATCACACCACGCTGCCTCGACGTGCCTCCCGCACTGCTGCCAACTTGGTCGCCTCCGGCGTTGACACCCACGTCGACGCCGCCCTCGGTGTTCACCGGTCGAGGAGAAGCAGGCCGAGAAGGGTGCTCCGTCGCCCACAAGGAACGGATGCCAGCCTCGACGACCGCCCACGGCAGGTCGCCATACTCGTTGGCCTCGTGCTTCCTCCTTGCGTTTTCCAGCCGTGCCTCCAGGGTGTCCACCACCCCCGTGTCACCTACGGCGCCTACCATGGTGACTACCGCACAGCTGCCGGCCTACGAACAACTTAGGTAAGGTGCAACTAAGTCGACTAGACTGAAAGGTAAGTCGTTGTGCCGTCCACGCTCACCGCACCATGCGGAGATAACTCTAGTAACGGGAGCTAGACTACGGGCTAGGCACGGATGCTCGTGTGATCTCTGCGTTCGTTGGTCCTTAGTCGTTTTCCTAGTGCGCACACTACTTGCTAGTTCACAAGACAATTTGGCAAGAGTTTCACTAGAGAAAGTTGACAACAATGATACAATGAAGTTGGCTAGGAAAGACTACATCAGAGCTAGCATGCAAGCAAGTCTACTGCCAGCGCAGCATGGTCGACCGCGTGCCAGCACGACTTGGTCGACCGCGCTCCAGCAGTGCAAGGACGCGACTTGCCAACGCTGCAGGGCGACGGCGTCACAACAGTGCAAGTCGACGGCGTGACAACAGTGCAAGTCGACGGCGTGCCAGCGTTGCTCCCGCAGTCCAGCATCGCACCCGCTTCGCAGGTGCTCGTAGATGATTGGCGTGCACTGCTTCGTCACCTGCACAGCGCACACACCAAGTCCACCTCGCGCTGACGAATGCTTCTGATGCACCATGTCGACCTCGGGATACCATCACCGAGGTCGTCCTCGCCAAAACCACCTGGGCGACCTTCGCAAGCCTTCGCAGCACCTCGTCACCCAGGTAACTTGGTCGACCGGGCAACCAGGTCGACCAGAGGCTCCAGTGCGTGCCCGTCGACCACCCAGGTCGACGACCACTTCCGGTCGACCTCCCAGGTCGACCACTCCCTCTGGTACGTGTCGGTCGACCTCCCAAGTCGACGGCCACCTCCAGTCGACCTCCCCAGGTCGACCACTATCCCCTGGTCGACCAGCTCCAAGTCGACGTCACTCCAGGTCGACCACCTGAAGTTGGCGCCCTCCCGAAGTCGGCGCCCATGCAGTGGCTCCCCGTGCAGGTCGACCAACCTCGTCGACCAGCCCGCCCACTGCTGCAGGTCGGCTGCACCCCTACACCCGACCACGAAGTTGGCTCCGCCCAAGCGAGGACGGGGCCAACACCCAACTCCCGTTGACACCTTCCACTGTCAGGAAGGTGGCAGGTTCCCTGCAGGAGAAAGGGGGAGAGGGGGAGCGGAGCGGAAAAGTGGGTAGAGAGGAAGGGGGGGGGAAGGGGGGCATTGTGAGGCTGACAGATCTGTTTTGTCTATGGCAATTCCATTTACGTTCAGCTTCCCATATTTCTAATCCACTTCCCCTTGGCATCCGTCCAGCAAGCTTGTCATTGTCAATTTTCACATCTGTTGTCCATTCTTCCTTTCTTCCAGTCAGCTTGTCATTGTCAATTTTCACATCTGTTGTCCATTCTTCCTTTCTTCCAGTCAGCTTGTCATTGTCAATTTTCACATCTGTTGTCCATTCTTCCTTTCTTCCAGTCAGCTTGTCATTGTCAATTTTCACATCTGTTGTCCATTCTTCCTTTCTTCCAGTCAGCTTGTCATTGTCAATTTTCACATCTGTTGTCCATTCTTCCTTTCTTCCAGCCAGCTTGCCATTGTCAATTTTCACATCTATTGTCCATCCTTCCTTCCTTCCAGTCAGCTTGCCATTGTCCATTATCCACTCAACTTGCCGTTTCTGTTCATGGAGTCTGGGATGAATGGGGTCGATGAGGTAATGTGAGTGATGGAATGGGGTAATGTGAGTGATGGAATGGGGTAATGTGAGTGATGGAATGGGGTAATGTGAGTGATGGAATGGGGTAATGTGAGTGATGGAATGGGGTAATGTGAGTGATGGAATGGGGTAATGTGAGTGATGGAACGGAATACGGTGAATGATGGGATGAGGTGATGTGAGTGATGGAATGGGGTAATGTGAGTGATGGAATGGGGTAATGTGAGTGATGGAATGGGGTAATGTGAGTGATGGAATGGGGTAATGTGAGTGATGGAATGGGGTAATGTGAGTGATGGAATGGGGTAATGTGAGTGATGGAATGGGGTAATGTGAGTGATGGAATGGGGTAATGTGAGTGATGGAATGGGGTAATGTGAGTGATGGAATGGGGTAATGTGAGTGATGGAATGGGGTGATGTGAGTGATGGAATGGGGTGATGTGAGTGATGGAATGGGGTGATGTGAGTGATGGAATGGGGTGATGTGAGTGATAGAATGGGGTGATGTGAGTGATGGAATGGGGTGATGTGAGTGATGGAATGGGGTGATGTGAGTGATGGAATGGGGTGATGTGAAAGATGGAATGGGGTAATGTGAAAGATGGAATTGGGTAATCTGGGTGATCGAAATGGGTAATGTGAGTGATGGAATGGGGTAATGTGAGTGATGGAATGGGGTAATGTGAGTGATGGAATGGGGTAATGTGAGTGATGGAATGGGGTAATGTGAGTGATGGAATGGGGTAATGTGAGTGATGGAATGGGGTAATGTGAGTGATGGAATGGGGTAATGTGAGTGATGGAATGGGGTAATGTGAAAGATGGAATGGGGTAATATGAGTGATGGAAACGGGTAATGTGAGTGATGGAACGGGTTAATGTGAGTGATGGGATGGGGTAGTGTGAAAGATGGGATGGAGTAATGTGAGTGAATTGGGTAATGTGAGTGATGGAATGGGGTAATGTGAGTGATGGAATGGGGTAATGTGAGTGATGGAATGGGGTAATGTGAGTGATGGAATGGGGTAATGTGAGTGATGGAATGGGGTAATGTGAGTGATGGAATGGGGTAATGTGAGTGATGGAATGGGGTAATGTGAGTGATGGAATGGGGTAATGTGAGTGATGGAATGGGGTAATGTGAGTGATGGAATGGGGTAATGTGAGTGATGGAATGGGGTAATGTGAGTGATGGAATGGGGTAATGTGAGTGATGGAATGGGGTAATGTGAGTGATGGAATGGGGTAATGTGAGTGATGGAATGGAATACGGTGAATGATGGGATGAGGTGATGTGAGTGATGGAATGGGGTAATGTGAGTGATGGAATGGGGTAATGTGAGTGATGGAATGAGGTAATGTGAGTGATGGAATGGGATAATGAGAGTGATGGAATGGGGTAATGTGAGTGATGGAATGGAATACGGTGAATGATGGGATGAGGTGATGTGAATGCTGGAATGGGGTAATGTGAGTGATGGAATGGGGTAATGTGAGTGATGGAATGGGGTAATGTGAGTGATGGAATGGGGTAATGTGAGTGATGGAATGGGGTAATGTGAGTGATGGAATGGGGTAATGTGAGTGATGGAATGGGGTAATGTGAGTGATGGAATGGGGTAATGTGAGTGATGGAATGGGGTAATGTGAGTGATGGAATGGGAATGGAGTAATGTGAGTGATGGAATGGGAATGGGGTAATGTGAGTGATGGAATGAGGTGATATGAGTGTGCAATGAGATAGTGTCTCGGTATCATTGCTAGGGAGGACACATGCCATGGCACAATTGCAAGGGGAATTGCAAAAGTCACATTTCTCTCTCCTCCTCATCTTTCAATCCACTTCAATCATCATTTCCTGCTACCACGTGGTTTTGCGGTACCATTTGTCACAGAAACTTCTCATTAGAAGTTTTCACGGTCAATCACCGTTTGTCCTTTTTGTCCATTCATCCTTCCATTGCACTAATTCATCCAGGTTCTCATGTTGAGCTCTCATACTGACTTTTGACGGCCCTTTTCTCAGCCAATTGACAACCTTTTGTCAACTTGTTGATCGTCCTGCCTGGTTGTCTTCTGCCGTTTTCCCTGTTCATTGCCCAGCCCATTCACAATTGGGTCAGTCAACTTGCCATTTTTCAGTCAATTTCTCATTTTCATCTATCTTGCCACATCCCCATAGCCATTTTCGTGTTACTTGGCCATCACCACTTGTTCCCCTTGAGGCCCCGCTGTCGTTTGTTTTGCCAGACTCTCATTTTCCAGTGTTCCAGTCAATATCCCAACACTTGCCATTTTGTGACTGGCTTCTCATGTTTGTATTCCCATTCTTTGACAAATGCTGCTTTCTCTTGAATTACTTGCTCAGTCAGTGCTGTCAAGCTGAAACAAGTCAGCCATTCACTACCAGCTTGTGTTTCTCCATCCTCTGCCACAACATCGCCCCATGTGGAAGTATTTTGGCTGCGTAGACTGGTCATCACTGACTGACATACACTACACCGTGTTATCATTAATTCTACCAATATACGGTACTTCATACGCAGAATGACATGTGTGCTATCCACCTATCAGGTTTCAATTGGCTCTGTTGGGAGCTCAAATATTTCCTCGAGGAATTCTTATCCATCATTGAGATCCCTTGGGGCGCCGGAGTAATCCACCTTTGATGGGAGCGACACGGGTAGAGGGGGGAGAGGGAGAGAGATGAGAGGGAGAGGTAAAGAGGGAGAAATGAGCTCGCGAAGGTTGAGTGTAGGAAATGAGAGCGATGGGCGGAGAGACGATGTGAGAGGTGGCGAGAGGAGGGGGTGAGGAAACGCGGAGCGGGAGAGGAAAGACGATGTGTTCCTAGAGAGACCACTGTATGCCCATTGTCAAGAGTGCTTTTGACATGTGGCTTGCTAGATCCTAACCAGTGCCAACCACTGAACCAGGCGAGATCAAACTTCAAACTGCACTCACCTTGCAAACACGTGCTCAGAAGGAGGGATGTACACATTCATGTACACTCAACACTCGTCCCACAGTCAATAACGGTTATCAACTTTACTATTCCAATACGCCCTGCAGTGCAAAGGCAGCGGCATTGCATGTGGTGTCGCCCCCACTTACCTCAACACACTCCCCCTTAACACACTCCCCTCAACACACTCCCCTCAACACACTCCCCTCAACGCACTCCTTGCAGCGCCAACCCCCGCCCACCTCAGTGATGCGTCTCTGCTGGGACAGCGGTGGCACTGCCAGCGCTGCCGCCACCACGGCTGCCAGATCCTCCCGTGACACGCTAGCCCTCATGGCGTTGCCCTGGGGGGAGGGAGTGGCGGGAGAAAGAAACACAATGCAACAATGGGGGAGCAACGAGTTGGAGGGGAGGGGAGACAGTGCGTGTTCCCTGCACCACGGCTGCCAGATCCTCCCGTTACACGCTGCTGCTTGTGGAGTCGCCCTGGTGGGGTGGTGAGGGGACACGGTGAGAGGTGGGATGTGATGAGACAATGGGGGAGGGACGAGGGGAGGAAGAACAGCAGACGCTGCTGCCAGCACCACGCTAAAAGTCTACTGATGCTTCCTTCTACTGTGTCGCCCTGCTTGATGGATGGATGGAGGAGCGACAAGGAGTTTCTTACCCTGCCTGGAAAGGAGGAGGACGATATTCTTTTCCTTGCAGTGTTGCCTGGAGGGATGGGGTGCAGTGAAGAGGAAAAGAGAGTGACAAGCGGAGGGAAAAAAAAAGGTCAGGATCTAAACGCTGTGTGAGTGAAAGAGAGGGAGGATGGGGAGAGCAGGACGACAGGGAGACGGAGTCGGAAAGGTGAGTGGAGTGGGAACGAGGCACTTCAGGCCTCCCACCTGCCCCACTCCTCACCTGCCCCACTCCCACCTGCCCCACTCCTCACCTGCCCCACTCCCACCTGCCCCACTCCTCACCTGCCCCACTCCTCACCTGCCCCACTCCTCACCTGCCCCACTCCCACCTGCCCCACTCCCACCTGCCCCACTCCCACCTGCCCCACTCCCACCTGCCCCACTCCTCACCTGTCCCACTCCTCACCTGCCGCACTCTCCTCACCACTGATCACTGAACATGCCCCAATCGGTTGCTATGCACATGCGCATATGCTTGGCTAAAGAGCCATACGAGCAGCACTCACCTGCGAGCAGCACGCCCCTGTGATACCACGAGCACCACGTTCTCCACTTTGCTGCCCACCACTTGTAGCAGCTGCGCCAGCGTGCCCAGCTGATTGGGACAGCAGTGGGACAGAGAGGGGCAACGAAACAAAGGGGAAAAAGAGGTGGCGGCAGGAGGAAGGGCAGTATATAGGAGCCGGAAAAGAAGCAGAGGGGACGAAAGGAGAAGAAAACGTGAGTGAGAGAGGCGCGAAAGGAACGCTGGGAAGAGAGCATGGTGAGAGGTAGTGGGTGTCGTGAGGAGGCGAGCTGATGAGGAGAAGGAAGGACGAGGGCGTGTGAGTCCCAGAATACAGGGGGAGGCAGAATAACAGGTTGGCCCTGTTCGGTAGGCTGCCTAGTCAGACTGCGGATGGGTCAGGGCAGGTTCCCCATTTCGAATGTATACATGATTAAAGCCCATAAACTCGTTAGTAGAACACCGAACCTAGCCAGTTGGAGTTTGGTACCGAACGCCTCTATTTGCTAGTCTGACTGTGATAAGACTGGCCGCGACGAAGCTGAGGGAGAAATTTCTTCCCCTGGCAAAAACCAGTTGGAGTGGAGCTGCGGCCCACTACAAGGCCCCCCCCTGTAATACAGTTCGAGTTACGGGGGAAAATACCCCAGGATGAAGCTACTTCGTTGTTTTCGTGCAAGCTCTCGAAATCAAATGCGAAGGTGCTTCAGTTCGAGTTGAGGCCCGAGGCTAGGAAGCCCCACGAAGGGTTCGCCAGTGCGAGTGGGCCCACTCCCACTGGGTGCCTACAGAACAAGGCCGTTAGAAAGTTGGTGAGGGAGGCATGCAGTCGGGGGAATTTCAGTCAGGAAGAGGGCGATACGGCAGAGGCAAGTGGGAGTAGACAGTGGCAGGGCAGAGGCAAGTAGCATGGTAGCAACGAGCATGGTAGCAACGAGCATGATAGCAAAGAGCATGGTAGCAACGAGCATGGTAGCAATGAGCATGATAGCAACGAGCATGGTAGCAGCGAGCATGGTAGCCATGAGCAAAGAAAGAAAGGGAGGGATGAGGGGAGAAAAGAGGGGAGAGAAACAGAGAGGAATCGAAAGGCAACCAGCCCCACCCACACACCCACCCCACCCACACACCCACCACATATATCTGCCTCTGCTAAAACAGAGGCGGCACTGCCAGTGATACCGCTGCCAAGGCTGCTAATTCCTCCCATGACACGCATGATGCCATAGTTGAGCAAAGAACAACAGCTGGGTTGACTGCTGGATAAGGTGCGGTGAAAAGCGGTGCTGTGGCAGCCTGAACAACAGTCATGTGTGGTGACCTGCGGTGACGCACTGGAAGAGCGAGGGAAGGAGAGAGGGGGGGGAGATGGGGAGGGCGGGTGGGGATGCGGCAGGCAGGTGGGGATGGGGAAAGGGGAGGAGGGATGAAGTGGAAGGGTGGAAAGGGGGAGGGAGAGAAGCAGGATGAAAGGGAAATGAAGGGAAGAGAGGGAAGAGAGGGTTGAGGAAGAGGGGCAAACTATCTGCATTCAACAAAGGGCAGCTCTGCCGCTGCTTATGTACTAGAATAAGCAGAGTTGCACATACTTCAACTGTAGATGTTCCATAAGCCAGCATATTAGAAGCTTCTAGTGGAGAAAGGAGGATACTTATGAAGGAGGCAGAGTCAAGTCAACCCACTCAGCATCCAGCAGCAACGTGAGCTGCGGCTTGGCACATCACATAGTGGCTGAATGGCGTGGCAATGCGGAGTGCACACGCACAACTGGGATGGGTCATGACGGGCACGTATAAGCGGCGAGGACAACCAAAGCTTGTCTGGATAGCAGGACGAGGAGGAGAGAATAGGGGGGGAGAAGAGAGGAGGGAGGGGATGAGGAAAAGAGGGGGGGGGGAGAGAGGAGAGGAGGGAAGGGGCGAGGAGAGGAGGGAGGGGAACGGGAGTGAGTGAGAGGAAGACGAGAGGAGAGGGCGGGGAACGAGGTTTACAAAAACTCATGAGGGTGGGGAGACGAGGAGAGCGAGAGTATAACGCCCTGCCTGACCGATGGCCCACAACAGAGGTTGTTCAAAGGCACAGCCGTTGGCTATGACCATTCATGTAAGGCCGCAGCATTAGAGGGGGAAAGGAAGAGAGGGAGGGGAAGAGGAAAGGAGGGAAAGACGAGGGTGATGGTCGAGTCGAGGCAGCTAACGATAACGGTTTTGGCGCAGAGGGAAGGCAAAGGCTCAGTGAGTGAGAGCAGAGAGTGTCCGATAATCAACGCATTTGTCGTTCATGACGTGATGCAGATGGCGAGCTGAGGAGATCACCACCAATGGTGGAACATGTTTCGCATTCCTCGAGGCGGATTTGCTTCAACTGACGTGCAGGAATGGGAAGGTGGCTTCCATGATGCTCTCCTCCCTCCATGACCAGCAGCAGCGAGTCAAGACGAACCACAAACAGGCCTGCCAGACCAGGCCGTGAGTTAACACGCTTCACGACACTACGCTGACCTTCTTATGCCTTCGTAGTGACAGACTCTTAGTTTGGGTATAGCCTCCGGCTAGCGTTGAAGGTAGTAAATACTTGGAGAGAATTTCTGGTTTTCTGGTGCAAGTTTCACTCAAAACAGAGAAGTACACAAAATGATTGAAAACAAACACATTTAAGCATTTCGAATTGTGATGTGCGCCTCGCGTAACGCGTCATCCGCGTTTCAGCCCGAGTCGCACGCGGAACCGATTTCGGTAACCGTCACCGGAACCGAAACCCATTTGTCCCTTCCGCACCGAACACGGTTCGGTTGCGGTTGGACATTTCTAGGCTACGGAAATGTCGTCTCGACATTTCCGAACCCTAGTCTACTAGCATTCCGTTTTTCTTTTCCTTCCTCACGTTTTCCATCTTAGCTCTCTAGTTTTCAGTCCCACCGATCTAGGCATAGGTTCCCCACATTAGGTCGCGGTTTCCCACCGTTTCTAGTGTTGTTCTACCGTCCCTAGGTGAAGCGCGTAGGCCGGTAGGCACTAGGGCAGTGGCGAACCACCCTAACAATCTCCCCTGTGGTTTGCCAGCTGCCATCCTCCTATGCTCCAGCGGTTACCAAGTAACCAGCCTTCTTCTTCCCTTGCTGATCCTGTCCGTAGGATGGTGCAGCATCTCGGGTTGCTGCTCCCCTGCTCCCCTGCATGTCCTGCAATGTACGTATGCCGACAAAATGCTTGCAAAACTCAAAGTTTGCCTTGGGTAGCACCTTAGTCAGGAAATCCGCTGGCTGCTCCTGTGTTCCCACGTGCACGAAGGTGAATACCTTCTTCTGCAGCTGCTCCCGAACCCAATGGTATCGCACGTTCATGTGTTTGGTGCGCCCATGCCAGTTGTCGTTTCGTGAAAGGTCAATTGCTGATTTGCTGTCCGATTTGATCGTTGTAGGTCCTTCCACCTTGACCCCCATCTCTTGAAGTAGTCGCCTCAGCCACACACCCTCTTGGCATGCATAAAACAGCGCCATGTACTCGGACTCCGTGGTGGACAGAGCGACGTCGGTGAGCTTCTTGGCTTGCCACATGATTGCCGTTCCACCAAGGAGGTAGACATAGCCATAGGCTCCCCTCCCATCCGTCTTGTCTGATCCGTGTGAGGCGTCAGCATACCCCACCATCTCTAGAATCTCCTCTCCTCCTTCAAACAGCAGCCCCTCATCGTCCCGCTGCAGGAGGTAGGTGATAGTCCGCTCCATCTCCTTCCATTTTCGTCCCTCGGGCTGCAACACCCTCTGTCCAAGAAAGCTTGCAGCATAGGCCACATCAACCCGCGTGCATGACACCGGGTACATGATTGAGCCTACCATGGATTGGTAAGCCTTGAGTGCTCTCTCCTTGCTGCCCCATGCCTCAATTTCTGCTTCCACATCGACCTCCTTGTCCGCAAGGCTGCTGAGAGGTGTCGTCACTGGTTTGGTCTTGCATTGTCCTCCAAACCTCTCCCGTAACCTCTGAAAGTACTTCTTCTGGTATAGTAGCAGCTTCTTCTCCTCCCTATTCCTCTCTATGTTCATTCCAAGGAAGAAAGTGGTCCTTGGAATCTTCTTCACCTGAAAAACGGCTGCAAGGTGAGTGCACACCTCTTCCACCTTCTCCTCCTTCGCTCCGGCCACTAGGATATCATCCACGTAGAGGAGCATGAACACCTTGTTCTCCCCTTCTCCCTTCCAGTAGAATGCACGGTCACATTGGCTCTTGATGAACCCCCCCTTTTCCAGCTGCGCATCCATGGCTAGGTACCACTCCCGCGGGCTTTGTTTCAGCCCATAAAGTGCTTTAATGAGCTTGCACTTTCTGTCCGTACCGTCTTCACACCCCGGTGGCTGATTCATGTAGATGGTCTCCTTCAAAATGCCATAGAGAAAGGCATTTTTGATGTCCAGCTGCACCATGAAGTACCCACGTGCCGTCACCACCTTTAGCATGGTCCTTGTCGTTGCTATCTTGCCCACGGGTGCGTAGAGTTGATCGTAGTCCTCTCCTTCCACCTGTGTGTAGCCCTTAGCAACAAGTCGTGCCTTGAAACGCTCAAGTTGTCCCATGTCTCCCGTTTTGATCTTGAAAATCCAGCGCACCCCCACTGCTTTCCTCCCCTCGGGCATATTCACAAGCTCCCATGTTCCCCTTTCAGCCAAGGTATCGAGTTCCTCCTGAATTGCAGCCCTCCACTGCTCCTTGTTTGGGCCGGACAGCGCCTCTTCAATGGTGAGAGGCTCGGTGGGCAGTTTGTAGCTTTCCACCTTCCCCTTTGAGAGTAATGCCGTTGCCGTGGTTGTAAGGAGTAGGTGAGTGTGAATGTCCTTGCAGCAGGTCAGAAGCATTTGGGCATATTTGGGATTGGGTTTCTTGACCCGTTTCCCTTTCCCCATCTCCTCATTCTCCTTTTCAGCTCCACCTTTCTCTGCTGCTGCATTTTCTTCCGCTCCTTGTAGCACCGTATCTCCTTCAATCGCCCTTCCGATGATTATCGCACCATCTGCAAGTAGGTCTTCAATTTCTGCTGCTGCTTTTTCATTGTCCCCCGAGTCAATGATGCGCCATGGGTCGGAGTAGCTCGTGCTAGCAGATTCGTCCACACTCTCTTCCCCATCCGAATTTTCAGCTTCTTCCGCATCGGCTTCCTTCGTTGAAGTGTCACCACCCTCTTCTCCCTTATCTTTTTCTTCTTCACTCTCTTCCGTGGCGGTTGAAGGTGAGGACAGCTCCTGGACCTCCCACACCCAATCGAAACCCGGCGTAGTGTGGTCTTCGTAGTCATCGTTGTCACCGCTTCCATTGGCTGCCCCTATTCCCTCCTTCTCACTCCCATCTATCATCTCCTCTAGTGGAGTTGGTGCTGCTGCCGCTTCCTTTGACACAGCCCCTTGTCTCCTTCCCTTCCACTCCAAGTAGGTGTCTTGCTCGTAGAAGGTAACATCTCTGGTCGCCGTGACTTTTCCGGTCTCCACATCGCGTATCACCCACCCTTTGCTCTCCGGGCAGATTCCCAAGTGAATCCCCCACTTGGTCCTTGGGAGAAGCTTGTGATTGGGTCCCGCTGCCTCTCGGTATTGCGTCATGCAGCCCCAAACACGTAAGAACTCCAGATTCGGCTTCCGTTTGTAGAATGCCTCGTGAGGGGTGATATCCGCCACTAATCCCTTTGTTGGTAATCGATTTTTCAGCCAACACGCCATTCCTAGCGCATCTCCCCAGTAGTGTAGTGGCAGGTTGCTGTCCGCGAGCAAGCTCCTCACACTCTTCAGCAGTGATTGGTTCACCCGCTCCGCAATGCTGTTGTGTTGAGGTGTGTACGGGACCGTGAGCTGCCTTCGTATGCCCTTTGACTTCAGGTACGTGTTGAACTCGGCATTGACGAATTCTCCCCCGTTATCCGTGCGTAACACCTTCAGCTTCTTGCCGCTTTGCCTTTCCGCTTCCGCTTGCCAATCGAGAAAGCTCGTGAAGACTTCCGACTTGTTCTTGATCTCCGTCACCCACGTGTGTCGTGTGCCGAGGTCGGTGAAGGTAACGAAGTACCTGCTGCCATGTCGTGAAGCCACCCGCATTGGTCCACATACGTCGGCTGCCACAATGGCCAGCGTCTCGTACGGCTCACGAGCTCCATGCTTGGGATGTGGCGCCTTTGTTGCCTTTGCTTCCACGCATGTGCTGCACTTCATATTTTCCTCTCCACCCTCAGCTACCTTCACTCCCGCTGCCATGTTCTTCTTGATCAGCTCCTTGATTCGATAATGACCAGCGTGCCCCATCCTCCTATGCAGCAGGTTGACGTCCACCGTGCTCACTGCTGCTGCCATAGGAAGCGCCTGCTGCTGCAACTCCTTAATAGGCACCTTTTCCAGCTTGGTACGAAGCTCATCTCGAGCCACCCTGCCCGCTTCCGGTTCAGCCAGGTACGTGACCTTGTCCCCACTCTGTTTTTCGTGCAGCTTCATCTCGTACAACCCTTGCTTGCGTGATCCTTCCGCTAGCACCTTCCAATCCGCTCCAAAGACCCATATGCTCCCCTTGTCGCTGAAAGTTTTGCATCCACCGCTATCCAGCTGCGATTGACTAATGAGGTTGAGCGTAAGCTTGTCCACCAGCAGCACGTTGTCCAGCTTCACCTCATCATACGCACTTTGTAGCACTAGATCTCCTTCCCCTTTCACAGGAAGTTTCCCCTCGTCTCCCAATAGCACGTACGGAATCGGTGATGCTCTGAAATTTTTCAGCCACTCCTTCTGGTTCGTCATGTGTTGGGTACAACCGCTGTCCATGTACCACTCTTTCCCCTTCAGGCCCTTTGCAAGCAGGCATGCTCCCGATGCTCTTGCAACATTGGCCTTGTGGGCTCCCCCGAGGATGACGTCGTCGTCGCCGGTTTCCGCTTCGGTGGCGTTGATCTTTTGCTGCTGCTGCCCTCCCTTGAAGCTCTTGCTCATCGGGTTACTGTAGCAGTCAATAGCTTTGTGCCCAAATTTCCCGCAGTGGTTGCAGTTTCCAGCAAATCCGCCTCAAACGTTGTCCTTCTCCGCTCGCTCCTGCTGCATTTCCTCTGAAATTCTTGCCTTTTGGATTGGAGTAACAGTCTACAGCCTTGTGCCCTTTCTTCCCACAGTGGAAGCAAGCTCCAAATGATTTTCCTGCCCCTGTTGCGTTCAACATGGCAGGTTTGTCGTTGCTGAAGTTGTCCGGCAGCGCCTCCCTTCGTTCTTCCTCCGCACGAATAAGCGCCACGTCTTGAAGAGACTCCACCAAGTCCGTCATGTCCGTCGGGCGTCGGCAGGCCAGCATCCGCTTCTCTGCTGCCCATGACTTCGGTAGACCGCCAATGATGTAACTCATCATTTGCTTCTCCGATTCGGGTACTCCCATTGCTGTCAGGTCGTCGTTGTAGCCTTTGGCACGTCCCACGTAGTCCACCACCGTCTCGGAAGGTTCCATGGCCAGCAGTATGAGTTTCGTCCTCACTGCTGTCATTTTTGTCTCGCTTTTCCTGAGGTAAACTCTCTCCATGTAGGCCCACGCCTTCTCTGCAGCGTTGTCCTCCTCAGAAAATGGGTCGAGTCGTGCCGCTATTGAATCCGAGACCGAGTGGCAGAGTTGAAAGAAAGCTTGTTGGCTTCTTTTCTTGAACGCTTTTTTCTCTTGTGCGGTTGCAGGTGCAGGTCCGTCTTCCTCCGTCGCTGCCTCTGGGTTGTAGAAGTGCCACAAATCCACCTCCCGGGCGCGTCGCATGAACTTCAGCCGCCATGTGCCGTAGTTCTCTCCATTGAAGCGTTGAGCTTCACTTAGGCCAATCTTCGGTTTGGCCACAATTTGCCCCTTAGCAAGGGCATCCAGTAGACTCTGCAGCTGCACACCGTCGGTGTTTACAGATGATCCCGAACTGGTCTCTCCATCTCCTTTCCCCATGTCGGTGAATATTCGCCCGTTCCAATTTATACTAAAATTAATAATGATACCAGCTCTTAGTTTGGGTATAGCCTCCAACGCTATTATAATGAGGCTTGCCACGACGAGAACCAAGCTCTGATACCAGCTCTTAGTTTGGGTATAGCCTCCGGCTAGCGTTGAAGGTAGTAAATACTTGGAGAGAATTTCTGGTTTTCTGGTGCAAGTTTCACTCAAAACAGAGAAGTACACAAAATGATTGAAAACAAACACATTTAAGCATTTCGAATTGTGATGTGCGCCTCGCGTAACGCGTCATCCGCGTTTCAGCCCGAGTCGCACGCGGAACCGATTTCGGTAACCGTCACCGGAACCGAAACCCATTTGTCCCTTCCGCACCGAACACGGTTCGGTTGCAGTTGGACATTTCTAGGCTACGGAAATGTCGTCTCGACATTTCCGAACCCTAGTCTACTAACATTCCGTTTTTCCTTTCCTTCCTCACGTTTTCCATCTTAGCTCTCTAGTTTTCAGTCCCACCGATCTAGGCATAGGTTCCCCACATTAGGTCGCGGTTTCCCACCGTTTCTAGTGTTGTTCTACCGTCCCTAGGTGAAGCGCGTAGGCCGGTAGGCACTAGGGCAGTGGCGAACCACCCTAACACAGACCACTAGAAACACATGAGCCTTTTTGACACACAGGTCAAAACATGCGCTCTGGGGGAAGTTTCACATCCACCCTTCCTGTCGCAGCAGGCGCAAGCAGCACCACTCCCGCCAGCCCGTGTGGGCCCACGAAGGAGGCGACACTGACGCTGCCATCCCCCCTGCTGCTGACGCCTCCGCTGCTGCTGCTTGCTCGTGCTGGTGGTTGTGGCTTCGAACGCGATAGGCTGAAACGTGGGTGGAATGGGATGTTGTGGGGGAGAGGAGACAATAGGGAGGGGGGACGGCGAAAAGAGCAATTCTCATTTATCGACATGAACAGCTCAACTCAATCCAGATGGCTGGATCACACACGACGTGATTACAGAAGCACTAACGATAACAGGAGGTGGGAGAAAAGGTGTGCGTTGAAAAGAGAAAGGAAAGTGCATGCCCAAGAAAGAAGTGGAGGGAAGCAGAGGGCGTACTGCTGGATGTGGAGCAGTTGAAAGCGGTGCTGAGGTGCCACTATCAATAGGTGTTTCTGGCTGATTGTCTGCTATGCACCGCAAGAGTGCCGAGGGGGACGGCAAAGGGGTGCCGACTGTCATAGACAAATTCAGGCAGGGAAGGCTGAGGGAGAGAAGGGGTGTGAGATTTAGTCATTTTGAATTGAGTAGTTTCGTAAAAAAAAAAAAAAAAAAAAAAAAACAACAACAACAAAAACAACAACAACAACAACAACAACAATAAACAGGTGGGTCATCATCGAATGGCGAGGAGGAGTCAACATGGCAACTGCACATTCCAAGTCAAAACAACCACAGGTACTTGAGCACAGATGATTGGCAGTACACATACCGACAGGGTTTAAAGGAAAATGGAACATCCTTCAGCGTGGGCACAATCAAACCACTGCGCATCGAAGGTTGCGTGTGCCAGCTTGACGGGTCACGTGTGGGACGTGGCAATGTCGAGCACACAAATGGCTGCGAGAATTGCAAAGGCGTCGTCTGGACGGCCGATACGAGCGGAAGAGGGGGATATGAAGTGGAGAGGAGGGGGGAGAAGGCGGCGAGGAAAAAAGCTGATGCTCGCTGCCAGCGAAATCGCTGAGATGGCCTTACTCCCAGAAACTGCGTCATGAGACCACTGGAGTCGCTGAAACAGCTGTTGCTCTTGTTAGCATCATTCTTACTGGCAGCAGTTTTTTCAGCCATGATCCAAGGCGATTTCTTGCCTGTGGAGGCGAGAAACTCGTCCTTTGACAGGAAGGTGACGTTTCCTTCATTGCTGCAGATGCTTTCGGGATTTAAGTACCGTTGACGGAATTCCAACAGATCCAACTCGCTCATGTACGAGAATTCGTCTTCCGAGTCCTCAGAAATCCGTGCCTTTTTGGCACTTGGAGCAGCAGCAGCAGCAGCAGGCGTGGATCGCTTGCGTGCTGCATCGCTCCAGCTGGGAGAGGCGGAAGCGGAGGCAGCAGGGACGGACCCGTGGTCCTCTTCCCAGTAGAAGAGGTCGGTAGCACTGAGCTCTGGGAGTACAAAACGATGTGATTCAACTGAAATGGTGTTAATGTCAGACGGGGTTTTGTATTCGTGACTACGAGAGCGGTGTCGGTTCTGACAAGATGCTTCAATCATTGAAGAGCCGCTCTAGCTGAGGCGATAGCTAGAAAGAGGGAGTTCCGCTGGCAACGGAAGTTTCAGGTATGGTACCGAGGCTAAGGTACCATTTTGCCATGGAAAATGTCAATCTGGCAGATCCAATGGCATTCGCAGCAACCACGGTAATTTCCGAATTTCCCGTTCCCATCAAGCTGACGGCCGTAGCCAGATGAGGGAGTTCCGCTGGCTACGGAAGTCGCAGGTATGGTGCATTATTCCTTTCTTCCAGTCAGCTTGTCATTGTCAATTTTCACATCTGTTGTCCATTCTTCCTTTCTTCCAGTCAGCTTGTCATTGTCAATTTTCACATCTGTTGTCCATTCTTCCTTTCTTCCAGTCAGCTTGTCATTGTCAATTTTCACATCTGTTGTCCATTCTTCCTTTCTTCCAGTCAGCTTGTCATTGTCAATTTTCACATCTGTTGTCCATTCTTCCTTTCTTCCAGCCAGCTTGCCATTGTCAATTTTCACATCTATTGTCCATTCTTCCTTCCTTCCAGTCAGCTTGCCATTGTCCATTATCCACTCAACTTGCCGTTTCTGTTCATGGAGTCTGGGATGAATGGGGTCGATGAGGTAATGTGAGTGATGGAATGGGGTAATGTGAGTGATGGAATGGGGTAATGTGAGTGATGGAATGGGGTAATGTGAGTGATGGAATGGGGTAATGTGAGTGATGGAATGGGGTAATGTGAGTGATGGAATGGGGTAATGTGAGTGATGGAACGGAATACGGTGAATGATGGGATGAGGTGATGTGAGTGATGGAATGGGGTAATGTGAGTGATGGAATGGGGTAATGTGAGTGATGGAATGGGGTAATGTGAGTGATGGAATGGGGTAATGTGAGTGATGGAATGGGGTAATGTGAGTGATGGAATGGGGTAATGTGAGTGATGGAATGGGGTAATGTGAGTGATGGAATGGGGTAATGTGAGTGATGGAATGGGGTAATGTGAGTGATGGAATGGGGTAATGTGAGTGATGGAATGGGGTGATGTGAGTGATGGAATGGGGTGATGTGAGTGATGGAATGGGGTGATGTGAGTGATGGAATGGGGTGATGTGAGTGATGGAATGGGGTGATGTGAGTGATGGAATGGGGTGATGTGAGTGATGGAATGGGGTGATGTGAGTGATGGAATGGGGTGATGTGAAAGATGGAATGGGGTAATGTGAAAGATGGAATTGGGTAATCTGAGTGATCGAAATGGGTAATGTGAGTGATGGAATGGGGTAATGTGAGTGATGGAATGGGGTAATGTGAGTGATGGAATGGGGTAATGTGAGTGATGGAATGGGGTAATGTGAGTGATGGAATGGGGTAATGTGAGTGATGGAATGGGGTAATGTGAGTGATGGAATGGGGTAATGTGAGTGATGGAATGGGGTAATGTGAAAGATGGAATGGGGTAATATGAGTGATGGAAACGGGTAATGTGAGTGATGGAACAGGTTAATGTGAGTGATGGGATGGGGTAGTGTGAAAGATGGGATGGAGTAATGTGAGTGAATTGGGTAATGTGAGTGATGGAATGGGGTAATGTGAGTGATGGAATGGGGTAATGTGAGTGATGGAATGGGGTAATGTGAGTGATGGAATGGGGTAATGTGAGTGATGGAATGGGGTGATGTGCGTGATGGAATGGGGTAATGTGAGTGATGGAATGGGGTAATGTGAGTGATGAAATTGGGTAATATGCGTGATGGCCTGGGGTAATGTGAGTGATGGAATGGGGTCCTGTGAGTGTTGGCCTGGGGTAATGTGAGTGATGGGATGGGGTAATGTGAGTGATGGTGGTGTCCTGTGAGTGCTGGTGGGGTCCTGTGCGTGATGGAATGGTGTGATGGTGGTGAATGATGGGATGAGGTGATGTAAGTGATGGAATGGGGTAATGTGAGTGATGGAATGGGGTAATGTGAGTGATGGAATGAGGTAATGTGAGTGATGGAATGGGATAATGAGAGTGATGGAATGGGGTAATGTGAGTGATGGAATGGAATACGGTGAATGATGGGATGAGGTGATGTGAATGCTGGAATGGGGTAATGTGAGTGATGGAATGGGGTAATGTGAGTGATGGAATGGGGTAATGTGAGTGATGGAATGGGGTAATGTGAGTGATGGAATGGGGTAATGTGAGTGATGGAATGGGGTAATGTGAGTGATGGAATGGGGTAATGTGAGTGATGGAATGGGGTAATGTGAGTGATGGAATGGGGTAATGTGAGTGATGGAATGGGAATGGAGTAATGTGAGTGATGGAATGGGAATGGGGTAATGTGAGTGATGGAATGAGGTGATGTGAGTGTGCAATGAGATAGTGTCTCGGTATCATTGCTAGGGAGGACACATGCCATGGCACAATTGCAAGGGGAATTGCAAAAGTCACATTTCTCTCTCCTCCTCATCTTTCAATCCACTTCAATCATCATTTCCTGCTACCACGTGGTTTTGCGGTACCATTTGTCACAGAAACTTCTCATTAGAAGTTTTCACGGTCAATCACCGTTTGTCCTTTTTGTCCATTCATCCTTCCATTGCACTAATTCATCCAGGTTCTCATGTTGAGCTCTCATACTGACTTTTGACGGCCCTTTTCTCAGCCAATTGACAACCTTTTGTCAACTTGTTGATCGTCCTGCCTGGTTGTCTTCTGCCGTTTTCCCTGTTCATTGCCCAGCCCATTCACAATTGGGTCAGTCAACTTGCCATTTTTCAGTCAATTTCTCATTTTCATCTATCTTGCCACATCCCCATAGCCATTTTCGTGTTACTTGGCCATCACCACTTGTTCCCCTTGAGGCCCTGCTGTCGTTTGTTTTGCCAGACTCTCATTTTCCAGTGTTCCAGTCAATATCCCAACACTTGCCATTTTGTGACTGGCTTCTCATGTTTGTATTCCCATTCTTTGACAAATGCTGCTTTCTCTTGAATTACTTGCTCAGTCAGTGCTGTCAAGCTGAAACAAGTCAGCCATTCACTACCAGCTTGTGTTTCTCCATCCTCTGCCACAACATCGCCCCATGTGGAAGTATTTTGGCTGCGTAGACTGGTCATCACTGACTGACATACACTACACCGTGTTATCATTAATTCTACCAATATACGGTACTTCATACGCAGAATGACATGTGTGCTATCCACCTATCAGGTTTCAATTGGCTCTGTTGGGAGCTCAAATATTTCCTCGAGGAATTCTTATCCATCATTGAGATCCCTTGGGGCGCCGGAGTAATCCACCTTTGATGGGAGCGACACGGGTAGAGGGGGGAGAGGGAGAGAGATGAGAGGGAGAGGTAAAGAGGGAGAAATGAGCTCGCGAAGGTTGAGTGTAGGAAATGAGAGCGATGGGCGGAGAGACGATGTGAGAGGTGGCGAGAGGAGGGGGTGAGGAAACGCGGAGCGGGAGAGGAAAGACGATGTGTTCCTAGAGAGACCACTGTATGCCCATTGTCAAGAGTGCTTTTGACATGTGGCTTGCTAGATCCTAACCAGTGCCAACCACTGAACCAGGCGAGATCAAACTTCAAACTGCACTCACCTTGCAAACACGTGCTCAGAAGGAGGGATGTACACATTCATGTACACTCAACACTCGTCCCACAGTCAATAACGGTTATCAACTTTACTATTCCAATACGCCCTGCAGTGCAAAGGCAGCGGCATTGCATGTGGTGTCGCCCCCACTTACCTCAACACACTCCCCCTTAACACACTCCCCTCAACACACTCCCCTCAACACACTCCCCTCAACGCACTCCTTGCAGCGCCAACCCCCGCCCACCTCAGTGATGCGTCTCTGCTGGGACAGCGGTGGCACTGCCAGCGCTGCCGCCACCACGGCTGCCAGATCCTCCCGTGACACGCTAGCCCTCATGGCGTTGCCCTGGGGGGAGGGAGTGGCGGGAGAAAGAAACACAATGCAACAATGGGGGAGCAACGAGTTGGAGGGGAGGGGAGACAGTGCGTGTTCCCTGCACCACGGCTGCCAGATCCTCCCGTTACACGCTGCTGCTTGTGGAGTCGCCCTGGTGGGGTGGTGAGGGGACACGGTGAGAGGTGGGATGTGATGAGACAATGGGGGAGGGACGAGGGGAGGAAGAACAGCAGACGCTGCTGCCACCACCACGCTAAAAGTCTACTGATGCTTCCTTCTACTGTGTCGCCCTGCTTGATGGATGGATGGAGGAGCGACAAGGAGTTTCTTACCCTGCCTGGAAAGGAGGAGGACGATATTCTTTTCCTTGCAGTGTTGCCTGGAGGGATGGGGTGCAGTGAAGAGGAAAAGAGAGTGACAAGCGGAGGGAAAAAAAAAGGTCAGGATCTAAACGCTGTGTGAGTGAAAGAGAGGGAGGATGGGGAGAGCAGGACGACAGGGAGACGGAGTCGGAAAGGTGAGTGGAGTGGGAACGAGGCACCTCAGGCCTCCCACCTGCCCCACTCCTCACCTGCCCCACTCCCACCTGCCCCACTCCTCACCTGCCCCACTCCCACCTGCCCCACTCCTCACCTGCCCCACTCCTCACCTGCCCCACTCCTCACCTGCCCCACTCCCACCTGCCCCACTCCCACCTGCTCCACTCCCACCTGCCCCACTCCCACCTGCCCCACTCCTCACCTGTCCCACTCCTCACCTGCCGCACTCTCCTCACCACTGATCACTGAACATGCCCCAATCGGTTGCTATGCACATGCGCATATGCTTGGCTAAAGAGCCATACGAGCAGCACTCACCTGCGAGCAGCACGCCCCTGTGATACCACGAGCACCACGTGCTCCACTTTGCTGCCCACCACTTGTAGCAGCTGCACCAGCGTGCCCAGCTGATTGGGACAGCAGTGGGACAGAGAGGGGCAACGAAACAAAGGGGAAAAAGAGGTGGCGACAGGAGGAAGGGCAGTATATAGGAGCCGGAAAAGAAGCAGAGGGGACGAAAGGAGAAGAAAACGTGAGTGAGAGAGGCGCGAAAGGAACGCTGGGAAGAGAGCATGGTGAGAGGTAGTGGGTGTCGTGAGGAGGCGAGCTGATGAGGAGAAGGAAGGACGAGGGCGTGTGAGTCCCAGAATACAGGGGGAGGCAGAATAACAGGTTGGCCCTGTTCGGTAGGCTGCCTAGTCAGACTGCGGATGGGTCAGGGCAGGTTCCCCATTTCGAATGTATACATGATTAAAGCCCATAAACTCGTTAGTAGAACACCGAACCTAGCCAGTTGGAGTTTGGTACCGAACGCCTCTATTTGCTAGTCTGACTGTGATAAGACTGGCCGCGACGAAGCTGAGGGAGAAATTTCTTCCCCTGGCAAAAACCAGTTGGAGTGGAGCTGCGGCCCACTACAAGGCCCCCCCCTGTAATACAGTTCGAGTTACGGGGGAAAATACCCCAGGATGAAGCTACTTCGTTGTTTTCGTGCAAGCTCTCGAAATCAAATGCGAAGGTGCTTCCGTTCGAGTTGAGGCCCGAGGCTAGGAAGCCCCACGAAGGGTTCGCCAGTGCGAGTGGGCCCACTCCCACTGGGTGCCTACCGAACAAGGCCGTTAGAAAGTTGGTGAGGGAGGCATGCAGTCGGGGGAATTTCAGTCAGGAAGAGGGCGACACGGCAGAGGCAAGTGGGAGTAGACAGTGGCAGGGCAGAGGCAAGTAGCATGGTAGCAACGAGCATGGTAGCAACGAGCATGATAGCAAAGAGCATGGTAGCAACGAGCATGATAGCAAAGAGCATGGTAGCAACGAGCATGGTAGCAATGATAGCAACGAGCATGGTAGCAGCGAGCATGGTAGCCATGAGCAAAGAAAGAAAGGGAGGGATGAGGGGAGAAAAGAGGGGAGAGAAACAGAGAGGATTCGGGGAAAGGCAACCAGCCCCACCCACACACCCACCCCACCCACACACCCACCACATATATCTGCCTCTGCTAAAACAGAGGCGGCACTGCCAGTGATACCGCTGCCAAGGCTGCTAATTCCTCCCATGACACGCATGATGCCATAGTTGAGCAAAGAACAACAGCTGGGTTGACTGCTGGATAAGTTGCGGTGAAAAGCGGTGCTGTGGCAGCCTGAACAACAGTCATGTGTGGTGACCTGCGGTGACGCACTGGAAGAGCGAGGGAAGGAGAGAGGGGGGGGAGATGGGGAGGGCGGGTGGGGATGCGGCAGGCAGGTGGGGATGGGGAAAGGGGAGGAGGGATGAAGTGGAAGGGTGGAAAGGGGGAGGGAGAGAAGCAGGATGAAAGGGAAATGAAGGGAAGAGAGGGAAGAGAGGGTTGAGGAAGAGGGGCAAACTATCTGCATTCAACAAAGGGCAGCTCTGACGCTGCTTATGTACTAGAATAACAGAGTTGCACATACTTCAACTGTAGATGTTCCATAAGCCAGCATATTAGAAGCTTCTAGTGGAGAAAGGAGGATCCTTATGAAGGAGGCAGAGTCAAGTCAACCCACTCGGCATCCAGCAGCAACGTGAGCTGCGGCTTGGCACATCACATAGTGGCTGAATGGCGTGGCAATGCGGAGTGCACACGCACAACTGGGATGGGTCATGACGGGCATGTATAAGCGGCGAGGACAACCAAAGCTTTTCTGGATAGCAGGACGAGGAGGAGAGAGTAGGGGGGGAGAAGAGAGGAGGGAGGGGATGAGGAAAAGAGGGGGGGGGAGAGAGGAGAGGAGGGAAGGGGCGAGGAGAGGAGGGAGGGGAACGGGAGTGAGTGAGGGGAAGACGAGAGGAGAGGGCGGGGAACGAGGTTTACAAAAACTCATGAGGGTGGGGAGACGAGGAGAGCGAGAGTATAACGCCCTGCCTGACCGATGGCCCACAACAGAGGTTGTTCAAAGGCACAGCCGTTGGCTATGACCATTCATGTAAGGCCGCAGCATTAGAGGGGGAAAGGAAGAGAGGGAGGGGAAGAGGAAAGGAGGGAAAGACGAGGGTGATGGTCGAGTCGAGGCAGCTAACGATAACGGTTTTGGCGCAGAGGGAAGGCAAAGGCTCAGTGAGTGAGAGCAGAGAGTGTCCGATAATCAACGCATTTGTCGTTCATGACGTGATGCAGATGGCGAGCTGAGGAGATCACCACCAATGGTGGAACATGTTTCGCATTCCTCGAGGCGGATTTGCTTCAACTGACGTGCAAGAATGGGAAGGTGGCTTCCATGATGCTCTCCTCCCTCCATGACCAGCAGCAGCGAGTCAAGACGAACCACAAACAGGCCTGCCAGACCAGGCCGTGAGTTAACACGCTTCACGACACTACGCTGACCTTCTTATGCCTTCGTAGTGACAGACTCTTAGTTTGGGTATAGCCTCCGGCTAGCGTTGAAGGTAGTAAATACTTGGAGAGAATTTCTGGTTTTCTGGTGCAAGTTTCACTCAAAACAGAGAAGTACACAAAATGATTGAAAACAAACACATTTAAGCATTTCGAATTGTGATGTGCGCCTCGCGTAACGCGTCATCCGCGTTTCAGCCCGAGTCGCACGCGGAACCGATTTCGGTAACCGTCACCGGAACCGAAACCCATTTGTCCCTTCCGCACCGAACACGGTTCGGTTGCGGTTGGACATTTCTAGGCTACGGAAATGTCGTCTCGACATTTCCGAACCCTAGTCTACTAGCATTCCGTTTTTCTTTTCCTTCCTCACGTTTTCCATCTTAGCTCTCTAGTTTTCAGTCCCACCGATCTAGGCATAGGTTCCCCACATTAGGTCGCGGTTTCCCACCGTTTCTAGTGTTGTTCTACCGTCCCTAGGTGAAGCGCGTAGGCCGGTAGGCACTAGGGCAGTGGCGAACCACCCTAACAATCTCCCCTGTGGTTTGCCAGCTGCCATCCTCCTATGCTCCAGCGGTTACCAAGTAACCAGCCTTCTTCTTCCCTTGCTGATCCTGTCCGTAGGATGGTGCAGCATCTCGGGTTGCTGCTCCCCTGCTCCCCTGCATGTCCTGCAATGTACGTATGCCGACAAAATGCTTGCAAAACTCAAAGTTTGCCTTGGGTAGCACCTTAGTCAGGAAATCCGCTGGCTGCTCCTGTGTTCCCACGTGCACGAAGGTGAATACCTTCTTCTGCAGCTGCTCCCGAACCCAATGGTATCGCACGTTCATGTGTTTGGTGCGCCCATGCCAGTTGTCGTTTCGTGAAAGGTCAATTGCTGATTTGCTGTCCGATTTGATCGTTGTAGGTCCTTCCACCTTGACCCCCATCTCTTGAAGTAGTCGCCTCAGCCACACACCCTCTTGGCATGCATAAAACAGCGCCATGTACTCGGACTCCGTGGTGGACAGAGCGACGTCGGTGAGCTTCTTGGCTTGCCACATGATTGCCGTTCCACCAAGGAGGTAGACATAGCCATAGGCTCCCCTCCCATCCGTCTTGTCTGATCCGTGTGAGGCGTCAGCATACCCCACCATCTCTAGAATCTCCTCTCCTCCTTCAAACAGCAGCCCCTCATCGTCCCGCTGCAGGAGGTAGGTGATAGTCCGCTCCATCTCCTTCCATTTTCGTCCCTCGGGCTGCAACACCCTCTGTCCAAGAAAGCTTGCAGCATAGGCCACATCAACCCGCGTGCATGACACCGGGTACATGATTGAGCCTACCATGGATTGGTAAGCCTTGAGTGCTCTCTCCTTGCTGCCCCATGCCTCAATTTCTGCTTCCACATCGACCTCCTTGTCCGCAAGGCTGCTGAGAGGTGTCGTCACTGGTTTGGTCTTGCATTGTCCTCCAAACCTCTCCCGTAACCTCTGAAAGTACTTCTTCTGGTATAGTAGCAGCTTCTTCTCCTCCCTATTCCTCTCTATGTTCATTCCAAGGAAGAAAGTGGTCCTTGGAATCTTCTTCACCTGAAAAACGGCTGCAAGGTGAGTGCACACCTCTTCCACCTTCTCCTCCTTCGCTCCGGCCACTAGGATATCATCCACGTAGAGGAGCATGAACACACACCTTGTTCTCCCCTTCTCCCTTCCAGTAGAATGCACGGTCACATTGGCTCTTGATGAACCCCCCCTTTTCCAGCTGCGCATCCATGGCTAGGTACCACTCCCGCGGGCTTTGTTTCAGCCCATAAAGTGCTTTAATGAGCTTGCACTTTCTGTCCGTACCGTCTTCACACCCCGGTGGCTGATTCATGTAGATGGTCTCCTTCAAAATGCCATAGAGAAAGGCATTTTTTATGTCCAGCTGCACCATGAAGTACCCACGTGCCGTCACCACCTTTAGCATGGTCCTTGTCGTTGCTATCTTGCCCACGGGTGCGTAGAGTTGATCGTAGTCCTCTCCTTCCACCTGTGTGTAGCCCTTAGCAACAAGTCGTGCCTTGAAACGCTCAAGTTGTCCCATGTCTCCCGTTTTGATCTTGAAAATCCAGCGCACCCCCACTGCTTTCCTCCCCTCGGGCATATTCACAAGCTCCCATGTTCCCCTTTCAGCCAAGTTATCGAGTTCCTCCTGAATTGCAGCCCTCCACTGCTCCTTGTTTGGGCCGGACAGCGCCTCTTCAATGGTGAGAGGCTCGGTGGGCAGTTTGTAGCTTTCCACCTTCCCCTTTGAGAGTAATGCCGTTGCCGTGGTTGTAAGGAGTAGGTGAGTGTGAATGTCCTTGCAGCAGGTCAGAAGCATTTGGGCATATTTGGGATTGGGTTTCTTGACCCGTTTCCCTTTCCCCATCTCCTCATTCTCCTTTTCAGCTCCACCTTTCTCTGCTGCTGCATTTTCTTCCGCTCCTTGTAGCACCGTATCTCCTTCAATCGCCCTTCCGATGATTATCGCACCATCTGCAAGTAGGTCTTCAATTTCTGCTGCTGCTTTTTCATTGTCCCCCGAGTCAATGATGCGCCATGGGTCGGAGTAGCTCGTGCTAGCAGATTCGTCCACACTCTCTTCCCCATCCGAATTTTCAGCTTCTTCCGCATCGGCTTCCTTCGTTGAAGTGTCACCACCCTCTTCTCCCTTATCTTTTTCTTCTTCACTCTCTTCCGTGGCGGTTGAAGGTGAGGACAGCTCCTGGACCTCCCACACCCAATCGAAACCCGGCGTAGTGTGGTCTTCGTAGTCATCGTTGTCACCGCTTCCATTGGCTGCCCCTATTCCCTCCTTCTCACTCCCATCTATCATCTCCTCTAGTGGAGTTGGTGCTGCTGCCGCTTCCTTTGACACAGCCCCTTGTCTCCTTCCCTTCCACTCCAAGTAGGTGTCTTGCTCGTAGAAGGTAACATCTCTGGTCGCCGTGACTTTTCCGGTCTCCACATCGCGTATCACCCACCCTTTGCTCTCCGGGCAGATTCCCAAGTGAATCCCCCACTTGGTCCTTGGGAGAAGCTTGTGATTGGGTCCCGCTGCCTCTCGGTATTGCGTCATGCAGCCCCAAACATGTAAGAACTCCAGATTCGGCTTCCGTTTGTAGAATGCCTCGTGAGGGGTGATATCCGCCACTAATCCCTTTGTTGGTAATCGATTTTTCAGCCAACACGCCATTCCTAGCGCATCTCCCCAGTAGTGTAGTGGCAGGTTGCTGTCCGCGAGCAAGCTCCTCACACTCTTCAGCAGTGATTGGTTCACCCGCTCCGCAATGCTGTTGTGTTGAGGTGTGTACGGGACCGTGAGCTGCCTTCGTATGCCCTTTGACTTCAGGTACGTGTTGAACTCGGCATTGACGAATTCTCCCCCGTTATCCGTGCGTAACACCTTCAGCTTCTTGCCGCTTTGCCTTTCCGCTTCCGCTTGCCAATCGAGAAAGCTCGTGAAGACTTCCGACTTGTTCTTGATCTCCGTCACCCACGTGTGTCGTGTGCCGAGGTCGGTGAAGGTAACGAAGTACCTGCTGCCATGTCGTGAAGCCACCCGCATTGGTCCACATACGTCGGCTGCCACAATGGCCAGCGTCTCGTACGGCTCACGAGCTCCATGCTTGGGATGTGGCGCCTTTGTTGCCTTTGCTTCCACGCATGTGCTGCACTTCATATTTTCCTCTCCACCCTCAGCTACCTTCACTCCCGCTGCCATGTTCTTCTTGATCAGCTCCTTGATTCGATAATGACCAGCGTGCCCCATCCTCCTATGCAGCAGGTTGACGTCCACCGTGCTCACTGCTGCTGCCATAGGAAGCGCCTGCTGCTGCAACTCCTTAATAGGCACCTTTTCCAGCTTGGTACGAAGCTCATCTCGAGCCACCCTGCCCGCTTCCGGTTCAGCCAGGTACGTGACCTTGTCCCCACTCTGTTTTTCGTGCAGCTTCATCTCGTACAACCCTTGCTTGCGTGATCCTTCCGCTAGCACCTTCCAATCCGCTCCAAAGACCCATATGCTCCCCTTGTCGCTGAAAGTTTTGCATCCACCGCTATCCAGCTGCGATTGACTAATGAGGTTGAGCGTAAGCTTGTCCACCAGCAGCACGTTGTCCAGCTTCACCTCACCATACGCACTTTGTAGCACTAGATCTCCTTCCCCTTTCACAGGAAGTTTCCCCTCGTCTCCCAATAGCACGTACGGAATCGGTGATGCTCTGAAATTTTTCAGCCACTCCTTCTGGTTCGTCATGTGTTGGGTACAACCGCTGTCCATGTACCACTCTTTCCCCTTCAGGCCCTTTGCAAGCAGGCATGCTCCCGATGCTCTTGCAACATTGGCCTTGTGGGCTCCCCCGAGGATGACGTCGTCGTCGCCGGTTTCCGCTTCGGTGGCGTTGATCTTTTGCTGCTGCTGCCCTCCCTTGAAGCTCTTGCTCATCGGGTTACTGTAGCAGTCAATAGCTTTGTGCCCAAATTTCCCGCAGTGGTTGCAGTTTCCAGCAAATCCGCCTCAAACGTTGTCCTTCTCCGCTCGCTCCTGCTGCATTTCCTCTGAAATTCTTGCCTTTTGGATTGGAGTAACAGTCTACAGCCTTGTGCCCTTTCTTCCCACAGTGGAAGCAAGCTCCAAATGATTTTCCTGCCCCTGTTGCGTTCAACATGGCAGGTTTGTCGTTGCTGAAGTTGTCCGGCAGCGCCTCCCTTCGTTCTTCCTCCGCACGAATAAGCGCCACGTCTTGAAGAGACTCCACCAAGTCCGTCATGTCCGTCGGGCGTCGGCAGGCCAGCATCCGCTTCTCTGCTGCCCATGACTTCGGTAGACCGCCAATGATGTAACTCATCATTTGCTTCTCCGATTCGGGTACTCCCATTGCTGTCAGGTCGTCGTTGTAGCCTTTGGCACGTCCCACGTAGTCCACCACCGTCTCGGAAGGTTCCATGGCCAGCAGTATGAGTTTCGTCCTCACTGCTGTCATTTTTGTCTCGCTTTTCCTGAGGTAAACTCTCTCCATGTAGGCCCACGCCTTCTCTGCAGCGTTGTCCTCCTCAGAAAATGGGTCGAGTCGTGCCGCTATTGAATCCGAGACCGAGTGGCAGAGTTGAAAGAAAGCTTGTTGGCTTCTTTTCTTGAACGCTTTTTTCTCTTGTGCGGTTGCAGGTGCAGGTCCGTCTTCCTCCGTCGCTGCCTCTGGGTTGTAGAAGTGCCACAAATCCACCTCCCGGGCGCGTCGCATGAACTTCAGCCGCCATGTGCCGTAGTTCTCTCCATTGAAGCGTTGAGCTTCACTTAGGCCAATCTTCGGTTTGGCCACAATTTGCCCCTTAGCAAGGGCATCCAGTAGACTCTGCAGCTGCACACCGTCGGTGTTTACAGATGATCCCGAACTGGTCTCTCCATCTCCTTTCCCCATGTCGGTGAATATTCGCCCGTTCCAATTTATACTAAAATTAATAATGATACCAGCTCTTAGTTTGGGTATAGCCTCCAACGCTATTATAACGAGGCTTGCCACGACGAGAACCAAGCTCTGATACCAGCTCTTAGTTTGGGTATAGCCTCCGGCTAGCGTTGAAGGTAGTAAATACTTGGAGAGAATTTCTGGTTTTCTGGTGCAAGTTTCACTCAAAACAGAGAAGTACACAAAATGATTGAAAACAAACACATTTAAGCATTTCGAATTGTGATGTGCGCCTCGCGTAACGCGTCATCCGCGTTTCAGCCCGAGTCGCACGCGGAACCGATTTCGGTAACCGTCACCGGAACCGAAACCCATTTGTCCCTTCCGCACCGAACACGGTTCGGTTGCAGTTGGACATTTCTAGGCTACGGAAATGTCGTCTCGACATTTCCGAACCCTAGTCTACTAACATTCCGTTTTTCCTTTCCTTCCTCACGTTTTCCATCTTAGCTCTCTAGTTTTCAGTCCCACCGATCTAGGCATAGGTTCCCCACATTAGGTCGCGGTTTCCCACCGTTTCTAGTGTTGTTCTACCGTCCCTAGGTGAAGCGCGTAGGCCGGTAGGCACTAGGGCAGTGGCGAACCACCCTAACACAGACCACTAGAAACACATGAGCCTTTTTGACACACAGGTCAAAACATGCGCTCTGGGGGAAGTTTCACATCCACCCTTCCTGTCGCAGCAGGCGCAAGCAGCACCACTCCCGCCAGCCCGTGTGGGCCCACGAAGGAGGCGACACTGACGCTGCCATCCCCCCTGCTGCTGACGCCTCCGCTGCTGCTGCTTGCTCGTGCTGGTGGTTGTGGCTTCGAACGCGATAGGCTGAAACGTGGGTGGAATGGGATGTTGTGGGGGAGAGGAGACAATAGGGAGGGGGGACGGCGAAAAGAGCAATTCTCATTTATCGACATGAACAGCTCAACTCAATCCAGATGGCTGGATCACACACGACGTGATTACAGAAGCACTAACGATAACAGGAGGTGGGAGAAAAGGCGTGCGTTGAAAAGAGAAAGGAAAGTGCATGCCCAAGAAAGAAGTGGAGGGAAGCAGAGGGCGTACTGCTGGATGTGGAGCAGTTGAAAGCGGTGCTGAGGTGCCACTATCAATAGGTGTTTCTGGCTGATTGTCTGCTATGCACCGCAAGAGTGCCGAGGGGGACGGCAAAGGGGTGCCGACTGTCATAGACAAATTCAGGCAGGGAAGGCTGAGGGAGAGAAGGGGTGTGAGATTTAGTCATTTTGAATTGAGTAGTTTCGTAAAAAAAAAAAAAAACAACAACAACAACAACAACAACAACAATAAACAGGTGGGTCATCATCGAATGGCGAGGAGGAGTCAACATGGCAACTGCACATTCCAAGTCAAAACAACCACAGGTACTTGAGCACATATGATTGGCAGTACACATACCGACAGGGTTTAAAGGAAAATGGAACATCCTTCAGCGTGGGCACAATCAAACCACTGCGCATCGAAGGTTGCGTGTGCCAGCTTGACGGGTTACGTGTGGGACGTGGCAATGTCGAGCACACAAATGGCTGCGAGAATTGCAAAGGCGTCGTCTGGACGGCCGATACGAGCGGAAGAGGGGGATATGAAGTGGAGAGGAGGGGGGAGAAGGCGGCGAGGAAAAAAGCTGATGCTCGCTGCCAGCGAAATCGCTGAGATGGCCTTACTCCCAGAAACTGCGTCATGAGACCACTAGAGTCGCTGAAACAGCTGTTGCTCTTGTTAGCATCATTCTTACTGGCAGCAGTTTTTTCAGCCATGATCCAAGGCGATTTCTTGCCTGTGGAGGCGAGAAACTCGTCCTTTGACAGGAAGGTGACGTTTCCTTCATTGCTGCAGATGCTTTCGGGATTTAAGTACCGTTGACGGAATTCCAACAGATCCAACTCGCTCATGTACGAGAATTCGTCTTCCGAGTCCTCAGAAATCCGTGCCTTTTTGGCACTTGGAGCAGCAGCAGCAGCAGCAGCAGGCGTGGATCGCTTGCGTGCTGCATCGCTCCAGCTGGGAGAGGCGGAAGCGGAGGCAGCAGGGACGGACCCGTGGTCCTCTTCCCAGTAGAAGAGGTCGGTAGCACTGAGCTCTGGGAGTACAAAACGATGTGATTCAACTGAAATGGTGTTAATGTCAGACGGGGTTTTGTATTCGTGACTACGAGAGCGGTGTCGGTTCTGACAAGATGCTTCAATCATTGAAGAGCCGCTCTAGCTGAGGCGATAGCTAGAAAGAGGGAGTTCCGCTGGCAACGGAAGTTTCAGGTATGGTACCGAGGCTAAGGTACCATTTTGCCATGGAAAATGTCAATCTGGCAGATCCAATGGCATTCGCAGCAACCACGGTAATTTCCGAATTTCCCGTTCCCATCAAGCTGACGGCCGTAGCCAGATGAGGGAGTTCCGCAGGCTACGGAAGTCGCAGGTATGGTGCATTCTTCCTTTCTTCCAGTCAGCTTGTCATTGTCAATTTTCACATCTGTTGTCCATTCTTCCTTTCTTCCAGTCAGCTTGTCATTGTCAATTTTCACATCTGTTGTCCATTCTTCCTTTCTTCCAGTCAGCTTGTCATTGTCAATTTTCACATCTGTTGTCCATTCTTCCTTTCTTCCAGTCAGCTTGTCATTGTCAATTTTCACATCTGTTGTCCATTCTTCCTTTCTTCCAGCCAGCTTGCCATTGTCAATTTTCACATCTATTGTCCATTCTTCCTTCCTTCCAGTCAGCTTGCCATTGTCCATTATCCACTCAACTTGCCGTTTCTGTTCATGGAGTCTGGGATGAATGGGGTCGATGAGGTAATGTGAGTGATGGAATGGGGTAATGTGAGTGATGGAATGGGGTAATGTGAGTGATGGAATGGGGTAATGTGAGTGATGGAATGGGGTAATGTGAGTGATGGAATGGGGTAATGTGAGTGATGGAATGGGGTAATGTGAGTGATGGAACGGAATACGGTGAATGATGGGATGAGGTGATGTGAGTGATGGAATGGGGTAATGTGAGTGATGGAATGGGGTAATGTGAGTGATGGAATGGGGTAATGTGAGTGATGGAATGGGGTAATGTGAGTGATGGAATGGGGTAATGTGAGTGATGGAATGGGGTAATGTGAGTGATGGAATGGGGTAATGTGAGTGATGGAATGGGGTAATGTGAGTGATGGAATGGGGTAATGTGAGTGATGGAATGGGGTAATGTGAGTGATGGAATGGGGTGATGTGAGTGATGGAATGGGGTGATGTGAGTGATGGAATGGGGTGATGTGAGTGATGGAATGGGGTGATGTGAGTGATGGAATGGGGTGATGTGAGTGATGGAATGGGGTGATGTGAGTGATGGAATGGGGTGATGTGAGTGATGGAATGGGGTGATGTGAAAGATGGAATGGGGTAATGTGAAAGATGGAATTGGGTAATCTGAGTGATCGAAATGGGTAATGTGAGTGATGGAATGGGGTAATGTGAGTGATGGAATGGGGTAATGTGAGTGATGGAATGGGGTAATGTGAGTGATGGAATGGGGTAATGTGAGTGATGGAATGGGGTAATGTGAGTGATGGAATGGGGTAATGTGAGTGATGGAATGGGGTAATGTGAGTGATGGAATGGGGTAATGTGAAAGATGGAATGGGGTAATATGAGTGATGGAAACGGGTAATGTGAGTGATGGAACGGGTTAATGTGAGTGATGGGATGGGGTAGTGTGAAAGATGGGATGGAGTAATGTGAGTGATTGGGTAATGTGAGTGATGGAATGGGGTAATGTGAGTGATGGAATGGGGTAATGTGAGTGATGGAATGGGGTAATGTGAGTGATGGAATGGGGTAATGTGAGTGATGGAATGGGGTGCTGTGAGTGATGGCCTGGGGTAATGTGAGTGATGGATGGACCGGTGCCTGATGGGATGAGGTGATGTGCGTGATGGAATGGGGTAATGTGAGTGATGGAATGGGGTAATGTGAGTGATGGAATGCGGTAATGTGCGTGCTGGCCTGGGCTGTGAGTGATGGCCTGGGTAATGTGCGTGATGGCCTGGGGTAATGTGCGTGATGGCCTGGGGTCCTGTGCGTGCTGGAATGGGGTAATGTGCGTGATGGAATGGGGTAATGTGCGTGATGGCCTGGGGTCCTGTGCGTGCTGGAATGGGGTGCTGTGCGTGATGGCCTGGGGTGCTGTGCGTGCTGGAATGGGGTGCTGTGCGTGATGGCCTGGGGTGCTGTGCGTGCTGGCCTGGGGTGCTGTGCCCGCTGGCCTGGGGTCCTGTGCCCGATGGAATTGGGTAATCTGAGTGATCGAAATGGGTAATGTGAGTGATGGAATGGGGTAATGTGAGTGATGGAATGGGGTAATGTGAGTGATGGAATGGGGTAATGTGAGTGATGGAATGGGGTGATGTGAGTGTTGGAATGGGGTAATGTGAGTGCTGGGATGGGGTAATGTGCGTGATGGAATGGGGTAATGTGCGTGCTGGAATGGGGTAATGTCCGTGCTGGAATGGGGTAATGTGCGTGATGGAATTGGGTCCTCTGAGTGATGGAATGGGGTAATGTGCGTGATGGCCTGGGGTCCTGTGCGTGTTGGCCTGGGGTAATGTGCGTGATGGGCTGGGGTAATGTGAGTGCTGGAATGGTGTAATGTGCGTGCTGGAATGGGGTCCTGTGAGTGATGGAATGGAATACGGTGCCTGATGGGATGCGGTGATGTGAGTGCTGGAATGGGGTAATGTGCGTGATGGAATGGGGTAATGTGCGTGATGGAATGCGGTAATGTGCGTGCTGGAATGGGCTAATGCGCGTGATGGAATGGGGTCCTGTGCGTGATGGAATGGAATACGGTGAATGATGGGCTGAGGTGATGTGAATGCTGGAATGGGGTAATGTGAGTGATGGAATGGGGTAATGTGAGTGATGGAATGAGGTAATGTGAGTGATAGATTGAGGTAATGTGAGTGATGGAATGGGGTAATGTGAGTGATGGAATGGGGTAATGTGAGTGATGGAATGGGGTAATGTGAGTGATGGAATGGGGTAATGTGAGTGATGGAATGGGGTAATGTGAGTGATGGAATGGGAATGGCGTAATGTGAGTGATGGAATGGGAATGGGGTAATGTGCGTGATGGAATGCGGTGATGTGAGTGTGCAATGAGATAGTGTCTCGGTATCATTGCTAGGGAGGACACATGCCATGGCACAATTGCAAGGGGAATTGCAAAAGTCACATTTCTCTCTCCTCCTCATCTTTCAATCCACTTCAATCATCATTTCCTGCTACCACGTGGTTTTGCGGTACCATTTGTCACAGAAACTTCTCATTAGAAGTTTTCACGGTCAATCACCATTTGTCCTTTTTGTCCATTCATCCTTCCATTGCACTAATTCATCCAGGTTCTCATGTTGAGCTCTCATACTGACTTTTGACGGCCCTTTTCTCAGCCAATTGACAAACTTTTGTCAACTTGTTGATCGTCCTGCCTGGTTGTCTTCTGCCGTTTTCCCTGTTCATTGCCCAGCCCATTCACAATTGGGTCAGTCAACTTGCCATTTTTCAGTCAATTTCTCATTTTCATCTATCTTGCCACATCCCCATAGCCATTTTCGTGTTACTTGGCCATCACCACTTGTTCCCCTTGAGGCCCTGCTGTCGTTTGTTTTGCCAGACTCTCATTTTCCAGTGTTCCAGTCAATATCCCAACACTTGCCATTTTGTGACTGGCTTCTCATGTTTGTATTCCCATTCTTTGACAAATGCTGCTTTCTCTTGAATTACTTGCTCAGTCAGTGCTGTCAAGCTGAAACAAGTCAGCCATTCACTACCAGCTTGTGTTTCTCCATCCTCTGCCACAACATCGCCCCATGTGGAAGTATTTTGGCTGCGTAGACTGGTCATCACTGACTGACATACACTACACCGTGTTATCATTAATTCTACCAATATACGGTACTTCATACGCAGAATGACATGTGTGCTATCCACCTATCAGGTTTCAATTGGCTCTGTTGGGAGCTCAAATATTTCCTCGAGGAATTCTTATCCATCATTGAGATCCCTTGGGGCGCCGGAGTAATCCACCTTTGATGGGAGCGACACGGGTAGAGGGGGGAGAGGGAGAGAGATGAGAGGGAGAGGTAAAGAGGGAGAAATGAGCTCGCGAAGGTTGAGTGTAGGAAATGAGAGCGATGGGCGGAGAGACGATGTGAGAGGTGGCGAGAGGAGGGGGTGAGGAAACGCGGAGCGGGAGAGGAAAGACGATGTGTTCCTAGAGAGACCACTGTATGCCCATTGTCAAGAGTGCTTTTGACATGTGGCTTGCTAGATCCTAACCAGTGCCAACCACTGAACCAGGCGAGATCAAACTTCAAACTGCACTCACCTTGCAAACACGTGCTCAGAAGGAGGGATGTACACATTCATGTACACTCAACACTCGTCCCACAGTCAATAACGGTTATCAACTTTACTATTCCAATACGCCCTGCAGTGCAAAGGCAGCGGCATTGCATGTGGTGTCGCCCCCACTTACCTCAACACACTCCCCCTTAACACACTCCCCTCAACACACTCCCCTCAACACACTCCCCTCAACGCACTCCTTGCAGCGCCAACCCCCGCCCACCTCAGTGATGCGTCTCTGCTGGGACAGCGGTGGCACTGCCAGCGCTGCCGCCACCACGGCTGCCAGATCCTCCCGTGACACGCTAGCCCTCATGGCGTTGCCCTGGGGGGAGGGAGTGGCGGGAGAAAGAAACACAATGCAACAATGGGGGAGCAACGAGTTGGAGGGGAGGGGAGACAGTGCGTGTTCCCTGCACCACGGCTGCCAGATCCTCCCGTTACACGCTGCTGCTTGTGGAGTCGCCCTGGTGGGGTGGTGAGGGGACACGGTGAGAGGTGGGATGTGATGAGACAATGGGGGAGGGACGAGGGGAGGAAGAACAGCAGACGCTGCTGCCACCACCACGCTAAAAGTCTACTGATGCTTCCTTCTACTGTGTCGCCCTGCTTGATGGATGGATGGAGGAGCGACAAGGAGTTTCTTACCCTGCCTGGAAAGGAGGAGGACGATATTCTTTTCCTTGCAGTGTTGCCTGGAGGGATGGGGTGCAGTGAAGAGGAAAAGAGAGTGACAAGCGGAGGGAAAAAAAAAGGTCAGGATCTAAACGCTGTGTGAGTGAAAGAGAGGGAGGATGGGGAGAGCAGGACGACAGGGAGACGGAGTCGGAAAGGTGAGTGGAGTGGGAACGAGGCACCTCAGGCCTCCCACCTGCCCCACTCCTCACCTGCCCCACTCCCACCTGCCCCACTCCTCACCTGCCCCACTCCCACCTGCCCCACTCCTCACCTGCCCCACTCCTCACCTGCCCCACTCCTCACCTGCCCCACTCCCACCTGCCCCACTCCCACCTGCCCCACTCCCACCTGCCCCACTCCTCACCTGTCCCACTCCTCACCTGCCGCACTCTCCTCACCACTGATCACTGAACATGCCCCAATCGGTTGCTATGCACATGCGCATATGCTTGGCTAAAGAGCCATACGAGCAGCACTCACCTGCGAGCAGCACGCCCCTGTGATACCACGAGCACCACGTGCTCCACTTTGCTGCCCACCACTTGTAGCAGCTGCGCCAGCGTGCCCAGCTGATTGGGACAGCAGTGGGACAGAGAGGGGCAACGAAACAAAGGGGAAAAAGAGGTGGCGGCAGGAGGAAGGGCAGTATATAGGAGCCGGAAAAGAAGCAGAGGGGACGAAAGGAGAAGAAAACGTGAGTGAGAGAGGCGCGAAAGGAACGCTGGGAAGAGAGCATGGTGAGAGGTAGTGGGTGTCGTGAGGAGGCGAGCTGATGAGGAGAAGGAAGGACGAGGGCGTGTGAGTCCCAGAATACAGGGGGAGGCAGAATAACAGGTTGGCCCTGTTCGGTAGGCTGCCTAGTCAGACTGCGGATGGGTCAGGGCAGGTTCCCCATTTCGAATGTATACATGATTAAAGCCCATAAACTCGTTAGTAGAACACCGAACCTAGCCAGTTGGAGTTTGGTACCGAACGCCTCTATTTGCTAGTCTGACTGTGATAAGACTGGCCGCGACGAAGCTGAGGGAGAAATTTCTTCCCCTGGCAAAAACCAGTTGGAGTGGAGCTGCGGCCCACTACAAGGCCCCCCCCTGTAATACAGTTCGAGTTACGGGGGAAAATACCCCAGGATGAAGCTACTTCGTTGTTTTCGTGCAAGCTCTCGAAATCAAATGCGAAGGTGCTTCAGTTCGAGTTGAGGCCCGAGGCTAGGAAGCCCCACGAAGGGTTCGCCAGTGCGAGTGGGCCCACTCCCACTGGGTGCCTACCGAACAAGGCCGTTAGAAAATTGGTGAGGGAGGCATGCAGTCGGGGGAATTTCAGTCAGGACGAGGGCGACACGGCAGAGGCAAGTGGGAGTAGACAGTGGCAGGGCAGAGGCAAGTAGCATGGTAGCAACGAGCATGGTAGCAACGAGCATGATAGCAAAGAGCATGGTAGCAACGAGCATGATAGCAATGAGCATGATAGCAACGAGCATGGTAGCAGCGAGCATGGTAGCCATGAGCAAAGAAAGAAAGGGAGGGATGAGGGGAGAAAAGAGGGGAGAGAAACAGAGAGGAATCGAAAGGCAACCAGCCCCACCCACACACCCACCCCACCCACACACCCACCTCATATATCTGCCTCTGCTAAAACAGAGGCGGCACTGCCAGTGATACCGCTGCCAAGGCTGCTAATTCCTCCCATGACACGCATGATGCCATAGTTGAGCAAAGAACAACAGCTGGGTTGACTGCTGGATAAGGTGCGGTGAAAAGCGGTGCTGTGGCAGCCTGAACAACAGTCATGTGTGGTGACCTGCGGTGACGCACTGGAAGAGCGAGGGAAGGAGAGAAGGGGGGGAGATGGGGAGGGCGGGTGGGGATGCGGCAGGCAGGTGGGGATGGGGAAAGGGGAGGAGGGATGAAGTGGAAGGGTGGAAAGGGGGAGGGAGAGAAGCAGGATGAAAGGGAAATGAAGGGAAGAGAGGGAAGAGAGGGTTGAGGAAGAGGGGCAAACTATCTGCATTCAACAAAGGGCAGCTCTGCCGCTGCTTATGTACTAGAATAAGCAGAGTTGCACATACTTCAACTGTAGATGTTCCATAAGCCAGCATATTAGAAGCTTCTAGTGGAGAAAGGAGGATCCTTATGAAGGAGGCAGAGTCAAGTCAACCCACTCGACATCCAGCAGCAACGTGAGCTGCGGCTTGGCACATCACATAGTGGCTGAATGGCGTAGCAATGCGGAGTGCACACGCACAACTGGGATGGGTCATGACGGGCATGTATAAGCGGCGAGGACAACCAAAGCTTGTCTGGATAGCAGGACGAGGAGGAGAGAGTAGGGGGGGAGAAGAGAGGAGGGAGGGGATGAGGAAAAGAGGGGGGGGGAGAGAGGAGAGGAGGGAAGGGGCGAGGAGAGGAGGGAGGGGAACGGGAGTGAGTGAGGGGAAGACGAGAGGAGAGGGCGGGGAACGAGGTTTACAAAAACTCATGAGGGTGGGGAGACGAGGAGAGCGAGAGTATAACGCCCTGCCTGACCGATGGCCCACAACAGAGGTTGTTCAAAGGCACAGCCGTTGGCTATGACCATTCATGTAAGGCCGCAGCATTAGAGGGGGAAAGGAAGAGAGGGAGGGGAAGAGGAAAGGAGGGAAAGACGAGGGTGATGGTCGAGTCGAGGCAGCTAACGATAACGGTTTTGGCGCAGAGGGAAGGCAAAGGCTCAGTGAGTGAGAGCAGAGAGTGTCCGATAATCAACGCATTTGTCGTTCATGACGTGATGCAGATGGCGAGCTGAGGAGATCACCACCAATGGTGGAACATGTTTCGCATTCCTCGAGGCGGATTTGCTTCAACTGACGTGCAAGAATGGGAAGGTGGCTTCCATGATGCTCTCCTCCCTCCATGACCAGCAGCAGCGAGTCAAGACGAACCACAAACAGGCCTGCCAGACCAGGCCGTGAGTTAACACGCTTCACGACACTACGCTGACCTTCTTATGCCTTCGTAGTGACAGACTCTTAGTTTGGGTATAGCCTCCGGCTAGCGTTGAAGGTAGTAAATACTTGGAGAGAATTTCTGGTTTTCTGGTGCAAGTTTCACTCAAAACAGAGAAGTACACAAAATGATTGAAAACAAACACATTTAAGCATTTCGAATTGTGATGTGCGCCTCGCGTAACGCGTCATCCGCGTTTCAGCCCGAGTCGCACGCGGAACCGATTTCGGTAACCGTCACCGGAACCGAAACCCATTTGTCCCTTCCGCACCGAACACGGTTCGGTTGCGGTTGGACATTTCTAGGCTACGGAAATGTCGTCTCGACATTTCCGAACCCTAGTCTACTAGCATTCCGTTTTTCTTTTCCTTCCTCACGTTTTCCATCTTAGCTCTCTAGTTTTCAGTCCCACCGATCTAGGCATAGGTTCCCCACATTAGGTCGCGGTTTCCCACCGTTTCTAGTGTTGTTCTACCGTCCCTAGGTGAAGCGCGTAGGCCGGTAGGCACTAGGGCAGTGGCGAACCACCCTAACAATCTCCCCTGTGGTTTGCCAGCTGCCATCCTCCTATGCTCCAGCGGTTACCAAGTAACCAGCCTTCTTCTTCCCTTGCTGATCCTGTCCGTAGGATGGTGCAGCATCTCGGGTTGCTGCTCCCCTGCTCCCCTGCATGTCCTGCAATGTACGTATGCCGACAAAATGCTTGCAAAACTCAAAGTTTGCCTTGGGTAGCACCTTAGTCAGGAAATCCGCTGGCTGCTCCTGTGTTCCCACGTGCACGAAGGTGAATACCTTCTTCTGCAGCTGCTCCCGAACCCAATGGTATCGCACGTTCATGTGTTTGGTGCGCCCATGCCAGTTGTCGTTTCGTGAAAGGTCAATTGCTGATTTGCTGTCCGATTTGATCGTTGCAGGTCCTTCCACCTTGACCCCCATCTCTTGAAGTAGTCGCCTCAGCCACACACCCTCTTGGCATGCATAAAACAGCGCCATGTACTCGGACTCCGTGGTGGACAGAGCGACGTCGGTGAGCTTCTTGGCTTGCCACATGATTGCCGTTCCACCAAGGAGGTAGACATAGCCATAGGCTCCCCTCCCATCCGTCTTGTCTGATCCGTGTGAGGCGTCAGCATACCCCACCATCTCTAGAATCTCCTCTCCTCCTTCAAACAGCAGCCCCTCATCGTCCCGCTGCAGGAGGTAGGTGATAGTCCGCTCCATCTCCTTCCATTTTCGTC
Source organism: Closterium sp. Yama58-4 (assembly GCA_947470075.1). NCBI lineage: Eukaryota > Viridiplantae > Streptophyta > Zygnematophyceae > Desmidiales > Closteriaceae > Closterium > Closterium sp. Yama58-4. Next base: position 326,381 of record CANIUD010000022.1, on the reverse strand, counting down.
CCTCGGGCTGCAACACCCTCTGTCCAAGAAAGCTTGCAGCATAGGCCACATCAACCCGCGTGCATGACACCGGGTACATGATTGAGCCTACCATGGATTGGTAAGCCTTGAGTGCTCTCTCCTTGCTGCCCCATGCCTCAATTTCTGCTTCCACATCGACCTCCTTGTCCGCAAGGCTGCTGAGAGGTGTCGTCACTGGTTTGGTCTTGCATTGTCCTCCAAACCTCTCCCGTAACCTCTGAAAGTACTTCTTCTGGTATAGTAGCAGCTTCTTCTCCTCCCTATTCCTCTCTATGTTCATTCCAAGGAAGAAAGTGGTCCTTGGAATCTTCTTCACCTGAAAAACGGCTGCAAGGTGAGTGCACACCTCTTCCACCTTCTCCTCCTTCGCTCCGGCCACTAGGATATCATCCACGTAGAGGAGCATGAACACACACCTTGTTCTCCCCTTCTCCCTTCCAGTAGAATGCACGGTCACATTGGCTCTTGATGAACCCCCCCTTTTCCAGCTGCGCATCCATGGCTAGGTACCACTCCCGCGGGCTTTGTTTCAGCCCATAAAGTGCTTTAATGAGCTTGCACTTTCTGTCCGTACCGTCTTCACACCCCGGTGGCTGATTCATGTAGATGGTCTCCTTCAAAATGCCATAGAGAAAGGCATTTTTTATGTCCAGCTGCACCATGAAGTACCCACGTGCCGTCACCACCTTTAGCATGGTCCTTGTCGTTGCTATCTTGCCCACGGGTGCGTAGAGTTGATCGTAGTCCTCTCCTTCCACCTGTGTGTAGCCCTTAGCAACAAGTCGTGCCTTGAAACGCTCAAGTTGTCCCATATCTCCCGTTTTGATCTTGAAAATCCAGCGCACCCCCACTGCTTTCCTCCCCTCGGGCATATTCACAAGCTCCCATGTTCCCCTTTCAGCCAAGGTATCGAGTTCCTCCTGAATTGCAGCCCTCCACTGCTCCTTGTTTGGGCCGGACAGCGCCTCTTCAATGGTGAGAGGCTCGGTGGGCAGTTTGTAGCTTTCCACCTTCCCCTTTGAGAGTAATGCCGTTGCCGTGGTTGTAAGGAGTAGGTGAGTGTGAATGTCCTTGCAGCAGGTCAGAAGCATTTGGGCATATTTGGGATTGGGTTTCTTGACCCGTTTCCCTTTCCCCATCTCCTCATTCTCCTTTTCAGCTCCACCTTTCTCTGCTGCTGCATTTTCTTCCGCTCCTTGTAGCACCGTATCTCCTTCAATCGCCCTTCCGATGATAATCGCACCATCTGCAAGTAGGTCTTCAATTTCTGCTGCTGCTTTTTCATTGTCCCCCGAGTCAATGATGCGCCATGGGTCGGAGTAGCTCGTGCTAGCAGATTCGTCCACACTCTCTTCCCCATCCGAATTTTCAGCTTCTTCCGCATCGGCTTCCTTCGTTGAAGTGTCACCACCCTCTTCTCCCTTATCTTTTTCTTCTTCACTCTCTTCCGTGGCGGTTGAAGGTGAGGACAGCTCCTGGACCTCCCACACCCAATCGAAACCCGGCGTAGTGTGGTCTTCGTAGTCATCGTTGTCACCGCTTCCATTGGCTGCCCCTATTCCCTCCTTCTCACTCCCATCTATCATCTCCTCTAGTGGAGTTGGTGCTGCTGCCGCTTCCTTTGACACAGCCCCTTGTCTCCTTCCCTTCCACTCCAAGTAGGTGTCTTGCTCGTAGAAGGTAACATCTCTGGTCGCCGTGACTTTTCCGGTCTCCACATCGCGTATCACCCACCCTTTGCTCTCCGGGCAGATTCCCAAGTGAATCCCCCACTTGGTCCTTGGGAGAAGCTTGTGATTGGGTCCCGCTGCCTCTCGGTATTGCGTCATGCAGCCCCAAACACGTAAGAACTCCAGATTCGGCTTCCGTTTGTAGAATGCCTCGTGAGGGGTGATATCCGCCACTAATCCCTTTGTTGGTAATCGATTTTTCAGCCAACACGCCATTCCTAGCGCATCTCCCCAGTAGTGTAGTGGCAGGTTGCTGTCCGCGAGCAAGCTCCTCACACTCTTCAGCAGTGATTGGTTCACCCGCTCCGCAATGCTGTTGTGTTGAGGTGTGTACGGGACCGTGAGCTGCCTTCGTATGCCCTTTGACTTCAGGTACGTGTTGAACTCGGCATTGACGAATTCTCCCCCGTTATCCGTGCGTAACACCTTCAGCTTCTTGCCGCTTTGCCTTTCCGCTTCCGCTTGCCAATCGAGAAAGCTCGTGAAGACTTCCGACTTGTTCTTGATCTCCGTCACCCACGTGTGTCGTGTGCCGAGGTCGGTGAAGGTAACGAAGTACCTGCTGCCATGTCGTGAAGCCACCCGCATTGGTCCACATACGTCGGCTGCCACAATGGCCAGCGTCTCGTACGGCTCACGAGCTCCATGCTTGGGATGTGGCGCCTTTGTTGCCTTTGCTTCCACGCATGTGCTGCACTTCATATTTTCCTCTCCACCCTCAGCTACCTTCACTCCCGCTGCCATGTTCTTCTTGATCAGCTCCTTGATTCGATAATGACCAGCGTGCCCCATCCTCCTATGCAGCAGGTTGACGTCCACCGTGCTCACTGCTGCTGCCATAGGAAGCGCCTGCTGCTGCAACTCCTTAATAGGCACCTTTTCCAGCTTGGTACGAAGCTCATCTCGAGCCACCCTGCCCGCTTCCGGTTCAGCCAGGTACGTGACCTTGTCCCCACTCTGTTTTTCGTGCAGCTTCATCTCGTACAACCCTTGCTTGCGTGATCCTTCCGCTAGCACCTTCCAATCCGCTCCAAAGACCCATATGCTCCCCTTGTCGCTGAAAGTTTTGCATCCACCGCTATCCAGCTGCGATTGACTAATGAGGTTGAGCGTAAGCTTGTCCACCAGCAGCACGTTGTCCAGCTTCACCTCACCATACGCACTTTGTAGCACTAGATCTCCTTCCCCTTTCACAGGAAGTTTCCCCTCGTCTCCCAATAGCACGTACGGAATCGGTGATGCTCTGAAATTTTTCAGCCACTCCTTCTGGTTCGTCATGTGTTGGGTACAACCGCTGTCCATGTACCACTCTTTCCCCTTCAGGCCCTTTGCAAGCAGGCATGCTCCCGATGCTCTTGCAACATTGGCCTTGTGGGCTCCCCCGAGGATGACGTCGTCGTCGCCGGTTTCCGCTTCGGTGGCGTTGATCTTTTGCTGCTGCTGCCCTCCCTTGAAGCTCTTGCTCATCGGGTTACTGTAGCAGTCAATAGCTTTGTGCCCAAATTTCCCGCAGTGGTTGCAGTTTCCAGCAAATCCGCCTCTCGAACGTTGTCCTTCTCCGCTCGCTCCTGCTGCATTTCCTCTGAAATTCTTGCCTTTTGGATTGGAGTAACAGTCTACAGCCTTGTGCCCTTTCTTCCCACAGTGGAAGCAAGCTCCAAATGATTTTCCTGCCCCTGTTGCGTTCAACATGGCAGGTTTGTCGTTGCTGAAGTTGTCCGGCAGCGCCTCCCTTCGTTCTTCCTCCGCACGAATAAGCGCCACGTCTTGAAGAGACTCCACCAAGTCCGTCATGTCGGTCGGGCGTCGGCAGGCCAGCATCCGCTTCTCTGCTGCCCATGACTTCGGTAGACCGCCAATGATGTAACTCATCATTTGCTTCTCCGATTCGGGTACTCCCATTGCTGTCAGGTCGTCGTTGTAGCCTTTGGCACGTCCCACGTAGTCCACCACCGTCTCGGAAGGTTCCATGGCCAGCAGTATGAGTTTCGTCCTCACTGCTGTCATTTTTGTCTCGCTTTTCCCGAGGTAAACTCTCTCCATGTAGGCCCACGCCTTCTCTGCAGCGTTGTCCTCCTCAGAAAATGGGTCGAGTCGTGCCGCTATTGAATCCGAGACCGAGTGGCAGAGTTGAAAGAAAGCTTGTTGGCTTCTTTTCTTGAACGCTTTTTTCTCTTGTGCGGTTGCAGGTGCAGGTCCGTCTTCCTCCGTCGCTGCCTCTGGGTTGTAGAAGTGCCACAAATCCACCTCCCGGGCGCGTCGCATGAACTTCAGCCGCCATGTGCCGTAGTTCTCTCCATTGAAGCGTTGAGCTTCACTTAGGCCAATCTTCGGTTTGGCCACAATTTGCCCCTTAGCAAGGGCATCCAGTAGACTCTGCAGCTGCACACCGTCGGTGTTTACAGATGATCCCGAACTGGTCTCTCCATCTCCTTTCCCCATGTCGGTGAATATTCGCCCGTTCCAATTATACTAAAATTAATAATGATACCAGCTCTTAGTTTGGGTATAGCCTCCAACGCTATTATAACGAGGCTTGCCACGACGAGAACCAAGCTCTGATACCAGCTCTTAGTTTGGGTATAGCCTCCGGCTAGCGTTGAAGGTAGTAAATACTTGGAGAGAATTTCTGGTTTTCTGGTGCAAGTTTCACTCAAAACAGAGAAGTACACAAAATGATTGAAAACAAACACATTTAAGCATTTCGAATTGTGATGTGCGCCTCGCGTAACGCGTCATCCGCGTTTCAGCCCGAGTCGCACGCGGAACCGATTTCGGTAACCGTCACCGGAACCGAAACCCATTTGTCCCTTCCGCACCGAACACGGTTCGGTTGCAGTTGGACATTTCTAGGCTACGGAAATGTCGTCTCGACATTTCCGAACCCTAGTCTACTAACATCCCGTTTTTCCTTTCCTTCCTCACGTTTTCCATCTTAGCTCTCTAGTTTTCAGTCCCACCGATCTAGGCATAGGTTCCCCACATTAGGTCGCGGTTTCCCACCGTTTCTAGTGTTGTTCTACCGTCCCTAGGTGAAGCGCGTAGGCCGGTAGGCACTAGGGCAGTGGCGAACCACCCTAACACAGACCACTAGAAACACATGAGCCTTTTTGACACACAGGTCAAAACATGCGCTCTGGGGGAAGTTTCACATCCACCCTTCCTGTCGCAGCAGGCGCAAGCAGCACCACTCCCGCCAGCCCGTGTGGGCCCACGAAGGAGGCGACACTGACGCTGCCATCCCCCCTGCTGCTGACGCCTCTGCTGCTGCTGCTTGCTCGTGCTGGTGGTTGTGGCTTCGAACGCGATAGGCTGAAACGTGGGTGGAATGGGATGTTGTGGGGGAGAGGAGACAATAGGGAGGGGGGACGGCGAAAAGAGCAATTCTCATTTATCGACATGAACAGCTCAACTCAATCCAGATGGCTGGATCACACACGACGTGATTACAGAAGCACTAACGATAACAGGAGGTGGGAGAAAAGGCGTGCGTTGAAAAGAGAAAGGAAAGTGCATGCCCAAGAAAGAAGTGGAGGGAAGCAGAGGGCGTACTGCTGGATGTGGAGCAGTTGAAAGCGGTGCTGAGGTGCCACTATCAATAGGTGTTTCTGGCTGATTGTCTGCTATGCACCGCAAGAGTGCCGAGGGGGACGGCAAAGGGGTGCCGACTGTCATAGACAAATTCAGGCAGGGAAGGCTGAGGGAGAGAAGGGGTGTGAGATTTAGTCATTTTGAATTGAGTAGTTTCGTAAAAAAAAAAAAAAAAAAAAAAAAAAAACAACAACAACAACAACAACAACAACAATAAACAGGTGGGTCATCATCGAATGGCGAGGAGGAGTCAACATGGCAACTGCACATTCCAAGTCAAAACAACCACAGGTACTTGAGCACAGATGATTGGCAGTACACATACCGACAGGGTTTAAAGGAAAATGGAACATCCTTCAGCGTGGGCACAATCAAACCACTGCGCATCGAAGGTTGCGTGTGCCAGCTTGACGGGTCACGTGTGGGACGTGGCAATGTCGAGCACACAAATGGCTGCGAGAATTGCAAAGGCGTCGTCTGGACGGCCGATACGAGCGGAAGAGGGGGATATGAAGTGGAGAGGAGGGGGGAGAAGGCGGCGAGGAAAAAAGCTGATGCTCGCTGCCAGCGAAATCGCTGAGATGGCCTTACTCCCAGAAACTGCGTCATGAGACCACTGGAGTCGCTGAAACAGCTGTTGCTCTTGTTAGCATCATTCTTACTGGCAGCAGTTTTTTCAGCCATGATCCAAGGCGATTTCTTGCCTGTGGAGGCGTGAAACTCGTCCTTTGACAGGAAGGTGACGTTTCCTTCATTGCTGCAGATGCTTTCGGGATTTAAGTACCGTTGACGGAATTCCAACAGATCCAACTCGCTCATGTACGAGAATTCGTCTTCCGAGTCCTCAGAAATCCGTGCCTTTTTGGCACTTGGAGCAGCAGCAGCAGCAGCAGGCGTGGATCGCTTGCGTGCTGCATCGCTCCAGCTGGGACGGAAGCGGAGGCAGCAGGGACGGACCCGTGGTCCTCTTCCCAGTAGAAGAGGTCGGTAGCACTGAGCTCTGGGAGTACAAAACGATGTGATTCAACTGAAATGGTGTTAATGTCAGACGGGGTTTTGTATTCGTGACTACGAGAGCGGTGTCGGTTCTGACAAGATGCTTCAATCATTGACGAGCCGCTCTAGCTGAGGCGATAGCTAGAAAGAGGGAGTTCCGCTGGCAACGGAAGTTTCAGGTATGGTACCGAGGCTAAGGTACCATTTTGCCATGGAAAATGTCAATCTGGCAGATCCAATGGCATTCGCAGCAACCACGGTAATTTCCGAATTTCCCGTTCCCATCAAGCTGACGGCCGTAGCCAGATGAGGGAGTTCCGCTGGCTACGGAAGTCGCAGGTATGGTGCCGAAGCTAGGGTGCAGCTTTGTTGCTGTTCGTTCGCCACTGAAAATGTCAATCTTGCAGATCCAATGGCGTCCGAAGATACCACGGCAGCATCCCAGATTTCTCGCGATGCTCTACAGTGGATGACGTGGCTACGGATACCGTGACAACTAGCCACGGTGGTACAGTGGGGCCCACCAAGTTCCTAACTAGCCCAATCATGCGGGTAAGACAGTCACACATTGGCTTTGTTGTTCCACGTCATCGTGGATGCGGATCTGTCTCCAGGGTAACACACGCCAGAAAGGAATGACAAGGCGTTTTGGATCCCATGGGCTGCAGAGAAAACATACTGAGCCGACCTGCGATTTTTAAGAGAGAATTGCTTCAGTGGCCATTTCGGTGATTGCTCCTTGCTCGGGTGGCCTCGAATTGCTCGAGTGGCCACCAAATTTTGCGATAATTGCTCGGGTGGCCACGCCAGGGGATTCCCGATTGCTTTTTTTTCTCCGGCGCATTACCATACGGGAGTTTATAGCCCCGAAATTCCCCATACGTGCGAGTGTCATCCCGAGTTATTCTTTCGTACTATTCCGCACCCGAAAATTTCGCCAGGGTGGCGGGCGCGAACAACAGTAGATGCGCGATCAATTCGTGCTAATTGTGCAACCAATGATCGGTAGGTCTATCAATTCCGCAACCAAAAATCAACTGATCATATAAACAACCGACCATAAACTTCAATTTACCCCTTTCTACCCGCCACAGCAATAACGACCGCGCATGATTCGTCAATAAACTGCGCGGTCCATTTTTTGCCAATGACCGTCCAATCAGGGGCCATCATTGAGGATTGCGACCACAATTGACCGCGCATTTGAAACTCACTCTAATATATCATCTCGCCAATGATATCGTTAATACAGTAGCACAATCATAAACTCTGGCCAATTACGTTCAAAGTTAAACGCTCCAAAACGCCTGGTACTTCTTCATCATCTTCCCGCGCAATATTGTTTGAATCATTTGCTCCGGGTCGCTCTCACCATTTCCTCTCGTCGTTTTAGGGTTGACATCTACCTTAGCCTTCGAATAGACAACTTAGGTCCTCATAGGGGGTTCTTCTAGGAGTTTTTTTGGCTTCACCATCCCTATTGGCCGCAATGGGTTCGATGTCTTATACCTCTAACACAGAGCCCGAGTCTGGCAATGAAGACACAGAGTTCTGCTTCGTTGGAACTGGCGAGCCCAAACAAAGTGATATGTACCGTGCGTTGCTCCTGGAAATGGACGTCGACGAGGACGGCTCGCCACAAATTGTGATAGATGATCGAGTCCCGTTGTGTGAAGGACAACTATATTCCTCTAAGCATTACTTGTATGAGGCACTGGAAGACTATTCCGTAGCTTGCAACTTCGGATTTAGGGTTACAAGAAGTAGGCGAAACAGAGCCCATGCCATATGCATGAGTCAACATGAGCGTCTGAAACCAGCGTGCCGGTGGCGGTGTGAGTACTCCAGAGACGGGATGGGTGGGTTTTGGCGTGTTGACAAACTGTCCGCCCCTTCATCTCATTGCTGCTAACCCGTCGATCGGGATCGCTACGTGAAGCATACGACAAATAAAGTGTCGTATCTGCAACGGCATCATGGCAACCTTGTCCAAGCAACACCACATCACCCTTCCGGGACGTACAAGGATCAAATTGCCTCTACCGGTGGTCCGGATATCAATCACCACCAGTCATGGCGGTACGTGTACAAACATTGTCTCCATATGGCTCCCACTGTCACAAGCACATTCTTAGGCACATAATTCACATTCTGATTACTCGACGTGCCTATCTTTCCTCGAACATCTTCATACATCATTGCAGGCTCAAGGAAAATATGTTGAAGGAGCGCTTTGGAGATTGGAAAACTTCCTTTTGCTACGTTCCGCGGGTGTTGGAACGGTTTAGAGAGATTGACGCTGATTCTACGCTCGACCTTGTGACGAGGGATCAAGCTTTCTTCCGGGCATTTGTCGCCCCATCAGCATCAAAAACTGCTCTAAGGTTCTGCCGACCGGTCATTGGTATGGATGGTACTTTTCTCATCCGGGCGCAGCGGGCTACGCTCTTGGTTGGAGCTGCAAAGGATGGAAACAACCAGCTTGTTCCAATCGCTTATGGTCTTTGCGAGAGCGAGAATAAAGACAGTTGGAAGTGGACAACAGGAGCGTGGAGATTGGCTGGTGGCCTCAACGTCAGAAACTTAGAAATTAGTCGTGATCTCATTTTACAGTGGCTTAGAGCCCGAGTTCCACATGGCATTTTTCAAATTCAAGATTCTTGAATATGAACTCGCCAAAAACCAGGTTACCACCCAAAGTGCAGCTTTCCTTCACAACTCTGACGCATGATTGGCCAGCGACAAAAAAAAAGTATTCCGCGTGAAGTGCCAGCGGGAGTTGGTCCACTGTTCACCCTCAGTAAACTTGAAAACCAAGTTGTACTTACGTGCAGCCATCTTGAGTCTAGGACACGTAGTGCGCTCCGCTTTTCTAGACCACAAGAGCGCGTAACATCGCTTTTAGACAATGGCAGCGAGATGTCTATATCTTTGCAGCAGTCTGACGATTTTCCCCTCCAACGAAAATAATATTAGCCAGCATAAAGAAAAACGTCATGCGTCACGCCCAAATCTACAGGGTCGATGGAGCTCGCATGTTACGTTCGAAGCGCACAGATCAAGCGCACGGATCGGGCGCTAGCCTCACTTGTACGTTCGACGCACCCGCTTCCGCCCGTCGCACTCCCTTCCGCACGCCTGCACTCCCGCTCTTCGCACTCTCTTACGCCCATCAACCTCCCTCCCGCCGTCGCCCTACTGCCCGTCGCTCTCCCTAGCGCTCGTCGCACTCACTTCCGCCGTCGCCCTCCCTTCCGCCCGTCACCTTCCCTTCCGCCCGTCGCACTCACTTCCGCCGTCGCCATCCCCCTTGCGCCCGTCGTCCGTCGCCATGCCTTCCGCCCGTCACCCTCCCTTCCGCCGTCGCCATCCCTTCCGCCCGTCACCCTCCCTTCCGCCGTCGCCATCCCTTCCGCCCGTCACCCTCCCTTCCGCCGTCGCCATCCCTTCGTCTCGTCGCCCTCCCTTCCTCCCATTGCTCTCCCGACCACCCGCCGCCCTACCTTCCCCTCGTCGCGCTCCCTTCCGCTCGTTGCCCCCCTTTGTCTCGTCGCGCACCCTGCTGCTCATCGCCCTCCCTCCCGCTCGTCCCCTCGCAATCCCCGTATCTCTCTCCCCTCGTCGCCCTGGCATTCCCGTCACTGTCGCCATCCCTCCCATCTCCCTTCCCAACTCATTTGGACCAGTCACGCCCCCTTTCCAACCCACACACACGGTAGCGCTTCCCCTAATGATCGCCTTTCACCTCCACACCGTTTACCTCTCTCCTTCCCCATGTCCCCTTCCCTGCTTCCCCCCCATCCCCTTCCGTGCTTCTCCGTGTCCCTTCCCTGCTTCCCCCCATCCCCTTCCCTGCTTCCCCCCATCCCCTTCCCTGCCTCCCCCAACCCCCTTTCCTGCTTTCCCGTGTCCCCCCATCCCCCTCCCTGCTTCCCCATGTCCCTTTCCCTGATTCCCCCCATCCCCTTCCCTTATATTCCCCCATCCCCTTCCCTGCTTCCCCCCATCCCCTTCCCTGCTTCCCCCCATCCCCTTCCCTGCTTCCCCCCATCCCCTTCCCTGCTTCCCCCCATCCCCTTCCCTGCTTCCCCCCATCCCCTTCCCTGCTTCCCCCCATCCCCTTCCCTGCTTCCCCCCATCCCCTTCCCTGCTTCCCCCCATCCCCTTCCCTGCTTCCCCCCATCCCCTTCCCTGCTTCCCCCCATCCCCTTCCCTGCTTCCCCCCATCCCCTTCCCTGCTTTCCCCCATACTCTTCCCTGCTTCCCCCCATCCCCTTCCCTGCTTCCCCCCATCCCCTTCCCTGCTTCCCCCCATCCCCTTCCCTGCTTCCCCCCATCCCCTTCCCTGCTTCCCCCCATCCCCTTCCCTGCTTCCCCCCATCCCCTTCCCTGCTTTCCCCCATCCCCTTCCCTGCTTTCCCCCATCCCCTTCCCTGCTTTCCCCCATCCCCTTCCCTGCTTTCCCCCATCCCCTTCCCTGCTTTCCCATGTGCATTTCGACATACCAACGAAGGCCCTATCGCTCTTCCACTCACCATACTCTCTCCCCATTCCCTCCCCCTTTGCTCCTCTTCTTCCGCGCGGCAGGCCATCGAAGCACCAAATCCAGCAGATCTTTGACTGGATCTGCCTTGATACGAACCCGCCAACGCCTCTCCGCCCCCTATGCACTTCGGCGGGTTCTGCGAGATGCCTTCTCTTCTGGTGGAGCTGTGAGGCAGCCTCCTGTCGAGACTACCTTCAGCCTCCCCTGCTGTCCCATACTTGGAAGCTGCTCTGCCTGACAGCCAACACTATGCTGGCAAGGAGTTGAAGTTGGATCATGGGGCAGTCTCTCGCTTGCCAGCATGCCACAGGCACTCTTAGGGCACTCTAGCGGCTGTGAGATATGAAGAAGCCGGGGTTATCTGGCCGTAGGGATCGACTTGTGGATTGTGCTATGTGATGCGCAGGAGGCTTTTAGGTACAAGGGTATACCTGTGATGATAGTGGGGTGTATTTTGTATGCCCATATCTCAGTGCTTATCCGAGTTCTTCTTCGTGATGCAACATATGAATACCGGAACTACTACGGTTGCTGCTGACGTTTTTGATTTTGCAATTGGCTTGCCAGCCTGGTGAGTGCAGCACTTCTAAGGTAACAGACGAGGATTCTCACAAATACCGTAATAAGAGATGAAGTAAGCACAAAGAATGTACATAGGTGTGTAAGTAGCACAGCAGCATGAGGTGACCGTTGAGGGCCCACAGAGATTGCAGTGGGGAGAACACCGCTCACGCTGTCATGTATGTGCATGACGCCGCACAGAACCGGCACGCTCACTGGCACGCCAGCATGCATGCCGGCGACTGCTGATATGGCAGCAGTGGCACCGGAAGGGGCAGCGGCGACGGCGACGAGGGTGAGCGGCAGCCAGTCGTGGTAGAATTGGCGCAGCAGCCGGTCCGCCTCGCCCACCACCTGATGGGGGCAAGAGGGCATGCAGGCGGTGCAGGGGGTGCACGGAGGGACTCATGGGGAGGCATGGGGAGGCATGGGGAGACATGGGGAGGCATGGGGAGACATGGGGAGGCATGGGGAGGCATGGGGAGACATGGGGAGGCATGGGGGGGCATGGGGAGGCATGGGGAGGAACGGGGAGGCATGGGGAGGAACGGGGAGGCATGGGGAGGAACGGGGAGGCATGGGGAGGAACGGGGAGGCATGGGGAGGAACGGGGAGGCATGGGGAGGAACGGGGAGGCATGGGGAGGAACGGGGAGGGATGGGGAGGCATGGGAGGAACGGGGAGGCATGGGGAGGCATGGGGAGGAACGGGGAGGCATGGGGAGGCATGGGGAGGAACGGGGAGGCATGGGGAGGCATGGGGAGGAACGGGGAGGCATGGGGAGGCATGGGGAGGCATGGGGAGGCCGAGGGACAGAGGGGGCACAGCGGGCACAGGGTGAGGGTGAGGGGCAGTCAATTATGGTATGATTGGCACAGCAAGCGGCATGCCTCGTCCACCACCTGATGGGCACAGGGCTGCGCATGGGGGACCAGGGGACAGAGAAGCACAGAGAGAATGTGAAGTCCCTGCACAGGGGGAAGCAGAGGGGAAAACAAGGGGAAGCAGAGGGGAAAACAAGGGGAAGCAGAGGGGAAAACAAGGGGAAGCAGAGGGGAAAACAAGGGGAAGCAGAGGGGAAAACAAGGGGAAGCAGAGGGGAAAACAAGGGGAAGCAGAGGGGAAAACAAGGGGAAGCAGAGGGGAAAACAAGGGGAAGCAGAGGGGAAAGCAAGGGGAAGCAGAGGGGAAAACAAGGGGAAGCAGAGGGGAGCACAAGGGGATGCAGAGGGGAAAACAAGGGGAAGCAGAGGGGAAAACAAGGGGAAGCAGAGGGGAAAAGAAGGAGAAGCAGAGGGGAAAACAAGGGGAAGCAGAGGGGAAAACAAGGGGAAGCAGAGGGGAAAACAAGGGGAAGCAGAGGGGAAAACAAGGGGAAGCAGAGGGGAAAACAAGGGGAAGCAGAGGGGAAAAGAAGGGGAAGCAGAGGGGAGAACAAGGGGAAGCAGAGGGGAAAACAAGGGGAAGCAGAGGGGAAAACAAGGGGAAGCAGAGGGGAAAACAAGGGGAAGCAGAGGGGAAAACAAGGGGAAGCGGAGGGGAAAACAAGGGGAAGCAGAGGGGAAAACAAGAGGAATCGGAGGAGGGAATGTGGAGAAGCGGAGGGGGGAATGAGGAGAAGAGGAGGGGGGAACGAGTAGAAGCGGAGGCAGGAAGGAGGGGAAGCGGAGGAGGGAATGAGGAGAAGCGGGGGCAGAAATGAGGAGAAGGGGAGAGGGAAATGAGGGGAAGCAGCAGGTGAAATGAGGGTAAGCAGGGGGGGAAACGAAGGGGAAGCAGGGGGGTAACAATGAGAGCAGAGGGGGGAACGTGGGGAAGCTGTAACGCATTGCCCTAACTAAGCTAACTGACCAACTTGTAATCTCGACAAAGAGGGACTTGGAGAAGAAGGTTGGCTTTGGTTGGGATGGAAGGGTTGGTTTGGTTTTCCAAACCTCAACCAAGAGGATTGGGAAACTCCAACCCATCAAAGTGAAATCACAAAGGTTGGAATTCCAACCAATCAGAAACTGCCAAACAATTGTTACAATCTACTCTATCCTAAACACAACCATTGAATGGTTCTAAGTTGGGTTTTCCAACCCAACACAATTGCCACATAGGCTCCAAGCCTAGGAGCCATCCCACCATGGAAACCATGGTTGGGATAGTCCCCTAAGGGGTGTATTGAGGGGGTTTGAGCTAACCAAGCTCATTCTCAACCTCCCACTCCAACTAAACAATTGGAAATGGGATTGTTTCTCTAAGTCTTTTTGGGGCTCTCTCACAAGCCTTCCTACACAACTCACTCAAAGTTATTTCATCAACTCATTCAAGAAGATTGACTTCCAAGGCTTCACCTACCAAGCTTCCAAATCTTGAGGCTACTATTAGGACTAGTCTTTACACTGTGTGTGTGTTCTTGGCGTTTTATAAGCCTACTATTGACCCTTTTGTGGGCATTCGTTTATAAGCCCGGGTCTTTATTGTGATTTTAAGGGCGTTTTCATATAAGCCCGTGTTACATTTGGTATTCAGAGCTTTGGTTATCCTTGGCCTTGTGTGGCTAACTAGATTTTTTTTTTTTAAGGAGTTTCTAGATCTTAGATCTAGAATAGTCTCAAGCTCTTTCTTTAAGTAGAGTTGAGAAACTCCCAAGATCAAGAAGTCTTCTTCAAGGATTTCCAAGATTTAAAAAGCTCCTTGAGCTTTAAGAGAATTTATTTCTCTGCCCACCTTCTTGGTGGAAGACTTATTGCTATTTTTATAATAGCAGAGTGTTACAGATCTAAGAGATTTGTTAATAAAGATTCCTCTAAATTTGCTCTTTGAGCAATTTGGGGGAACTCTCTCTATTTCCTTCTTGGAATAGAAGACTTATTTAACAACTCTTATTCTGTAATTTTCTCTTTGTGAGAATATTGATCTATTAAAAGACTTCTGAAATTTTCAGAATTTCTTGCCTATCACTTAAGTGATAGAGGACTCTTCTTAGGATCATATTTCTTAACAAAGAAGAAACACTCTCCCTAAACTCCATCTCTTCAACCCCTCTATGGCTACTCCTCATGAGGAAGCACCCAATGAGGATGTCCCTATGACCTCAGTTGATGATCTGGAAGACTTTCCAGACCTTGACCTTAATGCTGAGGATGGCATAGGGTGTCAGAGGTCCACTGGAGATCCCCGATTGATCCTAGGGAAGGGTTACAGGCACAGTGGCCTGGGGGGTTATGGGCGCACTCACCCGCTACACAAACAAGCCCTTTTATCCCAGTGGTTAGTGACTGGGATTCTGACATGGTATCAGAGCGAAGGTCTCGGGTTCGAATCCCGGTGTGTGCACCTCGAGCATCCCAGTGCGGGGGGGTGTCAGAGGTCCACTGGAGATCCTCGATTGATCCTAGGGAAGGGTTACAGGCACAGTGGCCTGGGGGGTTATGGGCGCACTCACCCGCTACACAAACAAGCCCTTTTATCCCAGTGGTTAGTGACTGGGATTCTGACATAGGGGACCTTCCTGAAGAGGAAGAAGAACTGGGAAACCAGGAGGAGAATGGAGAACAGGAAGGGCTTGATAATGCCGGCACCGATGATAACTTCCCTGAGGAGTTTGAAAAACTTCAAACCACGGTGGCCGAGCAAGCATCTTCCTTGCTGCAGCAGAAACGCAGGGTCAATGAGCTTGAGGCTCAAGTTGCTGAGCAGAAAGTTTCAATTGAAACAATCCAGGCTCAGCTTATCAAAGTCACTGCCGAGGCTCGTCAGTTTAAGAGGTCTCTTGGCCTCAAGAACAACCAGATCAAGAGCCTTGAGGACACCCTGCAGCAGCTAAGTGCTACGTGCATCAGTCTCGAATCGACTTGCACGACGCTGGACGCGCAGTTTTGAGAGCTCAGGAGGAGGCCGATTTATCGCCCCCCTCCTAACAACGGGCAGCCCTCTACTTCTGCCGGAGCTCCAACAGAGCAGCCGATGTCGCCTGACGCACCCGCATTTGGGTCGCTCCCCACTGGCTTGCCGAATTTCATTCATGGCAAGACGAACGTGGAATCCTGGCTTCATCACGTGGAGGAAATGCTTTCCATCCACAACGTGCGCCCTGATGCACGCGTTATTGCTGCTACTGGTGCTCTCGATGAGACTGCGCGCAACACAGTCTACAGCACTATGAAGCTCGCTGGAGCAACGTCGGCCACCTTCGGATGGTCCGATTTCTGCAGCGCGATGAAGGACGCTTTCCATGTACAAAAGACTGAGCTTGAAGTGCGCAGCCGCATCAACAGCATGCAGTGCGGAAATCGCACTGTTCAGGAGTATGCTAATGAGTTCGAACGGACCATGCTGCTCCTGACTGTCGCTCTCACTGAGAACGAGGCAATGTCGTCGTTCTACGAAGGCTTACCCCAGTGGCTTTGCGAGAGGCTCGTGCTGGGCATGAACCAGTACACTACGTACAAGGAACTCAAGACATCTGTCATTGAGCTTGACGTGAGCGTCCGCACCTGCCTCAAGGCCGTCAAGGGTAACCTTCAGAGCGGGGATGAGGGCCCTAGTGGCCAGAACAGTGCGGCGCAGCCTTCCAATGGGAAAGGCCATTGGAAGAAGAGGCCATTCCAGCCGCAGAGCCAGCAGAATGGGCCACAGCCTAAGAAGCCTTTTCACAAGGGTGGCCAGCAGAGGAACGGAACTCCTTTCTGCACCCACTGCAAGAAGTTTGGCCATACGAAGGGGCAGTGCCGTTCGCTGAAAAGGTCTGAGGATTCTGGCAAGCCGCAGCAGGCAAACAAGAAGGGAGATGGACCTTCAGGCTCGCGCCAGGATTTTCACAAGTCCAACTAGGGTGTGGGTACCTAGTTGGACAAGTAGATCGAGGGGATGAAGCTTACGTCCTTCGTGACGATGATTTATTAAAGCTAGAGAAACTTGCTGAGTGCAAAATCTCTTGTTTGTTTGCTTCCTCTTTCAGTGAAAATTCTGTTTTCCTACCTCGATTGCACCCACTTGCACAACTATCTATCGAAACACTCAGAGATAAGTTCTCTGTCATTTGTTGCAACGTAGATGCATTGCCTTCCGTAATGGAACTTGTGGGTCGTTGCACCCAGGAGCACCCATTGACTTCGGTCAGTCTGGTGACTCGGACAATCAAAGGCAAACACTTCCCTATGCTTAAGGGATGGACGGTACTTGCCGCGTGGGACAAGGGATATCACATGTGGTGGCCTGAGAGTCGATCCTATGGTCGAGCAAAGCATAATGTCAAGGCTTACTATCTCCCACCAACTCGCATCGTTGCATGCCCCATTCGACCAAAACATCAACAAAACCTATTGCTGGTGGGTCGAATAGACGGGGATGAAGCAAAGATTCTTGTTGATACGGGTGCGACTGTTTCTCTTTTTGATGAAAACAGAGCCACAAGTCGTGGGGTCCTCGTTGAAGGGCCGTCTTGCCCCATTCGTCTTGGTGACGATCGAGTCATCCCAAGCAAAGGGCAGACACGTATCAATATGGAAATTCAAGGCTATGACGAGACCATTAACGTTTATGTCCTCCCATTACTGGCAGGCGTAGACCTTGTTCTCGGGATGGACTGGCTTCGAGCCAATGAGGTCATCCTTGACTTTCAGCACAACACAGTAACTTTCACTAAGAATGGTGTTGTGGTTCGGTGGCATGTTTCAGGGGAGGTAAACATAGTTGATGCCCCACTTTCCGATCGCCCCGACGTTCAGTTCGCCCTTGCGAATCGATTTGGGCAAGATGCAAAATCAGCTGATACACTCTTTGTTGTACAGCTAGAGGAAATCCCACAATCGTCTCCTGAGATCGAGGATTTTCCTCCTCAGATGAAGGCTCTGGCGGAGGAATTCAAGGAGGTTTTTGAACCAATTCCTGATGGACTTCCCCCAGACCGCGCTGTGGGTCATACCATTCCAGTGGAGCCTGGAAAGGCACCACCGTTTAGACCTCTGTATCGCCTCAGTCCAGCTGAGTACGAAGAGGCTAAGCAACAGATCGAGGATTATCTGAAAAAGGGATGGATTGAGCCAAGCGCATCACCATACGGAGCACCAATCTTGTTTGTCAACAAGAAGGGCGGCGGTCTACGCATGTGCGTCGACTATCGCGCCTTAAACAAGATCACAATTAAAAACATATATCCGCTACCTCGCATTGAGGATCTGTTTGATCGCCTCCAGGGTGCCCAATGGTTTAGCGCATTGGACCTCGCACAGGGGTACCATCTATTGCGCATCACTAACGACGATGTACCTAAAACAGCGTTTCGCACGCCATTTGGGCATTTTCAATGGCGTGTGCTGAGCTTCGGTCTGACCAATGCACCGGCCTCGTTTCAGAGAGCGATGAATGATGTCTTTCGTGAGGCAATCGGCCAGTTCGTCTTGGTTTACATCGACGATATACTGGTCTATTCCAAGACCGAACAAGAGCACACAGAACACCTAAAATGGGTGTTAAACAAACTACGAGAGCACAAATTCTATGCTCGTTTGTGGAAGTGCCACTTCTATAAACGCGAGTTAGAATATCTGGGACATCTCATGGGGAACAGTGGATTGAAAGTCGATCCCAAGAAAGTGGCGGCTGTTGAGAACTGGCCCGTTCCACAGGACGTGGGTCAAGTCAGGTCCTTTCTGGGCTTAGCCAATTATTTTTGTTCTTGGAGAATTATTCAACCATCGTGGCCCCATTGACCACACTTACTCGAAAGGGTACTGCGTGGGAATGGACCAGACAATGCCAAGAGGCATTTGAAGCGGTCAAACAAAAGTTGACCAATGCTCCCGTTCTGGTATTACCAGATCCAACAAAACCCTATGATGTAGTCACAGACGCCTCAACAGTAGGGATTGGCGCAGTCCTTCTCCAAGAAGGACGCCCTGTGGCATACGAGAGTAGAAAGCTCTCCCCGGCAGAGCAGCGCTATACGACTTCCGAACAAGAACTGTTGGCAGTCGTCCATGCGCTACGAACATGGCGATGTTACTTGGAAGGTGTGGACTTTGTTGTCACAACTGACCATTGCCCAAACACCTACTTCTCCAGCCAAGCCACCCTCACTCGTCGCCAAGCCCGATGGGCTGAACTCCTTAGTGGATTCACCTACGATATTCGATATCAGGCAGGCTCGACGAACATGGCTGATCCCCTCAGCAGACAGCCGATAGGGGCAGCAAACGGGCTTGAGGACACCGAACATGTTGCCGTCTTTGCAGCTTACTTTGGTATCCTCGCAGTCGCCCGAGTGAGTGAGATTACCTTCAGTGGTTTTCTGAAACGAATCCGCACAGGCTATCAGATTGATTCCTGGTTTCAGAACCCACAGAATACGAAGGATCTCTCGTGGGAGCATGAGCTCTGGTGGCATGGTAAAGAAATTGTCGTACCACACGTGGGGAACCTGCGGAATGACATCTTACAAGAAGTGCATGCCAGTAAATACAGTGGACACCTCGGAGTTAAGAAAACCCGATGGGCATTGTCTGATGTATACTGGTGGCCAGGGTTGGGCAATGAAGTCCAGCAGTTTGTTACACGCTGCGACACGTGTGCACGTAATAAACCGAGCACACAAAAACCCGGTGGTTTGCTTCAACCACTTGCAATCCCTGATGAACCTTGGGAGAGTGTATCAATGGATTTCATCACTGACCTCCCTAAAACACGAGATGGTCATACAGCGATCCTCGTCTTCGTAGATCGTTTGACCAAGATGGTGCACTTCGTGCCTACAACCACTGACGTATCAGCGGAAGATACGGCTAAGTTGTTTGTAACACATGTTTTCCGTTTACATGGTTTACCCCGTGTGCTAGTGTCTGACCGAGACCCTCGTTTCACAAGCCGTTTCTGGCAGGAGGTCATTCGGACACTGGGGACGAAGCTGAAAATGTCGTCGGCATTCCACCCTCAAACGGATGGGCAGACCGAGCGCACAAATCGTACGCTTGAACAAATGCTTCGTTCGTTTATTGGCCCAACACAAGATGATTGGGATGAGCTGTTGCCAGTCATGGAATTTGCTATCAACAATTCGGTACATGAGAGCACCCACGAGAAACCTTTCATCTCAAATTGTGGTCGGCACCCCACAACACCTGCTACGCATAGGGCCAGTGGCTTGAAAATTCCAGCCGCTAAGGACTTTATTGGCAAGCAGCAAGAAGCGCTTAAGTCTGCTCGTCGTTGGCTGCAACGTGCCCAACAACGCCAAAAGTCTTATGCTGACATGAAACGCCGGGACGTCGCTTTTCAAGAGGGAGACAAAGTTTTGTTGAGTATGAAGAACATTCGACTCAAACTGCCTGGGGCACGAAAGCTGTTTCCTCGTTAGATTGGGCCATTCGAGGTTATCAAGCGGATTGGGGAGGTGGCTTATAAGCTTAAACTACCATACACCTTGCAGATTCACAACGTCTTCCACGTGTCTCTGTTAAACAAGTATGTTGCCGAAGGCACATACCAACCACCACCAACCATCGTCCTGGGTGAGGAACTATATTATGAAGTCGAGCGTGTGCTCATGCACCGTGATCGACAACGCGGCCGTAAAACCAAACGTGAGTTCCTCATTAAGTGGAAAGGCTATGGGCCCGAACACAATTCCTGGGAGCCCGAAGAACACTTGACTGAAACAGCAGTTCAAGCTTACATGGAAGACTTGGCTCTCCGAGCGGCCCCGCAGCCAGTGGATGGTGTTGACCCTGGTCGTAATGTGGTGCGCCGTGCTCGAAGCACTCGTCCTCAGAAGCACCCTAGGGCAACGGGGACGTTGCCACCTAGGGGGGGAGGAGTGTAACGCATTGCCCTAACTAAGCTAACTAACCAACTTCTCTCTAGGCGAATGTCGAGAGTAATCTCGACAAAGAGGGACTTGGAGAAGAAGGTTGCCTTTGGTTAAGATGGAAGGGTTGGTTTGGTTTTCCAAACCTCAACCAAGAGGATTGGGAAACTCCAACCCATCAAAGTGAAATCACAAAGGTTGGAATTCCAACCAATCAGAAACTGCCAAACAATTGTTACAATCTACTCTATCCTAAACACAACCATTGAATGGTTCTAAGTTGGGTTTTCCAACCCAACACAATTGCCACATAGGCTCCAAGCCTAGGAGCCATCCCACCATGGAAACCATGGTTGGGATAGTCCCCCAAGGGGTGTATTGAGGGGGTTTGAGCTAACCAAGCTCATTCTCAACCTCCCACTCCAACTAAACAATTGGAAATGGGATTGTTTCTCGAAGTCTTTTTGGGGCTCTCTCACAAGCCTTCCTACACAACTCACTCAAAGTTGTTTCATCAACTCATTCAAGAAGATTGACTTCCAAGGCTTCACCTATCAAGCTTCCAAATCTTGAGGCTACTATTAGGACTAGTCTTTACACTGTGTGTGTGTTCTTGGCGTTTTATAAGCCTACTATTGACCCTTTTGTGGGCATTCGTTTATAAGCCCGGGTCTTTATTGTGATTTTAAGGGTGTTTCCATATAAGCCCGTGTTACAGAAGCAGTGGGGTAAATGCGGGGAAGCTGGGGCGGAGATGAGGGGAGGCAAAAGGAGAAATTAGGGGAAACAGGAGGTTAAAAATAGGTAAATCAGGGGGGGGGGGGATAGGGGAAGCAGAGGGGAAACAAGGGGAAGCAGAGGGGAAAACGAGAGGAAGCAGGGGAGTAAATGAGGGAAGAAAAGGGGGGAACGAGGGGAAGCAAACGGAATATAGGGGAAGGTAACAAGAGGGAATGGAAAGGCAAGGAAGCGAGGACAAGGGATGGGCGGGTGGGAGAAGGGCAGCGGAAGTGGAGGCGCGAGGAGGGGCAGCGCGACGAGGGTGCTGGCGCGCTGATGGCAGGGGAGGCGCGGCGAGGCGAGCGGAGGCGCGGCGAGGCGAGCGGAGGCGTGACGAGGGGAGCCAAGGCGCGGTGAGGCAAGCGGAGGCGCGGCGAGGCGAGCGGAAGCGCGGCGAGGCGAGCGGAGCCGCGATGAGGCGAGCGGAGGCGCGACGAGGTGAGCGGAGACGCGACGAGGGGAGGCTCCCAGAAACGAGCGGGCTTGACGACGGGACAGGGGGCGCGGCGATAAGAGACGCAACTACGGGAGGCGAGGCACAAAATCATTGTGTATGCGCGGGTGAAGTTCCTAAATTCTGCGTATTTCACTGTGCTACGATGCGCTATCGGGAAGTTTTCTGGCTAGTACTAACACAAGACTGGTGAGGTTGGCTACTCGTTTGGTTGGTTAGTTGGGTTGGTTTGTCGCACACTCATACCGATATTGAGTGACGAATTCCCAATCTCCTCGCAGCCTGATCTCGCTTTCGCCCCGCCCATATTCCCGAAAAGAACTTTTTTGCTTTTCGCCAACACGTTTAAAGCCCTTCAGAAAATTTGCCAAAAACCATGCTGACCTCGGGCTTTAGGGATTGGTGATACAGGGGCTCGCCAAGGTCGAGGGTGTGGCAGAGAAGGTGAAGGCGGGAAGATTTTGAATTTCGTTAAAAGCGTCATCGGTTACAGAACGGTTGAGTTTTTGTCCTTAGCGAATTCACCTCCTCCACATCCATTTATAATACCATAGCCATCTGGTCTGCTAAACACTTTTACATGCAAATAGAACCTTTGTTTGGCTCTTGAAGAACTGTGGGTAACGATTTGAAGTGCTTACAGTTAAACGCAGCTCAAATAACAATTACCGTAAGGCTCACGAATAAGTCGTTGCACACACCAAGTTGAAAGGTAAAAAGATCATGGGTCCAAACAAACGAATTATTCCAGGCCAGTTCTTGTCGTTCATGTGCAATGTAATTTGATTCGCAGTCATCAGCATAGCGCACGCGCGCATCTTCTTTCACCACCCAGCAACCCAGAAAGTTCCCCGTCCTGCCAACCATGCCGTCGGTTTCGCAAAGGCCACGCACACATTGAAACGGTGCAGTACAGTCACATTACACATGCTGCTGCTGCTTACACAACCAGCACTGTGGCACAAGGAAGGGGGGCAGGCCTGCAGGGGCATGGGGCAGCCTGGGAGGACAAGCAAGAGGCACGGGTCACATGCGGTGAAGGGGGGCATGGGGAAGGGGCAGTGAGAAAGGATGTTTGGGAAAACACGGGTGGATGGGAGAGGCAGAAGAGTGGTAATTCATGAGGGGAGAGGGGATAGGGGGCAGTGGGGCACATGTGGGGGATTGGTAAGGAGAGGCATGGCTGCAGAGAAAACTCTGGAAAGGCACAAACTGAACCACTAGGACCTGATTTTTATAGAAGCCAAGCTTTGATTCAGCTGCAGGTGACTCTCAAGAGCTTACTTCCCCACCCTCCACTCCCTTCCTCATCGAGATAGAGTGTGAAGCTGGTATGCATTGCCTTGCACTGTGACGCACACGGGCAGCCATGCAGAGCCACTCAGAGCCCTGTGCTCCAGTGCTGCAGGAGGGTGGCGGGACTGTGGTGATCCTGCTGCTGTCAGTCACGAGGAGGGGTTAGAGGGCAGAGTGCAGCGTTCACGAGGAGGGAGAGAGGGGAGAGAGGGGAGAGAGGAGAGAGAAGGGAGAGAGGGGAGAGAGGAGAGAGAGGGGAGAGAGGGGAGCAAACAAGTTAGGCGAGCAACCCAGTGGAACTTGCCTTTTTGAGAGAGTGGCCATGCCAGTGAGATTGTCATGTGACCATGACAATGCCATGCCTGCGACTGAGACTTGCATGTGACCATGGCTGGGCAACGTCTTCAGAATGAATGTTAAAATCCGTCAATGGCAGTGGGAAGTGAAAATGGAAGTTGAGTGGAAAGGCAGCCGACACGAGAAGATGGTAGCGAACTTCAAGATTACTGAGCAATTTGTTACTATAGAGAGAGGAGAGCATTCACGCGACATGGCTCATCTAAAATGGCTCCGTATTATCTTTATTTGTTGCTTGATTTGAAAATAAAAACCTCCGCTTGACTTCCTCAGATCAGAGGCGATGAAAACTTGTTTATTTTATGCGCGAAGCGACGTGCTGTTTGTCTTTCGCATAGTGAAAACAAGCTTATGTGTTTGGCTTTAAAGCAAGTGAAAAAACTTTGTCGAATAAGCGCATGATAACTAACGAACCGAAAATGAATTGCAAAAACTGACGAGGGCCACCATGCTAGAGTGAAGTTGAGTTTTCGAAGGGCATAACGAGAAGACTCGACAAATGACAAATAAAAAAAAATCCAACGTGCAAAGGAACATGAGGAAAGTGAGCATGAGTGGGAAAGTGAGGAAAGTTGAAGATTAAGAGGAATGGCAGTGAGGAAAGGGCTGTCCACTATGCCTGCGGGACAGGCGGGATGTGGGACAGGCGGGATGTGGGACAGGCGGGATGTGGGATATGCACAAACCTTATATTTCATTGCTTCCTTTCACGTCAAGTCCAGCACCAGTATCACGGACACCAACATCAAAGTTGCCGTTGGTAAGCGGCACGCAGTGCAACGCATCGTCGATATCCCGGCACCCGATGGGATCCACACTGAACACACGCACAATCTTCATGCATTCTCCCATACAAAGACCACCTTCCCTCTTGCCTCACGTGCACATCCTGATCCCAAATCCGCATGGCATGCCAGCAGTACTCACGGACGCCAGCATCGAAGTTGCCGTTGGGGAGCAGCACGCAGTGCAGAGGATCGTCAGTATCCCGACACCCGATGGGGTCCACACTCAACACACGCACGTGCCGCAGGTCCTCCCTCTCGCAGGTCCTCCCTCTCGCAGGTCCTCCCTCTCGCAGGTCCTCCCTCTCGCAGGTCCTCCCTCTCGCAGGTCCTCCCTCTCGCAGGTCCTCCCTCTCGCAGGTCCTCCCTCTCGCAGGTCCTCCCTCTCGCAGGTCCTCCCTCTCGCAGGTCCTCCCTCTCGCAGGTCCTCCCTCTCGCAGGTCCTCCCTCTCGCAGGTCCTCCCTCTCGCAGGTCCTCCCTCTCGCAGGTCCTCCCTCTCGCAGGTCCTCCCTCTCGCAGGTCCTCCCTCTCGCAGGTCCTCCCTCTCGCAGGTCCTCCCTCTCGCAGGTCCTCCCTCTCGCAGGTCCTCCCTCTCGCAGGTCCTCCCTCTCGCAGGTCCTCCCTCTCGCAGGTCCTCCCTCTCGCAGGTCCTCCCTCTCGCAGGTCCTCCCTCTCGCAGGTCCTCCCTCTCGCAGGTCCTCCCTCTCGCAGGTCCTCCCTCTCGCAGGTCCTCCCTCTCGCAGGTCCTCCCTCTCGCAGGTCCTCCCTCTCGCAGGTCCTCCCTCTCGCAGGTCCTCCCTCTCGCAGGTCCTCCCTCTCGCAGGTCCTCCCTCTCGCAGGTCCTCCCTCTCGCAGGTCCTCCCTCTCGCAGGTCCTCCCTCTCGCAGGTCCTCCCTCTCGCAGGTCCTCCCTCTCGCAGGTCCTCCCTCTCGCAGGTCCTCCCTCTCGCAGGTCCTCCCTCTCGCAGGTCCTCCCTCTCGCAGGTCCTCCCTCTCGTAGATCCTCCCTCTCGCAGGTCCTCCCTCTCGTAGGTCCGTGATGTCTGCAGCAAGTGACACGGGCCAGGGCCGTGGCGGCAGACACGCCAACACTTTCTGGGAGAAGGGACGCGCATCAATGTCATTTTCCATTAGCAGAAGCTGGAGTGGAGGGGGGGGTTTGGGGAAGGGGAATGGAAAGCGGGAGAGCTGTGAAGCACTCGCTCTCTGTCTCCCTGTCCCCGAACTCAGGCGTCTTTAGAAAATCCCCCAAGGAAAACGCACTGGCGGGTCGCCAACCCCCGTTTAACCCTTGCATGCCCGTTTTCCTGGGCGCTGCTCATCATCACTCTCTCTCCCCAACCCCCTTCACCCCATTACTTCTCCCCACTCCCTTCTCCCTCTCATTCTTGCCCCGTCTCACCTCGCTCTCCGTCGCCCTGTCGCCGATATCCCCCAGCGCCTTCACGTCGTGCCCCGAGGGGAACGCGCTGTCGGGCTGCCAGCTGTCGATGGCCACGAGGATGCGCTCGCCCATCAGCTGGGCGGGCTGCCTTGTCTCCACGCGGATGCGCGGCACCCTGCGGTCGGCAGCCACAAAGAGAGCACGGACCAGCGCCTTGAAGTTAAGGACTGTCTTCCTTGAACTAAGACATTCAAGGACTCAGTTTCAGCAAAGAAAGTGCAGTGCAGCCCACATGCTCTCGCCCCCCTCTCCCACCACACACTCTACGTGCGCCAGTTGCACTTGATTATCCCCACCACTCGCCCCGTTGGCCTTGCCAGCTCTGACGACCCCTTGCCCCCTTCTCCCCCTCCCCTGCCACCCCTCTCCCCCTTGTCATCCCCCCCCTTGTCTAGGGCGAGCGCGGCAATAGCTCCACCGCTACCACACATCCCCATCCATCCTTTAGGCGGCCTTCCACCGGACTCACCAACAGAGAAACAGACTCACCAGCAGCGTCATCATGATCATGCTCCCTTTCTCGTAGAGCCCCGCTCGTCGCTTCCTCCCACTGCTCCCGCGGCAGCACCTCCACCGCCACCACGTCGCCATCCACCGCACAGTTCATACCGCATCTGCCCATAACGAGGATCTCGTCCTCCAGGGACTTGGACCCCACAAACGCGTCGAATCGAAGCAGGTGTAGCGGCTCACTCGTAGCTTTCCCTGATGGTACAGCCCCCGCTGCAGCCCGCTGTTATGGCTGACATGTTCTTGTGCTGGTGAGATGGGGGGGAGAGAAACATAACGGGAATGGAGTGGGAGAGGGCACAGGACAGGGGAGAAAAGGTGTTGAGATGACTAGTGGAGGCGGCTGCAACAGCCCACTTGCAGCTTGCCCAGATGGCTGACATGGGCTTGTGCTCGTGGTGATGGGCGAGGGCAGCAGTATGGGGCGTACAGGGGCATGGGGAGAAGAGAACACGGAGAAGGTACGAGGCATGGGCTGATGCCTTTTGCAGTTGATACAAGCTCCAGCTTTGATGTACG